>OX465265.1:14054211-14561211 GCA_949987775.1 Aproaerema taeniolella | reverse complement strand
CTTTATTTCATAGAACATGCTTGAACACGTCAAAATAGTGAATTACATTAGCACTTTTGTCTTTGCGCCTATTCGCAAAGGTGCAGTCTTCTTCAGGAGAAGAATAGGCAGGAAACTTTTTTTTTATAAGATTGGTTAACTCTTGACCTCAATCTTGAACAAGGTCGTAGATGAGGTCGACGATGGAGCGAGTCAACCCAGAAAATGCCTATTAAGGCACTGATACTCCTACGCACCGAAGGAACACAGCAAGCTGTTTGGCGTCGGACTTCAGTTAGATGGTGGTCGCGAACCAGACGGCCTTTTACAGAGCCTACCACACTGCATGAGACCATAAGACGACATCTCAGATTCGAAAAAAAAATGAGATGTCGTTGCCTGAGATGGATTAACAGGAGGCAAGTCTCATTTGAGTTTCCTTAGTCGCCTCTTACGACACCCACGGAAGAGATGGGGAGGTGTTATTCTCAACCGATCACCACACGGTGAACTGCGAGGGTCGCTCTTTTTAAGTCAATCATATAAATTTTCTTACTTCTAATTATAATTGACTTAATATCTGAATAACTCTGGAGCTGAGCAATTTATTCCCATGGTTGCTTGTCTAATAGATAATCAGAAATAGCCCTTTTTACAAAGTTTTTGTTATTAATGTCTTAAATTTTTCTAAAGTTTTGAATACTAATAGGAAATTACATTAAAAGAAGATTTAACGTGTTTTCTCTTAGTCATGCAAGAGAAAACAAGTCCCTCTCTAGTTTTACAGCTTTGTTTGCTGCCCTTACTCTAGCTGGTTATGATTGTAGGTAGTGAACGACAGGAATAGCTCCCGGAGATCGATCTACAAACAAACTCACACACCACTACACGTTGTATAGGGAGTATAGGAGTACTAAGGAGGGATATGCACTACTGCAACCGTTTAAGTCAGGCGCTTAAGGCGACTACAGCACCTAAATTACGATTTTATGATGCGTAGATAAGCATGACGCACTGCATGAAATCGAAGAAAAAAAATACTACGGTAATATTCAGGACATAAACTAGATAAGTAGTTTGCTGAAAACATGATTCAGCACATTTGGTTCGATAGAAAAAGCTCACAAAGTCACCTCTAAATACCCAATATTTGTATCTTTTAAGCTCTAAAAACCATAGTAAAATGCATACAGGAACTTGAATTTGCTATCAAAATGTTCATGATTGAACACTCTCGATAAGTAGTTAGCACATTTTTCGATTTAAGCTGTTACCTTTCCATAAATCTCATTTTTCTAACTTTCGAACATGTTTTTACGCACGCACGCTTTTATAGTCCGTAAACTTCGTGTATCGACACTGTTCGCACTGCCGGCCCAGGCCTGTTGAGAGACGGAGATGGCACTATTCCTATGTGTGCTGCCTTTATCGGGTACTGTAGTCGCCTTAATAATAGCTCTAAAATTTAAAAAATTTATAATATAACCCCCAACATTTAATTGCTTATTTATAATTTTGATACGGATGACCAGATTTAAAACAAATAAAGCTAAAACCCATCTCGAACGCGTCACCTTTCAACGAACGTGATGGGTGACCAAAGTGGTAATTTATCACGAGCATTTCCGTGCTTCGGAGGTCACATTAAGCCGGCGGTACTGGCTGTTGTCGATTGACTACAGTCGATAAACCAAGTCAGAAGCTTTTTAGCGGTTTAAGAACTCTGACACCAGGTTTAGTCAAGTTTGCCACATACACTTGACTATACCTACACGATAAAACAGAAGTACAAAGGCCAGCGCATCAGGTTACTCCATTTTCATTGCAAAACCGCTCTTATCACAACTGCACGGAGTGAACGCGTGTGGTAACCTGAGTTGCGGCCGTCCGTACATCTCTGGCTCTGGTCTCTGCCTACCCTAAAGCATATTCTCAGTCATAAAGTAATTTTGAAACAACCACAAGTGAGCACAATTCAACCTAACTTCGACTCGGTACAAATATTTGACCAAAGTTTCCAATTGCAAAGGTCTTCTAAAATTTACGATCGTGTTTCGCATATTCCGTAACATTCCCGGAGGAATGATGTTATTTAACTGTTTGTATAGAACGTAAGTCATAAATAAGTGTACATTGTAATTTATAATATCGTGTAGTACAGTACAACTGCCTCCTAGTAATCCATCCCAGGCAACGACACTTCATTTTTTTCTGAATCTGAGGTGTCGTCCTATGGTCTCATGCGGTGTGGTAGGCTCTGTAAAGGCCGTCTGGTTCGCGGCCACCCTCCTACCGAAGCCCGACGCCAAACAGCTTCCTGTGTTTTGTCGATGCGTGGGAGTACCAGTGGTGCCTTTATATGCATTTTCTGGGTTAACTCGCTCCATCTTTGACCTCATCTTTGACCTTATGGTCAAGATTGAGGTCAAGAGTTAAAACATCTTATAATAAAAAAAAGTGTGTGGCGAACTTGGCTAACTCTGGTGTCAGAGTTTTCGAAATAGCCTCTGACATGGTTTAGCGACTACAGTCAATCGACAACAGCCCGGCAGGCTTATATTATGTAACGAAGTAGATTATAATTTGTCATACATTGCTTTAGTACAAAGTAACCTCCAATTAAAATCCCATAGTACAGACGCAACGTTTGTCGAGATTAAAACACTATGAACACATAGCAAGAAGATGCCCTTGCCTACTTCGTAAAAGGAACCTCTTTGCCAAATTTTTTTTTTTTTAATCCTTTCTTAATGCTTGCTTACGTCATAATAGACATATTTTTGCCAAATTTCAGCTTTCTAGGTCTTGGGGTTTGGACTGGACGTTGACGAGTGAGTGAATCAGGACCTCCAATTTAATATAATATCTGCGTGACAGACAGTTTAACGTGGCCCCCGAAGCACGAAAACGCTTGACACAATATACCACTATGATGGGATACCTCAGGGTTTCCCCACCAGTGAGGCGCGCCCCCCTTGGGGGGCGTCGAGCGGTTTCAAGGGGGGCGCAGAGGTCCCTGATGTCTGCCTATTAAAAAAATTACTAAACTCAATTGGTTAATTTTTGTTGTATCCGTTCTCTACGCTACGAGTGAATAATAGAGAAGAAACGGTTCAGGTTAACTGCGTATACTCGTAAAAACAAAAGGTACATTAAAATTCTATTGTCATATGAATAAAAATAGACACCCTCATTTTTATCACTTTATCATTGTTTGTTTAATTTTCTTATATAAACTCCCAATTTCAGCCCCTAGAGGGGGCGTAGGATTTTAGCTCAACGTTAGGTGAGGCGCATAGGTTAAAACGTTGGGAACCCCTGGGTTATCTGGTTCCCTGCTTCGTATATCTTGCTTAACCTCACTGATTAATTCCGAACAGTAAACATTAATAAGTGACGCAGTTCTGGACCCGGATCCGGATGTAGTTTACGAGGCCCGCTCGCGTCCGATTATGTCACATCCCGCTTGTCGTTCCGATATATGGGACACAACACTAATTGACCATTTGGTGCTGTCAAGAGCAGACCAGAAAATCTATCCAGTAAAGTTTAGGGTCAATATACGAGATACTTTTCACTAGCTGTCATTGTCGCCTGTATAGTAGTATTATTTTAAAACGCTTACCCGCGTGAAGAGTTCATGGGGGTATTTATCACGGATGCGTTGAGAACCGCTCGGTAGTTTATAATAAATACTGTTAGTTAGCATGTTACAATCGAACATATTGTGCACTATGTCATACAGAATCATGGCGTCCAACATATTCCTATGAGAGTTTAGTGATACCAGATTAAATTTAATAAGTAAGTTCTCATAAGAAGATTTGCTATGGAAGAATTTGTAGTTTATTGAGCGGAGGAACTTACGTTGAACTTTAAGGCCATAGTCCGGTGGCCGAATGCGGATTGGTGAACGTAATATTTATTTACAAAGAAACAGTTTTAAGACTGAAGGCGGCGACACAAATAGTTAATAGGAAATCAAGAACCTTGTTTTAATTTCTGTACTTAAAACAGTATACCAACAACACGTCACACGCCCGCCCTGCCATATGGTCCCAACAACAGCACGTCAGGTTACCCATTAGCACTACGAAAGCAGTCGCTATTACGAGCGACATAAGGGCAACGTTAACTGATGCGGTGCCATGTGTACACGACTTACGCGGAAGTGCGCAAAATAGACGCATTCCTACACAAGTCACAACGAAGCGAACACAACACACGCTGTGTTCTAGCAGCTTTTGTAGAAGCAAAACACGATGAGTTTGACAAATTCAACTTTATTTACAAGCCTGCAGTGATATAGCAGCTTTTGTATAGGCAAAAGACGAAATCAACAACGCGTAGGATTTAAAAGAGACGTACGTATCGAGAGGCGACTTTTTTTTTCACATATGGCCATATGTATAGGGTGACTCGGGAAAAGTTGTTCAGTTTAGTGGGCTAGTTCACATCCTACATTTTCACTTAGCTATACTTAACTTAGCTATACATCAGCAATATGTATAGCTAAGTTAAGGACTCTTTATCTGGGACTCTGCGTTATTATTTTTATGTTTCTCTCTTTGTATTACTGTGTGATCTTGCTCTATCTATGTGTATCTTGATCTATGTGTTCATGTTCGCCGTATAAATTAGTCTACACCGGCAACTGTATGTGTTGTGATGTCCGAAATAATAAATTAGTCTTTATTACTTTATTTACTAAATAAAAAATCGTTAATAATTGTATTTGAGTGTATTATTCCCTATCGAAGTAGACAGTGCATTAAGTGGCCACAGATTTGTGGTTTGACGCCAAAGTTGACTAATATAAATCGTCATAAGATATGTAAAGTGAAAATAATAAAAAAAAACAACTTTAAAAAAAGCGAAAAATAAAAGACAATGTGATTTAATGTGCTAGTATACCTACTGATTTGTTTGAAGTCTTTTACAGAAGGTATCCCTGGACACTTGGCACACTCCATATTTTTCTTACGCTCCTAGCCTGGCATAGAATTGACGTTTTCAAATAAATAAATATACTACAAAACGACTCTGAAATAAAATCCTGACTAGTCAATGCATGGCTGAACACGAGTGTTGCCGTGCTTGTGAAGCAGGCTACGGCTCTGGCAATAGAGTTACGGGGCACGTTATACGTGCAGCCTTTTGGAAAACTTCCAATCTATGAGCCCTTAGAGCGTTACATTATGGGAGAGACGTGCAAAAGTTTTCTCTAAATTGCTCAGCTCCAGAGTTATTTAGATTTTAAGTTAAAGTTAGAAAATAAGGAATTTTGTGAATTTAAAAGAACAACCCTCGGAGTTTCTTGTCTGTTCTTCTCGGAGGAAGACTGCACCTTTGCAAATAGACGTAGAGTTAAAAAAACTAACGTAATTCACTATTCTTGACTTATTTCAAGTAATGTGTTATAAATTAAAGTAAATAAAATAAAATTACTATTGAACTTTGACTCGACTTCAAAGTTTTTTTTTACCAGCCCATATACGTCATCACCGAGGGGCACAGGCCTTCCTTCGAAAGACGGAGAGAATATCAAAGTGAGTATTTAAGATTTAAAAATGCTTTTGTTTCACAGAACTCACATGATTTTACTTCTTCTTCTTCTTATCGTGTAGGTATAGTCAAGTACGATGTTACTTAAAACATGTTACTGAATTACCTTTTTTTTTAACTCTATGTCCGTTCGCAAAGGTGCAGCCTTTCATCAAGAAAAACAAACTGAGGGTAAGCATTTCTATTGCTTTCTTATCGTGTAGGTATAGTCAAGTAGGTATGTGGCAATCTTGACCGCCAAATACCCCCCCTTGACTTAGTTTGGACAACTGGAATCAATCGACAACAGCCGGGAAAAAAGCTTAAAAGGCGACTACAGCACCCGATAAAGGCAGCACACATAGGAATAGTGCCATCTTCGTCTCTCAACAGGCCGGGGCCGGCAGTGCGAACAGTGTCGATACACGAAGTTTACGGACTATGAAAGCGTGCGTGCGTAAAAACATGTTCGAAAGTTAGAAAAATGAGATTTATGGAAAGGTAAGCTTAAATCGAAAAATGCGTTAACTATACGTACTATCGAGAGTGTTCAATCACGAACATTTTAATAGCAAATTCAAGTTCCTGTGTGCATTTTACTATCGTTTTTACATATTGGGTATTAGAGGTGACTTTGTGAGCTTTTTCTATCGAACCTAAAGTGCTGAATCATGTTTTCAGCAAACTACTTATCTAGTTTATGTCCTGAATATTACTCGTACCGTAGTATTTTTTTTCTTCGATTTAATGCAGTGCGTCATGCTTATCTACGCATCATAAAATCGTAATTTAGATGCTGTAGTCGCCTTAATTTGCCATCCGAAACACGGAAACGCTCGTGATAAATTGCCACTTTGGTCACCCATCAGGTTCCTTGCGTTTGTGTACGTTGCTTAACTTCACATATCGGTTGAGATTAGCGAGCTCCACTGGGCTACGAGCGCTTCATTTTTATTGTTATTGCTGTTTTATTCTTTAGGAATTTATATTTTTAACTAAAAACAAATTCAAATGCCTGACGCATCGGCGCCACGCCGCCACCGATCAGTACAAAATTATTAGAAGGTCAGTTTTTTATATATGTTCCTTAGGGAGTCAGAGGCCATTGTGCGGTTTGAAAACTCTGACACCAGGGTTAGCCAAATTCGCCACACAATTGACTATACCTACACGATAAGAAGAAGAAGAAGGGAAAATTATTCAGTTTCATGAGGAGTCTTTAAAGCCCTTTAAAACTTGAACTATTTGCCTAATAGATTGTGAATGTCATCACACAAATTGACGGCGGGTTCGTAAGAAGACAGTTTATAAGAGTTTCTTGCCAAAAATCACTAATTTGAGCATGTAACTTAATCTGAACTTCCAAAAATATTTATTTCGGAAGCGTCTACAATGGTAACGTTATTTTCATGAATAGTGCATGAAGTGCGAATCGAAACAAACGCCTTTACATTACAAATAAAGTAGGCTCCGTCGACGGAATTTATGTAGGCTTTTGAACTATTAGGGTACAAGGGTTTTATATACAGCAGACTGTAAATGATCAAACGAACATTTATCATGAGAAGAAAGCCTAACTACATTGATACTATGGCATGGCATGTATTGTATCTTTCTTCTTATCGTGTAGGTATGGTCAAGTGTGTGGCGAACTTGGCTAACCCTGGTTTCAGAGTTTTAAAACTGCACAATGGCCTCTGACTTGGTTTTAACGACTGTAGTCAATCGACAACAGCCGCGACCGACGACTTAACGTGCCCTCCGAAGCACGGAAACGCACGTGATAAATTGTCACTTTGGTCACCCATCAGGTATTGCATTGTCATGTATTCTATGGGAGAAGTGGGATGATGGTTTTGAAAGAGCCACTTGCATTGTTTCGGTAGTATAGGAACGGATTTGGTTGGTGATTTTATTTTTAAGTGGCAACACCTTTTTTTTTATTATTAAAAATGGGTTTGCTCTTGACCACAATCTAGCTTAGGGCAAAGATGTGGTCGAGGATGTAGCGAGCTCACCCAGAAGATGCCTATTCACTCGAACTTTAAATAGATTTGGGTTGTATGAGCTCGGAAATACAGGGAATTCCACTCCCTGGCAGTGCGCAATATAAAAGATGAAGAATAGCGCTCAGTACGTATCCGAGGGATCTCGACAAGATAAGGGTGATACCCCGCAGTGCGTCTGGACGTCCGATGGAAAAAAAGGGGCAGGCGGAATGAGCTCATGTATGATTTCCTGATTTCCCGTCACCCACAAACATAAAATCACCAACCAAATCCGTTCCAACTACCGCGATAATGCAAATGGCTCTTTTAAAACCTGGCTCCTTCATGTCACTTCTTCCCTATAGAAATTTTCCTTTTAATTTCATATTTCTCTCTTCTAATCCTTTTGTACTATCTTGCCTACTCATCAAGATTTCTTCTATTTATTAGGTTGACTGGAAGATGTCCCCTAGTAAGATAAAGTTTATCTTCCCTATTTTAAATTAAATTTAGGGTCTGCCTGTGTACCCTTTTAATTTAAACTGTAAGTACAGAGGCCAGCGCATCAGGTTACTCCATTTTCATTGCAAAACCGCTCTTATTACAACAGAACAGAGTGAACGCGTGTGGTAACCTGAGTTGCGGTCGTCCGTACATAACATTTTTGTTTCTTAATTACAAACTAACTAGAATTCCGCTCGGGACTTCGTTTCCGTGGGAATTTCAGAAATGAATGGTACACATAAACCTTCCTTTTGAATCACTCTGTGCGCTGGTGAAAATTGTATGAAATTCCGTTCTGTAGTTTTTGAGTTTATCGCGTTCAGACAGACCGACAGACAGAACCGGCGGGGAACTTTGTTTTATAATATAGTATGATTACGGTAAAGTTTCATAAAAATCCGCTTAATAGTTATTGCGTTAAAGGGCAAAAATCCACTCTCACAAACTTATGCATTTTTAACACCTAATTTAGTAGGTTTTCTTATCTCTATCATAATTTCGCATAACGCGGTCTTGAGCCCACCAACGAGACCAAGGAACTCTAACAAAATTACGAAACTTAATATAAAATGTATAGGAAATTTTGGAGAATTGAGGCTAAAATAAGTTGTAGAGGGGAGCGAGCGCTCTCGCCGAATACTAAGTAAAACAGCTTACTAAGCAGTTAGAGTGGCGCTCGCTGACCTGAACCGATCAGTGAAGTTAAGCAACATACACAGAGGCAGCGAACCTAATGGGTGACCAAAATGGCAATTTACAACGAGCGCTTCTGTGTTTTGGAGGGCACGTTAAGCTGTCGGTCCCGGCAGTTGTCGATTGACTACAGTCGTTAAAACCAAGTCAGAGGCCATTGTGCGGTTTGAAAACTCTGACACCAGGGTTAGCCAAGTTCGCCACACACTTGACTATACCTACACGATAAGATGAAGAAGAGATGAAGCAGTTTCAGAAGTACTCTCAATATGTGCAAATGCTTTAAAGGTCAAAAGTGGGAGATCATTCCAAGCTTTCTAACTTATTTAATCGACTCATAACTTCGCTATAAGTTATCTTCTTATCCGGGGACCGAAGCATTAAATTCACACAACGTGGAGTTAAAATTTTAACCTAGAGGGTAACATTTTGACGTAAATCTGTCTTAATTAATGTTCCAAAGTTAAGGTAATAGCTCAAAGCAGTAGGGATCAAAAGAACGAATTTGTATGTATATCTATATTTCGGAGTGGTCAAGAATTCAAGACTTCAAGAAATTTGGGTGTCAACGAAATACAAGTGACGTCAGCTCACTTGACAGAGTCTGTGTGCATTGCACGTGGTCGGGATTGAGGGGAGGCCATACAGTCTTCCTCTAACCGGCGCGCGGGCAGCTTGTACCAGGAACTGTCCTGATGTGTTTCGTTAGATCACCTAGTGCTAGTAATAATTAACGTTTAGTTCACTCAGAGTGATAGATGGGGCGATAGTGAAGCTAAGTAGTTAAATCTAGGCTGTGCTATAACTACAGACGTTCGACCTATGTGAATCTATATTGTGTGACATGTAAAAGACATAAAGCTATGTGTATTCTAGTGTTTTCGTTATGCCTGTAACCCACGTATATGCCCACAAAGATGATTAATAAAGAGAAAACCACTTCTGATGCTTTATCATAAGAATTACTGTTTTTATAAGAGGGATTACTCTCTGTTTATGTTCCTATTCTGACATCAGAAGTGGGATTCGACCAGGCAAACGAAACTGAATAAAAGACAGTAATAAGTGTCTTATGAAAATTTGAAAAGTTAAAAAAATGAAGATAAGAAACAGAACTTAATGTGTGTGAACCTTGTCTTTACAAAAGTTTGTAATAAAGTGAAATGTTTCATTGGTGAACGGAAGGACTTAAACAAGAAAAATATTAACATCGCGAAAAATAGGAAAATGTGAAGACATACAAGCGCATTGATGCAACAAAACGGTCAAAGATTCAAAGGAAGACTTCGTGCCTACGAAAGTGTAAGAACCAGACACAGTTCCAGTCATCGTGGTGGCGGTAACACAGCGATTAGAAGGTTAATGTAACGGCAGGTTGGAGGATCAACTCGTTAGCATTGGTGACATAAAGGTCAGAGTTTTCCATTAAGGTGATGAATGTTCGCTAGTAAAAGAAAGTGTGGCCTCAAAGTTTTCTGGTAAGAGAATACCTAATACTATAAAATTAATGGGTGTCAGCCAAGGAGCAACATTCAATACCGAACAAATCCTTTGTTCTCTTAAGTTATGTACTTACACTACATAGATTTTATTTCACGTCTTGCCGAATGTTTATGTGAGTAGTGACATAATGATAGGCCGAGAGATTTTGAGTCAGGGCTTTGTTATAAATATGCCGGCTCCTCGGTTTTCGGTTACAAAGAATTGTTTACATGTGAACAGTATCTCTTTAAACAAAGAGACCTCAGTGGACTTTTAAGAAATAGACACAAACATACCAGTTGATAAGAAGTGTGATCTTATTTCAGTACTGAGAAACTTTCCAAATTATTTTACTACAGAAATGCCTAAAACTAGAGTTAAAACAGGTGAGCTTCAAATCCGACTAGTGGACCCAAATAAAACAGTTCAAAGACGACCCTACCAACTTAGTCCTGATGAACGTGAAATTATGCGGAGAAACGTTTGAATGATCTAAATCAGAGTGTATTAAAGTCGGTGTTGATGTGTCCTAGAGGATGCTCAACTCAAGGGACACGCATGTCAGTGCCTTAGAGGTGGTCTTATTCTTTTACGTTACAAGATTTTTCAAGTGCAAATCAGAACCGCAGTTTTCTTGTCGATGTTATAAAAAAAAAACGGAAATTATAGTGGTAATAGGTAGCGATTGAAATGCTATTGTTTGATTCATTTAAGGTGGTAAAAGAGATCTTATAAAGATTCCGTTAAATAAAACATGAATGTCCGTGAGGTTGTTATCTCTGCCTATCACATAAGTTATTTAGCGTGATGTCAGTTTAAAAAAAAAAAAAATTGCTACTTAACTTCTAGGAATGCATTTCGAAGCCGTGGGAGCCAAGTGTTTGGCTCGACAAACGGAAACACTTCAGTTGTCAACAGGGTGTTTTCATAAAAAAGGGTTTTGACTAATTAACCTGTCGAACTGTGTTTTTGTTTTTATGGTAGATATGTTTACAATTTGAATTGCCTACCGCAGCATGCAGATTAGTTTGAATTATGGCGAACTTAATATAGTTGACTAATTTGAAGTTAATTTCTATCTGAAGAATTCGTAAAAGAAAAAAAAAATGTTAATTTCGCTAATATGAATTAATTGAGATCTGGGAAGAGTATTTAAAATTTACTAGTTTAAATAAAACAAAGAAATTGTGGTAAGTAGGCCCAAGAAGGAATGAGGCTAAATTCAATGGCTTTATTTGGGCTTTGTTTTGAAGTTACATGTTAAAAGCCTTAAATAGCAAGCGTACTTACAAGTACGCACATGATCGTTTACGTAAGATGCCAGATAGTCATGTACCAGACGATGATGGTAGAGATAAGGAGTAAATGTTTGTGTTAAAACGAGGTAACTATCTTTCGGCCGTAGTGAAGTCGACCGTACCAGTAGTTACTGCGTAGTCGTAGCCCGGTGGAAATCGGTGTCTCTTGAGGAAACTCAAGTAGTCCGTGGGTGTGCGGTGTGCGAGTATCTCTGGCGGAGGTCGTGGTCTTGAGGACCGTAGTGTGTTGCGTCGGTGGGAGATGCAACGGGAGATTCATTTGGAATGCTCTATTGGTTGTTGTTCGGCTGGTGAGCCGTGGCGTTAGAGTAGTTACTCGTTAGTTAAAGAACCATAGTTTGCTACGTAAAATTTGCATCGGTGGTGCATGGCTCTGGTTTCTGATTTGATGATTTATATTTTCAGTTTTAATTTAATGAAAATGATTAAGAATTGGAGATTATGTTAAGATATGAATAATGTTGATCTGAGATCATGGTCATGGAAGTTAGTAATACTCTGAATCTCTGAGCTTCGTAGTTCCTTGGAAACGGTTTTAATGAGATCAGTTAATGGAAAGTAACAATGTTTTTAATGCTGAGTTCAAAGTTGAGATTATGGATCAGGACCACACTCTGGTCTCAGGGTCAGGGTGTAAAGTCAGGAATGACCGAGCTTTGTGATGAAGTTTGTTTCAGAATTACACACAGGGACGTGTGTCGCGCAGGATGGCCGTTTCGGAGTGGTCAAGAATTCAAGACTTCAAGAAATTTGGGTGTCAACGAAATACAAGTGACGTCAGCTCACTTGACAGAGTCTGTGTGCATTGCACGTGGTCGGGATTGAGGGGAGGCCATACAGTCTTCCTCTAACCGGCGCGCGGGCAGCTTGTACCAGGAACTGTCCTGATGTGTTTCGTTAGATCACCTAGTGCTAGTAATAATTAACGTTTAGTTCACTCAGAGTGATAGATGGGGCGATAGTGAAGCTAAGTAGTTAAATCTAGGCTGTGCTATAACTACAGACGTTCGACCTATGTGAATCTATATTGTGTGACATGTAAAAGACATAAAGCTATGTGTATTCTAGTGTTTTCGTTATGCCTGTAACCCACGTATATGCCCACAAAGATGATTAATAAAGAGAAAACCACTTCTGATGCTTTATCATAAGAATTACTGTTTTTATAAGAGGGATTACTCTCTGTTTATGTTCCTATTCTGACATATACATATTATAAAGAGGAAAGATTTGATTGTGTGTTTGTTTGTTTGCATTGAATAGGCTCCGAAACTACTGGACCGATTTAAAAAATTCTTTCACCATTAGAAAGCTACATTATCCCCGATGGACATAGGCTACATAATTTTCCCGAATTCCCACGGGAACGAAGTCCCAAGCGGATTGCTAGTATTAAATAAATAAGTGGACTATGGCCTAAATCCCCTTCGTGTTTCGAAGGGAGGCCCGTGCCCCTCGGTGCGGAGGTATTTTGGCTGGTAAAAAAAAGTGGAACTAGTGTAAAAATCATGTCTTTCATTGGTAATAACACCAGTTGTTTACTCCCAGCAAACCTCGTATCAGAGCCCCGCTATCACATCCTGCGAGTTATCTGTTTTAATGTCGATTTTATTCGCACATTTTACCCAATCGGTGCACTCATTTTTAAAACTGTGTGTAACGGGAGTGATTATGATGCTATCTGCATCGTATAACAAAACGCGATTCAGACTCTGATCTATACTCAAGCAGCAGTCGTCTTTGTTGTTTTCTAGTAGTGTCAAAGTTAAAAATAGGCGCAAACAGGGCTTAAATAACCGAAAAAATATCGGTTAAAACGGTTAGTGGTATGACGTCATACCTTTAAATTTTAGGTACTCGTAAATAACGGTACCGTTATTTTCCGGTAGCTAAAAATTTCGGTAGCGAAATTATTTGGTAGCGCTAAGTAACGGTATCGTTATTTTTTGTGGTACATATATGATTAAATAAAGGTTTTCTTTACACCCCACCGCTGCCGACAACGTCGCGCTGGCGTTTTTTTTTTGGTACCGAAATATTTTCGGTTACGGTAGCGATAAAAATAAAGGTATAATATTATTGTAAAATGATCAAGGTATTGATTTTTATACCGGTAGCGTAACAGTAATTCTTAACCGTTTTGACTCTCCCTTTAAATTGATACCTTAACCGTTTTCAAGCTCTGGTTATACCTTAACCGTTTTCAAGCTCTGGGCGCAAAGTGAAAAATGGTAATAATTCACAATTCTCACCAACGTTAAGTAACATCCTGATCCTTACTAATATTATAAATGCGAAAGTAACTCTGTCTGTCTGTCTGTCTGTCTGTCTGTCTATCCGTCGTTCAAGCCTAAACTACTGAACCGATTTTGATGAAATTTGGTACAGAGATAGATTAGAGCCCGGGAAAGGACATAGGCTACATTTTATCCCACAATTGGGCACAATATAACCTGTAGTCCATGCGGGCGGAGCCGCGAGCGGAAACCTAGTGTTCTATAAAATAAAGCTATTTTTAACTTTGACTTTTGATGAATACGCATAAGGAATACGCTAACGTACGTAGTAATTTTTGACTTCCACGTAATGGGATATTATGTTTTTTAGTCCCGCTATATACAGTGGTGGTCATATAATTAAGAACGCTTATTTAAAGGGAAGATTTTTTCAAGCTACTGAGTTTATTTAGTTCCATGTATTTTTTTGTATTTCTCTCGGTATCACAAAACTTTGCCATACTAATGGTTAATTCGTTGGTACACATGATTAGCCAAAAACTAAATAGATAAACTTTATGCATTCGATCCGAACCTAGTATTACTCCTTACTGGCTGGTCACATAATTAAGAACGCTGAAAATTTTATTTTTTATTCAAATTTAAATAGAGAACACTTCGTGGCTCTATGGTTGTAGGTCACTGTTTGTATCAATTTGGCGCCATTTAATTCTATAAAAGTTTTAAAAGTGATTGTTTTGTATTAAAACAATGGGAAAAAATAAAAGTTGTGATGAATCTACAAGGGAAGTGATAATAAAACTTCGTCAAAAGAATTGGTCGTATAAAAAGATAGCCGACCATCTGCAATGCTCCAAAACTATGGTTTTTCACGCTGTGAAGCATTTTGCTACTTATCAAACAACTTCAAATGTTATACGTGCACCTAAACAACGTAAGTCCTCTTGTCGAGACGATCGAAATATCATTCGCTTGGCAAAACAAAACCCTTTTAAAGGCTCGAATGACCTAAGAAAAGAATATTTTGGTGAAAACAACCCTTTAGCAATCTCAGCACGTACTATTCGAAGGCGTTTGGTAGAAGAAAAGTTGCACGGAAGGATAGCCAGGAAGGTGCCTATGTTGAAACAGTGCCATAGGCAAGCCCGGCTTGCATTCGCAAGAAAGTATGAAAACTGGACAGTAAGTCAGTGGAAAAATGTACTTTTTTCTAATGAGACAAAAATAAACAGGGTGTGTTCGGATGGTAAACGATACGTACGACGCCCTCCGAACAAAGCATTCGACCCTAAGTACACAAAAGTGACATTAAAGCATGGTGGGGGAAATGTGAAAATTTGGGGGTGTTTTTCTGGACATGGGGTTGGACCTGTTAAGTTGATAGAGGGAAACATGGATCAATATCAATACAAAAATATACTGGAAGAAACAAGAAACACGACAATGATCCCAAGCATACTGCACGCACCGTTAAGGAATTTCTCAGGGCGCAATCAGTTTCGGTGTTAGATTGGCCAGCTAACAGCCCGGATCTCAACCCAATAGAGCATCTTTGGTGTGATGTCAAGAAAAAAGTTTCAAATCGACAATGTGGCAACTTAAGAGAGTTATTTGCTGCTTTTTTAGAAGAATGGAACGATATCTCTGTTGCCAAATTTCAAAAATTGATAGAGTCAATGCCTCGCCGGTGTAAAGCCGTAATTAAAAGCCGTGGTCATGCTACCAGCTATTAAATTTAGTTTAAAATTTTATAAATTGTTTGTTTTTCTTACGCACTTTCATTTAATGTGATTTAAATTATCTAAGTTTGTTATGGAAAAACTCTCAAGCAGTTTTATAAATCGTTCTTAATTATTTGTCCAGATTATTTACTATTTGTTTTTTGTTACTGTGTTTAATAAACTAAATTTATAAAAAAAATGGTAGAGGTTATATTTTATATTCCTAACACCTTTTGCTCTATTCATGTGGCTATTTCATAGCATAGCTAGTTACTTGTAAGATGGAACACATAACTAGATATGATGTGGTTAAGATAAATATTTTCTAGAACATTAAATCGTTCTTAATTATATGGCCACCACTGTAATATTTAGTAAGATACCAAATCGTTAGATCGAAGAATTATCTTCCGAAAAAAAATTCATCTAAAAATCTTATCTTAGTTTCAGAGCAAATTGTCGTTCTTTCGTGTTTGTATACAGGGCTTTAGGTAAATCTCTTTCAACCTCTCGGGTGGTAAATCAGTCCATGAAACTGAACAACTTTCCAAAGGAACATAGGTCAAAATACGAAAAAAAATTGATCTCCCATACAAAATTCGCTATATGTTGATGAAGTTTTTATGGGAACTCAAAATTTTTTTCGTACTTTGACCTATGTTCCTTGGGGAAGTGGTTCAGTTTCATGGACTGATTTACCACCCGAGAGGTTGAAAGAGATTTACCTAAAGCCCTATATAAATGAACCACCGAAGGAAGGGGTTTTCTTAAGTATCTAATTAAATTATATATACTTTGAGAGTATTTAGTGATTTGTAAGGTCCGTATTACAGAACGCGACTCAGACTCTGATCTATACTTAAGGCGACTACAGCACCTAAATTACGATTTTATGATGCGTAGATAAGCATGACGCACTGCATTAAATCGAAGAAAAAAATACTACGGTAATATTCAGGACATAAACTAGATAAGTACTTTGTTCGATAGAAAAAGCTCACAAAGTCACCTCTAATACCCAATATTGTGTATCTTTTAAGCTGTTAAAACAATAGTAAAATGCACACAGGAACTTGAATTTGCTATCAAAATGTTCGTGATTGAACACTCTCGATAAGTAATTAACCCATTTTTCGATTTAAGCTGTTACCTTTCCATAAATCTCATTTTTCTAACTTTCGAACATGTTTTTACGAACGCACGCTTTCATAGTCCGTGAACTTCGTGTATCGACACTGTTCGCACTGCCGGCCCAGGCCTGTTGAGAGACGGAGATAGCACTATTCCTATGTGTGCTGCCTTTATCGGGTGTTGTAGTCGTCATTGTCATTTTAATAGTAAGAGAAAAATACCAATCAAAACATAAGTATAGATCAAGACATGAGTCTCCTTCTGTAACACGGGCCTAAGAATAAAATATATGTAATATTTGCATGTTGTATGCGTTCCAAGTCATCACACATTTGGATCAAGTATATAAGGTCCTAATTTATTAGTCACTTACCTTCTAAGGCGTTATTGTATAGGTTGATAGTATTCCAAAAAACAACATAAAAAATAATTATCTGAAAATTAAATTTTGTAAAAAAAAAAAAAAAACATTTAAAGATAAAGGAATGGTTCTCTTTCGATTATAGCCGTCCACTCCCCGCTCGCCCGCTCTACTACTGCCATTATTATTTACGTTTGAATGGATGGGTTTATTCAACATAGTAATTAAAAATTACCATAACAAAATTTTTCAAGACCTTTTAAATTTAATATTATGCTTTTGTTTTTTGACTCAAATGATATATTTTGACCTACACAATAACGTGTTGAAAGGAAAGTGACTAATAAATTAGGACCTTATAGATAAAGACTTGAGTCTCCTTCTTCACGTCGTAACGAAGCAATGGACCGAAGAGATTGTTTGCACAGAGACAGTTGGGGGCTGAAGTGAGGAGTATCATAGGCTACTTGCGATACCTCTGTGAACGAAGTCGCGGACAGAAAGCTTTATTTTTATGTTAAGTTCAAAAGTTAATAAAACCCAAAAAACATTTTAGCGTAAAATCAAATAAAAGGAAACCTTTTAAAAATAAAACCCTTTGACAAAAGAAATATATTTCGCATGGGAGTTACACAGAATCAGTTAATTAAGCAGAACACGCAAATACCCTTTTCCGAATACGCATAAATTACAATTTTTATGAATATTTCCAATTCAGAATATTGCATATTTAATACTTTTTTAGAGTTCCCTATCCAAAGGGAAAAACCGGGACCCTATTACTAACCTCCGCTAACCCTATTACTAACCTCCTAAGGCTCCGCTGTCCGTCCGTCTGTCACCAGGCTGTATCTCATGAATCGTGATAGTTAGACAGTTGAAATTTTCACAGATGATGTATTTTGGTAGCTTGCTATAACAACAAATCAAGGGGACTCCCATACAACAAACGTGATTTTTTGCCGTTTTTATAGAGATAATGGTTTTTATAGAGTCCGCCTCGCAGATAAAAAGTAGAGTACCTAACATGTGAAAAAAAATCATCTCGGCTCTTGTATCCCTCGATCCGCTCAGGATTCTATTCTAGAATCCCTCTCGGGATACAACTCAGTGCCTCGAAAATAATTCACCGTTTTTTCACTTGTTGGGTAATCTACTATTTCAGTTTGCACAAAAAAACTGCCTTTTTCACAGACTCATCTACGCAAAATGTATTTTTGTTATATTTACGTAATTCTATGTCTGCAGCTCGAGCAACTCTTGCGGCACGTCACTCGGCTGACGCTGAAACTTCGCTTTGATTGCGCGACGGCCCCACGCAAAGGCTTGCTGGCCCTCTGGCTTTGTTAGGCCCCTAGCAGACGGAGTATTTCTACGGCGAAACTCGTTTGTATCGCTGTATCTGCGCATATACGCGCTGTAAACACGCTTTTCACGATCGCCCCGTGTGCTGAGAATACAAGGTTGCGTTCCAATCGCGTTTGAAGCGCGTATACGCCCGTGAAACATGCGTGTTCAGCGCTTAAAAATACGCCGTGTGCAGGGGCACGGTAATGAGATAACATTACCGTGCTAGGGGTCTTAATGTTGACATTTTAACATAGGACCGCGGCGCATTACGCGAGCGAGCACATCTTGCTCAAGCTGCTGATAATCTACCGAACGCTGTACATTTCCCAATTTGTAAAAATAAATTAAAGAGAAGTAGAAATATCTTCGCGTTTCCATCTATTTATAAACGATTTTTGTTATCGACGTCAAACCCAGTCGTACGCTTAACCTAAAAAAACCTTGAGAAGAGCCATGATTTTTTTTCCAGCATTTTTTTATCTTTTCATTAAAAGCGTTTCCCTTCAAAGGCTGACGTCTCTGGAATTCGGATCGAAATTTCCAGAACCAAGTGCTGTGGAAATTTTTGAAAATCCCGCTCGAAAGGAATTTTTGTTAGATGTTAGTTTTGATAGATTATTTCAGAAGTCCCAGATTTAATCAATTAAGTGACCGACTTGACTAATGTTATTATTTATCACGAGCGTTTCCGTGCTTCGGACGGCACGTTAAGCTCTGTCGGTCCCGGCTGTTATCGATTGACTACAGTCGATAAAACCAAGTCAGAGGCCATTGTGCGGTTTTAAAACTCCAGGGTTAGTTTTTCGCCACACACTTGATTATACCTACACGATAATAAGAAGAAGATAATATATGCGTGGCAAGCGTTGGATGCTTATATGCGTCGGCTGGTAAAGGTAAGAAGTGAGATTAATTCAAGAAACATTTGGAATACGGTTATTATGGGACATTACATAAAACCATTATTACATTGCTCCTAAACCGCCAAAATGGTCCCTAACAGTAGTTCAAAGCGGCACCAGGATGTATGAAAATAGCACCATAAAAATTGTTTATTGTTTACTTTCTATACAACGCCAATCCGTTATAAACACCGGGTCAGAGATTTTTATGTATTTTATGTAACTTTACTGCGTTTTTGTGTCGTTTTATGTGTAATATATTGTTTGTACTGCTAGAAATAAAGGTACAAGATCCCAGAGCGGTAAGATATAACTTATTTTCACAAGGATGAAATCTCAGGTTCTGACCTGAGTAGTGCCTCCTCATATGCGTTGAATACCTGCGTGCTTTTTGAGTTTGCCCTGGGCGGGTACTAGGTAAGAAAGGTAACTAAAAATAATAGTTTTTTTAAAGTGAAAACTTCTTTAACGGCGTTGTGCACTTTGAAGTATGGGTAAAAATTGTTAAACTCGCGTCAGGACACGTGACCCTGATCGAAAATTCGTAAGACGGAGGGAGAGTAGACAGCAAAGAAGTAATATATGTTCAAGTTTTCACTTCTGCCGGCACTCCCGGAGTGCAACCCGTTGTTTTTTTTTACCAGCCCATATACGTCCCCACTGATGGGCAGGGGCCTCCCATCTAAACACGAAGGGGATTTAAGCCACGCTGGCCCAATGCGGGTAAATTTTCTTAGAGGTGCGGATTTCAGCAACGTATTTTCCTTTGCCGCTGAGCAAGTCATAATGAAAAATCCATTATATAAATCCGAAAAGACGAATTTAGTAATATAGGCCTATAGAAATATTTGAACCCGCAACCTTCCGATTACAATTCTGGCTTATTACCAATTGGGCTATCACCGCTTGTTTATACTAGCTATACTAGCTTTCTTGCCGCGGCTCCGACCGTGTGGACTACAGGTGACATCGTCCCCAGCTGTGTAATAAATGTAGCCTATGTCCTTTCCCAACGTCTAATCTATTTCTGTACCACATCAAAATCGGTTCAGTAGTTTAGGCGTGAAAGCGTAACATACAGACAGAGTTAATTTCGCATTTATAATATTAGAAGGGATTTAAGAAATTTGACGGATTCGCATCATGACGCCATTGAAAGCTTTGTTTAGTTACTTTAAGAAAACATTTGTAAGACGACTGTGTGCGCTATTTATTATATTATAATATTCGTAATGATGGGTGGGCACGGGCGCGGATTTGACAGGGCGTGGCCAAGGGCGAGAGCGACCCGACGCGACTTGAGCAAACACCCACGCGGATTGTTATATCACTAAGTAGATTGTATGACGTCGGCTCTTAAACTATTACAGAAAGAAAGAAAGACGAATAAATTGATTTTTCGGACATCACAGCAAATAGAATACACAGTAATAAAGACACACTAGAGAGAAACATAAAAACAATAACAAACTACCTTTAGATCGCTTTCAAAGTTAAAGTAAAAAGCTTTATTTCATAGAACATCATCATCATCATCATCATATCAGCCCATTGCAGTCCACTGCTGAACATAGGCCTCCCCCAAGGTGCGCCACTTTGCACGATCTTCCGCTGTTTTCATCCAGCCACTACCCGCTATCTTCTTTAGGTCATCTGACCATCTGGCTGGGGGGGCGCCCTACACTACGTTTGCCAAGACGTGGTCTCCATTCGAGAACCTGTCTACTCCAACGTTCGTCGGTTCTGCGACAGACATGGCCAGCCGACTGCCACTTCAGCTTGCTACACTTTTGAATAACATCCATTTCATAGAACATACAGAATCCTTACTTCCTTAATAACATTATAAATGCGAAAGTAACTCTGTCTGTCTGTCTGTTCGTACGTCTTTCACGCCTAAACTACTAATGATGAAATATGATACAGAGATAGATTAGAGCCTGGGAAAGGAAATATGCTATATTTTATCCCACATTTGGGCACGATATAACCTGTGGTCCACGCGGGCGGAAAGCTAAGTAGTTTTACATAAAAATACTATGTGTTGTAGGGTCCGAGACAAAGGGTCCTCAACTCAGCTATATGTTGCGACTCGGGAATCAGGATAGGGACCGCGAGACACAACGCTGGTTTTCAGTGAGTCCCACTGTTTTAACGTGGGAAGGGTTCGTGCAGCAAATGTTATTAACTGACTTCAAAAAAAAGGAGAAGGTTCTATGTTCAACAGTATGTTTTTTTTAAATGTATATTCACTGATTTTATCGCCAATTATAGACCGATTTCCAAAATTATTTTTTATTCGAAAGAGTATTTTCCAGCGATGGTCCCATATAAATTTTATCGAAAATGATTCAGCGCTTTAAAAAAAATCAACAAAAACAAAAAAATACTACAAACCAGAACATCATCTAAATAAATGAGTGACGTTTTCGTCTGTGGTTATCTGCTAATAGGCATTGCAGTATGCAAAAAATACTAGTTATCTAATTTTTGCGAACTGTTGTCGGGATTGAAGTCGGTGACTCATACGTTTTTTTTTACGTGGAAAATTATAATTTAAAGTCTTCTTCTTCCAAGGGCGAGAGCCACCCGACGTGAATTGAGCAAACACCCACGCGGATTGTTATATCGCTAAGTAGATTGTGTAATGTGTGCTCTACACTAGTACACTTCTACGTTTTAACGTGGGTAGCAAGCTCACCCAGAAGATGCCTATCGTCTCGAGCTTTAAGAGATTCGGGTTATATGAGCCCGGTAAGACAGAATTTCAAAATGTACCTATCTATTTTTGTGAAGTTAAATAAAATTCATTTATTACTAGAATTCTGCCCGGGATTTCGTTCCCGTGGGAATTCGGGAAAATTATGTAGCCTTTGTGCATCAGGGATAATGTAGGAGTCTAATGGTGAAAGAGTTTTTCAAATCGGTCCAGTAGTTTCAGAGCCTATTTAATGCAAACAAACAAACAATCAAATGTTTTCCCTTTATAATGTTAGTGTAGAATGAGCCCTTTAGGGCACGGAAGCACGAGATTCGCCAATGTCTTAAATGTGAAACTGTGTCTGTTTGTCCTTCTGCCACGACGAAAAAGGTGCCGGATCAATGTAATTTCTTGCGAAGGGACAATTGACACTGATATTAAAAAGGAACTGAATCCAAAACCGAAATAATTTTTGAAAATTATTGAGAAATAAAAAGTAACAAGCTATTAAATGTCAATAGAGGGGGAAACTGTCAAACAACGAAAAAGAGATGCACTGACAGGCATGTGACGTCACCGCCATTTGTTTGCGTAGGTAAAAACGAGATAGCTAGCTCTCCCCACAAAACGAGATAGCTAGTCCTTACGATAATATAAATGCTAATAACTTGTTCATTTATAAACCAATTTTAATGCTGTTTTCTGATAATAATATATTTCTAGCATTCTTTTTTGTTTCACATACAATAATTCATAAAATCAAACACTGTCAACATCCCTATTGTCTCACAAATTCCAAGAAATCGTCGGATATCTTTTGGTAAAACTGCGTAATGAATAAACAAATAACAAATCTTGATGAATTCCTAATTCCAAGTCTATCGAGTCTATTACAGAAGGAGACTCAAGTCTTGATCAGTACTTAAGTATTGACAGGCTCTTTCCTTCCCTATCAAAATGAAGAAGCTGATTGCTACTTATGTATAGATCAGTCTGAGTCGCGATCTGTAATACAGACCTAAGTGTTTGAGAGACGAGTACTCCAACTCGAATATTGTGTGGGCCTCTGAGTGTGAGTAAGTTATTTTATATATATAAAACTAGCTGATGCCCGCAACTTCGTTTGCGTGTTAGTTTTTTCTTTTGAACAGATTACACTTTATTGACGGTTGATTTAGTTTAAGATTTAGATTTTTACATACAAAAGTTTTTTCCCGCTATCTCCCGTTCCCGTGGGAATTTTGCAATATCCTGTTGCAACTAAGCTTTAAGTTTACTAAGGTACCTGCATGCCAAATTTCAAGCGTCTAACTAAAGCGGTTTAGATTTTTCATACAAAAGGATTTTCCCGCTAATTCCCGTTCCCGTGGAAATTTCTGGAATTCCTTTCTTAGTGCACCTTTACGGTACCTAAGCTACGTCCCTTTCAAATTTCAAGTGCCTACGTTTAGCCGTTTAGGCTGTGCGTTGATATGTCAGTCAGTCAGTCAGTCAGTTTTTCCTTTTATATATTTAGAAGATTGGAGGTCCTGATTCACTGACTCATCAACACCTAGCCCAAACCCTTAGACCTAGAAAGCAGAAATTTGGCAAAAATGTGTCTTTGATGACGTAGGCAAGCATTAAGAAAGGATTTTTAGAAATTCAACTCCTAAGGGGAAAAGTTCAAAGTTTGTAAGTAGAAAAAAAAAATTCCGACATTTTGACTCGAAACTTCGTCAAGATATACCCTGAAGCAAATAAACGATCACCTGTTTCGCGATTTTTCAAAAATCATCCCCTGAGGGGTCAAGAATGTAGGTAATAGGTGACAAAAAGAGTTCTTTGCGCGAGCGAAGTCGCGGGAAAAAGCTAGTAAGTAGATTAAAATATATAAACACGTTTAGGCTGAATGTTCAGCCTTAGTTCGTTAAACACGATTAAGCTGTGATTAAGCGCTAAAAAACGTTGTGCAAGACGCTTACTATACATATGTGTCTGTGTTTAGTAAAATATACAATTTCCGGGGTAGTCAATAAGAGCTATTTACAAAGCTGATCACAATAATTGTGCACCTTAACGACTATCCCCAAAGTTGTTAGCTTTCCATGTTCACAGTCATATTTAACGACTTCAATTTATAAACCTCGCGCGATTCTTACACACCCGTGTATGCAGGATTTGTATCGCACGCGCCGTAAACAAGCGCGCTACGGGGGAACTCTTAAGGCGACTACAGCACCCGATAAAGGCAGCGCACATAGGAATAGTGCCATCTCCGTCTCTCAACAGGCCTGGGCCGGCAGTGCGAACAGTGTCGATACACGATGTTTACGGACTATGAAAGCGTGCGTGCGTAAAAACATGTTAGAAAGTTAGAAAAATGAGATTTATGGAAAGGTAACAGCTTAAATCGAAAAATGCGTTAACTACTCATCGAGTGTTCAATCACGAACATTTTGATAGCAAATTCAAGTTCCTGTGTGCATTTTGTTATCGTTTTTACAGCTTAAAAGATACACAATATTGGGTATTAGAGGTGACTTTGTGAGCTTTTTCTATCGAACCAAAAGTGCTGAATCATGTTTTCAGCAAACTACTTACTTATCTAGTTTATGTCCTGAATATTACCTTAGTATTTTTTTCTTCGATTTAATGCAGTGCGTCATGCTTATTTACGCATCATAAAATCGTAATTTAGGTGCTGTAGTCGCCTTAAACAATAAACTTATTTGCGCTCGTGGCCCTCGCGGATCCGCGCGATCAGTGAGGTTAAGCAACCAATACTAGGGCAGGGAACCTGTGCGTTTCCGTGCTTCGAAGGGCACGTTAAGCTGTCCGAACTATTGTCGACTGACTGCAAACGTTAAACCACGTTCTGACACCAGGATTAGTCAGGATTAGTTGGAATTTAATTAGGATTAGTCAAGTTCGCCACACAGTTGATTATATCAACACGATAATGATTTAAAAAAGTGTTATGCAAGCTTTTCTTACATTTTCGCAATACATATTAAAAATAGCATCCCGCTCGGGACTTCGTTCCCGTGGGAATTCGGGAAAATTATGTAGCCTATGTTACTCAGGGATAATGTGGCATCCTAATGGTGAAAGAATTTTTGAAATCGGTCCAGTAGTTTCGGAGCCTATTCGTTACAAACATACAAAAATAGGTACAAATCTTTCCTCTTTATAATATTATATTATATTATATTATATTAAATATTAATATTAAATTAATATCAAAATATTAAATATATTAAATATTAAAAATTACTTAAGCTATTTCAGAGTCTGAATCATATTAACAGTAATTATATTAGTGCAGTGCTCGTTCAGTTACGTACTACTGTTACCGATGAACAGACAATGTGCTAAAATTATCACTCATCTATCTAACTGTACACTCAAGAGCACGTCAAGCTTGACTCTTTGGACTTTGGACCGGCATTGTATGGCGCGCAGTATAAATCAGAGCTCAGCTTAAACTGGTAGTGTAAAGCGTGACCTGCTCTTGACTGTACTAGCTACCGCTTCCACCCACTAATGACATCAAGTGTGAGAAATTATGCGCGACTAGCTTTACGCCCGTCACTTCGTTCACGTGGAAAATAAGCCTATTTCTTCCTAAGAAACCTATATTTGTTTGTTTGTGATGCAAACACGAAAACGATAAAACAAGTGACAGTTTTATTTGTATTGTTATCTATAACAGCGGCACGCTATGATGGACATTGACAACTCAATGAAGTTTCGTATGAAGCCGCAAATTGCTGTTCTTTATATCTAAATATAGAAAACAAAGTCGTGTTAGTTACACCACTTATAACTCAAGATCGGCTGGACCGATTTCCATGGTTTTTGATTTGTTGTATTTCTCTCCGTCCCGAATAGCAGAATAACTATTAAAAACATTGGAAAATTGACGGGAAAATTCCCACGGAATTTAAATTTACGAAAATTACATTTGAAGGAGCAATTTGCTCCTTCAAATGTATTATAATTAATACGAAACTTCATGAGTAGACAACGGCCATAATAGCGTTCCGCTGGTGTAGTTACATTTCGTGACATTCCCGACCAGGGGGACCGGGAGGTACAATCTAAGACAGTGTACCTAGAGGTATAAATTTTTAACCCCTGACAAAAAAGAGGAGTGTAATAAGTTTCACATGTGTATTTGTATGTCTGTGTATCTGCATGTCTATGTATCTGTGTGTCTGTCTGGGGCATCGTAGCTCCTAAAAGAATGGACCGGTTTCGATGCGATTTTTGTTTGTTTGAAAGCTGATGTGATCGAGATGGTGCTTAGCTATATTTTATTTAAATAGGTTCAGCTGTTTAAAAGTTATAATCAATCAAATAATTTTAGAGTTATTTTAAATTGATTAATTATTTCATTCCAAACAGTAGCTTCAAAGAAAGTTTCTTAAGGAAAATTGTTGAGTTTCATGGACTGATTGACATCCTTAATTTTCGCGAACTAAGTCACCGAATAATAAATTATTTTCATTCTATTATGTATCTCGGGGAGTGGTAGTGGCGCTGCTACCACTTGACTTGACTTGATCGACGGGTCCTGGGTTCGATTCCCAGTCCGGGCTTATATTTGTGTAAAAAGCAGATGCTTGTTCTCGGGTCATGGGTGTTTGTGTTTGTCTTTGTGTGTTCCGAGGGACTTACGACACAAGGGAAAACCTTAATGTGGGCCTTTGAGTGTGTAGAGTTTATTTTTTTCTACCGGACGTCCAAACGCACTGCGGGGTACCACCCTTACCTTGTGGAAATTCCTCGATTCCGTACTGAGCGCTTCTCTTCATCTTTAATACTGCGCACCGCTAAGGAATGGAATGCCCTACCTGCGTCTGTATTTCCGGGCTCATATAACCAAAATCTCTTTAAAGTTCTAGTGAATAGGCATCTTCTGGGTGAGCTTGCTACATCCTCGACCACATCTCCGCCTGTGGGCTACATTGTGGTCAAGAGCAAACACATTATCTATAAAAAAAGAGAGAGAAACGCACAACAAGTACATTGTACGTATTAGGCAGCTGTGGCTTGTAATGCGAAGTAGTTTAAAGACAATTTCTCCTATTGAGTGCAATTGATGGCAACTAATAATGTATGGCGGTTGTACTATACTGTACTACATCTAATATTATGGGTGGCCGACCTAAAGTGTTATTTTTTCTTCTTTTTCTTAGGGATCGTTCAACAATTACGTGATCATTTTTGGCCGTTTTTTTAACCCCCCCCCCCCCCCATGTGATCACAGCGTAATTTTTTGTTTTTAAACCCCCCCCCTCGCCTTGATTACGTAATCTTCGTCCGTGCTTAAAATGTTTACTGTTTATTAGCACTGACACATATGTCATGTTTCTATGGGTCTTAATAAATGACCTAGGAATAAGCTTGTGGCGAGACACAACCCAGTCGTGGTGGGAAGCTGTATTCGGTACTCCATGCTCATCAGTAGCGGCGCTCGCTTGTTTAAATTGACTTTACAATAATGTTCTCAGGTGGATGACTAAAGTAATTTTATTACTTTTCTAATTAAAAGTATTTCTAGCTTCCATTAGCTTCCAGTTTATTATATATAGCGTTTATAATTGTATATATTAATGTTAATTGGACATTTTACATTTCATCCAATAGTTAAGTGTATGGCGAATTTGGCTAACCCTGGTGTCAGAGTTTTCAAGCCGCACAAATGCTTCTGACTTGGTTTTAACGACTGCAGTCAATCGACAACAGCAGACGACTTTTACAATAAAAGTATTGATTAATATACTAACTAAAATAATGGAAAACGCTTACAGCCTAATGACTATTTTTAATTATTATTTTTCCGTTTATTAAGGTTAAGCAAATCGACAGGTGACCATGTGGTAATAAATGATCTGTTATTTAATCGATTCATCGTAGTCATTAATTCAAAGGTCATTTAAGGATGTGAAGATATAATCTAATGACTACTATACGAATGAATAAATATCGATTTAGTCGAGTGGCAGTGGTAATCGAGGTCCAGGGTTCGATTCCCTGTAGGGGCAAATAATTTTGTAAAAAGCAGATTTTCACGTCTGTCTTCGTGTATGTTTTAAGGGACCCATGATTCAAGGAAAAACCTTGTGCGGGCCTTTGAGAAGGCTAAATCAAAACCAAAAACAAGAAATTAAGTTGTTATGGATACGCACAGCGTAGCCGTAGTTATATGCTATTTATTGTAGAACTTTCAATTTGAAGTAATCTGAAATAAAACATAGAAAATACCAACCAAAACAATCCGAAAAACTACCGACGTGCAAAATCCAAAAAAAAATGTAGCCACTTTACACCAAATTATAAAACACTGGGCTTTTGTTTTTATTGCTTCATTTCACAAAAAAACACGAAAAAAAACACTAATTTTAAAATCGATTTTGAATCACGAACAAATTTTATAAACTTAATCCGGAAATCTTTTCCAAACATGGTTTCACACACTATTATTTTTTTGCAAATCAACACTAATATTATAAAGATGAAAGATTTGTAACGAAAAACTCAAAAACTACTGAACCGATTTCAAAAATTCTTTCACCGTTAAAATGCTACATTATCACTAAGTAACATAGGCTACAGAATTGTCCGGAATTCCCACGGGAACGAAATCCCGTGCTATATTGTGTAAATTCGGTTTTTATCGTTCGCGTGTGGTGTTCTCTTTATTACGTGTAATACAGGACGAAGCGCGCCGCTGGGCGGTTCGCGCCAAACTGAAGCTTTCCGCTGTTTCAGCCGGTTTCAGTGAGCGGCCGCGGTTACATCAAGGGCGGGAAACTTACCCGACTTTTGGGGAAATTTATTTGGTTTAAGTGGTGTTTAGGGCGGGATGTTGGGATTCGAATTGCGAAGACGGATTTGTTTGTTGAGTACTTTGAGTAGTTGATTTTTGGTACTGAATATTATTTATTTGTTTATTTAACAATTAATTGCACACGTGAAAATTAAACAGACAAGTACAAGAAGAAGAGAGACGACACAATAAGTGTAGCTTATTTATATTTAGAAATTTCTTCCAGTAAACCCAAGAAAAGGAAATGTGAAACATAAATGAGCAGATAGATGTTTTTAAGAATTGTTTCTATAACGTGAGCGGACGTTTAATTAAATTCTTTTATACTCGTTTAGTTTCGGACGGACAAAATGCGAATTCGGCTTCTACGAGTAAGAGAGGACATGAAAAATTTCCTTATAATTTTATATAATTTTTTTTTTGCCTTTTTCGAGTTACATACATACATACGTTCACGTCTATAATCCCTAACGGGGTAGGCAGAGCATCGGTGGTTCTAGAACCACTAAATGCCACGTTTTATACAAATTGTGAGGTTAATCAGACGGAACAAGTTGTATAATGGTTTCGCCCATATAGTGTTCGAAAGGATAATTATCGTGATAATAACAGATAGATAATTATCGTTTGATAATAACAAGCAACAAAGCCAATGGAAATAGAATCATCATCGGATGAAGATATTCCTTTGGCTTCTTTGGTCAATCCAAGTTAATTTATTTACGACTAGCTATCTGCCCGGGACTTCGTTAGTTCCGAAAATTATTCTGATGCATAAGCTATATTACTGTAAAGTTTCATTAAAATTCATTCAGTAGCTTTTCTGTGAAAGAGTAACAAACATCCATACAGCCACACTCACAAACTTTCGCATTTACCTATAATATAAGTAAGATTTAGCAGGATGTCTTATCTGACAGAAACTGATTTTAACTTAATATACCTTTGATTCATGTTAATTACTTGATTTGTGTCCAATATTAAATAAAAAAAATACATTTATTTGTTTTTATTAATGATTTGTTACAATTTGATATGATGTTATGAACCAATATAACAAATGAATTTCTTATACTGGTGATAATTATCCAATAATTATCAAGAAGCGTAATTAACTTGATAATTTCGAACCCTGCGCCCATATAAATAGCAAAACCCTCGCAATACTTCTTCGAATGGACTGAAAAGAATCCCTCCTACTGAAATCTTGTTTGTTTATCCAATATTAAAAAGTGTTTAAAAAAACAAAGGTGATTGGTAATGAACCAGACTTATAATCCGAAGTTGGTAATGAGCCAGACTTATAATCCGAAGGTCGTGGGTTCAAATCCTGGTGCGGGCCTGTACCACTAAATTCGTCTTTTCGGATTTATGTACGGATTTCTAATTATCACTTGCTCAACGGTGAAGGAAAACATCGTGATGAAACCCGCCCGTCCAAGAAAAAATTCGAAAGACGAGTGGTCCACCAACCCGCATTGTGCCAGCGTGGTGGACTATGGCCTAAATCCCCGTCGTGTTTCGAAGGGAGGCCCGTGCCCCTTGGTGGGGACGTATATGGGCTAGTAAAATAAAAAAATAATAAAAAAAATGCATTTCAATTTACTATATTCTCTAATTAGAAAATATCGAAGCCCTAGCACCCCCCGTCCTAAATACTCAATGTTGTTCGTACATTTTACCACTTTCAAAACGGTGTGGCAATACCCCAATACGCAAAATGTCACCGCGTAAATACCATAGCTTTGACATTTCAGTACGATACAGTTAAACAAATATTGATTGATACTACTGTTCTTAAGGCCTTGGAAGTAAATGGCGTAAAAATATGTATGAGTTATGTATTGTTTTACCGTTTTGAAATAAAATCGAAAATAAATATTAATATTCAATGTGGCAGATGTTGTCGGTACCAAATGTGAATTGCAATCTATCTAGCAGTGAAATAAATAAATTTTCTGGAAACTCTTGTTCTCACCAATTTCAAAATTTCATTCAATCTTCTATATTTATAGTTATAATAACAACCTTTCACCCGGGACTTCATTCCCGTAGGAATTTGGGAAAATTATGTAGTCTATGTGTTAATCCACGATGTCAGCTACCTTCATAACAAATTTTATAAAAATTTTGAGCGTGAAACAGTATACATTCACATTTCCGCGTTTGTAATATCAGTAAGGATGGTTTTACGAAATTACCACGGGAACGAAGACCCGAGCATCTTTTAGTTTATTTACAAGAACTTAAGCTGCAAGTAAAATTTTATAATTCCTCAAAAATACTTTATTTTTATTTTATTTTATTTGGGGAGCTTACAGCAATGTTTACAAAACTTAGGAGCGAATAGAAGGAGACTCAAGTCTTATTCTAAACTTAAGTATTGATTGTCTCTTTCCCTCACTATCAAAATGACAAAGACGACTGCTACTCAAGTATAAATCAGAGTCTAATTCGCGTTTTGTAATACTTGATTGGTGTATATCATCCGTAGTGCATCTCAACAAGTAGGTATCAATTAGTACAAATTGACTGAATTAGCACTAATGGATTTTCTTTCACACTGGGATTGCGAAGTGATTCATTTAGCGACAGCCTTGTACGAGTTTCAGAGTGTAGAGACTATGTCAATTGAAAATAATTAGATTACAAATTTACAGAACCTAGAGTTCTACAGGGTTATTTGTAAAACACCAATAACCTCGCAGTATTAGATTACGAACATACGAACAAGTTTTGTTCTACCACTTTTTATAATTCTATAAATTTTTTCATATGAAAAAAAAAACATTGTAATTTACCTTTTTTTTATTCTTGTGTAAAGGAGAATAACGCTAGGTAGATACTGTATTGTAGCTCAGAGGGAGCACCCGAGCATCCAGCTAATGGAGTCCAGGAAAAGTCAAAGAATCACTTAAAGCATTTTCGAATGAAACCTAACTCGCGCGGCCGAAGCTACGGATGAGTTTGTCAGATACATAAATGAGCGCCAAATCAGGCGAATTATACGATTACTATAGAACATATATTATAGAAATCTGATTATAGAACCTTTCGCTAAAAGCGTTCCAAATGGCGTGATGATGAAAGTGTAGCAGAATATCATAATTTTGACGTAAAGACAAAACATATGCTGAGCTACGACCCTTTCATTTTTTTTTTTGGTAATTTCTTCATGTTTTTTAATAATTTGTAGGGTATACGACAATAATAATGTGTGAGGGTATAAATGTAAATACATTTCTGTATAAATACGGGCTACGGTCCAACAATAAACCAGTTCGTCACTAGAACTCACATTTTTCATTTTCCTTTGACCCAACCATCTCACAACCAGAACGCACTCAACATATGAGCAACTACTACTAAAATTTCATGTATTTTGTAAAAATTATAGCTACACGGTTATAATAATATCACTCCTGTATTTACAAAAAATGTGAAAGTACGCCTTATGCAGGGCTTTAGGCAAATCTCTTTCAACCTCTCGGGTGCTAAATCAGTCCATGAAACTGAACAACTTTCCCCAAGGAACATAGCTCAAAATACGAAAAAAATTTTGATCTCCCATACAAAATGCGCTATATGCTGATGAAATTTTTTCTTCGTATTTTGACCTATGTTCCTTGGGGAAAGTTATTCAGTTTCATGGACTGATTAACCACCCGAGAGGTTGAAAGAGACTTACCTAAAGCCCTGTATACTTTAAAATAAAACAGTTTTTAACGTAAATTCAAGTTGTTTTTTCTGTCCTAGTTTCACTTCACAGTTCAAGTTTCTCGCAAAAAAATTGGTTTTGCTTCCTGTTTTCGGGCACTAGATAAGAAGTATCGCTGACGAGTATAAAAATAAATTCTTACCTTGCAACGCAGCGGGAGTGAGTGTGTGCTCCCAGGTCGGCTCGTCCTCTTGTTTGCGGGCCGTGCGCTCCACTGGACAAACAAACATACATGTCAGGCGAATCTTTTTACCCAGGATTCAAACCATAACTTGATAGTAAACCGAACTAATATTATATAAAAGGTGTTTCAAAAAAACAAAAAAAACAAAAATTCCAAAATTTAATTTTAAAAGTGAAATAGTCGCAACTCTAGTAATCAGTTGCACGGTTTGACATTTACAAAATTAAAGTTTCATATAATTAATATGACTTACTTGTCATGTTGGTGATAGAGCTGTGCAATAAGCTAAATTTTAATTAATTTTGAATTATTATTTTTTTGGTTTTTTTTGAAACACCTTGTATACGAAAGTAACTCTGTCTGTCTGTCTGTTACGCTTTCACGCCTAAACTACTGAACCGATTTTGATGAAATTTGGTACAGAGATAGATTAGAACCTGGGAAAGGACATAGGCTACATTTTATCCCACAGCTTAGCACGATATAACCCGTAGTCCAAGCGGGCGGAGCCGCGGACGGAAAGCTAGTCTATACATATTATAAAGAGGAAAGATTTGATTGTTTGTTTGTTTGCATCGAATAGGCTCCGAAACTACTGGACCGATTTAAAAAATTCTTTCATCATTAGAATCCTACATTATCCGGGATGGACATAGGGTACATGATTTTCCCGAATTCCCACGGGAACGAAGTCCCACGCGGGAAGCTAGTCATAAATAAATATATTAAAATTATGTTAGACATTTTAGGTTAAAAAAAATACAAAAATATTTATTTCCATTTACAGTTTTAAGAAAGTACATAATTATTGTTGGAGTTGGACTACTAACATCGAGTTAAAACGATAGCCCAGCAAGGTGCTAGTAAAAAGAAGATTATATTAGAGATTATGTACAACAGACAATCATTATCATCGAGAATCCTCTATCTATACACATCAACACGGTCTAGGGATATTGCACGATTTTTCATACAAAAGAGGTCTGTTTGAGAAGCTACAAAAGCATACTCGAGATACATGGAGGGCTGTAATTTTCGGACGAGCAAGTGCTAGACCTGAATTTGCAATTCTAGTCAATAAATTTTGTTCTGAAATTTGTGAAAACGTGACGAAAATTCGACTATTTTCATACAAAAAGCAGGCAAACAGTGCATTTTCGTTATCGTTTCCGTCACGTTTTCACAAAGTTCAAGTAAAACAAAATTTATTGACTAGAATTAAAAATTCAGTTTTAGCACTTGCTCGTCTGAAAATGATAGCCCTCCATGTATCTCGAGTATGCTTTTATAGCTTCTCAAACAGACCTCTTTTGTATGAAAAATCGTGCAATATCCCTAGACCGCGTTGATGTGTGTATTTACATGAGTTTAAAGAAGTCTAATTTCGTATATTTTTTATAGTATGGGAATGACTTTAAATTTATAAACAGATTCTACAATTCCTTTTTTTATAAAAATACTTACTGTTGAGAAAATGCGCGGTGCCCGACGCCTTCCGCGATTTCTTGTCACTCGAGTCTTGATCTGTACGAAAAAATAAATATTTTACATTGAGAATAAACAAGTAACAAAAATAATTATTTTTCAACACATTTGCTCATAAAGTGGGTCTTATGTCAAGCACTAGTACGTAATGGTTTTTTTTCTAAATTTCAGCAAAGAGATCAGAACTTATTTTATATTTAAAATTAAGTGTAAATATTAAACTATTTATAAATAAAAATATAATTCCACTAAATCATTTAAATTTAACAGAAAATTATCATTTATTTATGCTAAAACGTGGAAATATATAGTTAGGTAAGTTTTTTTTTAATTGGCTGTATGGCGTACTTGTCAATGTGAATCTCATTTTGCGAGCGAAAAAAGAAAAAAATAATCGCGCCTCTTTTCAGATGTTTTCACTTGGTTTACACAAACGGCATTTGTATTCATCAGATTGTTATTATTGTCAGAAAAACAACACAAAAAATGTCTTCTTCAAGTGCAGAACAGGAAACCTACGTGGGTACACCGTCAGAAATACTTTCCGAGGCGCAACATGCAAGTGATAGCATGTTGCCGTCAATATCAAAGGAAAGTTTTTATTTCTTTCTTTCCTCGCAAATGTGTTGAAAAACTTCGTATGACACGCGTGCGCATTGGATATTACATTCTCGGCTCCATTGAGCCCGAGCGCCTCTAATGTAATATCCAATTTAGCACACTTGTAGCATAATGTACTATTACGTTACGAATACATGTGAAAAATAGTAGATTACCCAACAAGTGAAATAAAGGTGAATTCTTTTCGAGGCATTGAGTTGTGTCCCGAGAGGAGCGAAGGATTCTAAAGTTGAATCCCGAGCGTAGCGAGGTATTCTAGATTAGAATCCTGAGCGGATCGAGGGATACAAGAGCCGAGATGAATTTTTTTTTCACGTGTTAGGTACTCTACTTTTTACCATTGACTACGAGAAAAAGAAAATAATTACTCTGTGACAGTAAATCATCAACAATAGCTGCTGCTTTAACGCGAAATGACTCTGGAACGAGAGGTTCACTTTCATCACTGGATGTCGAACTCATTTTATGATATTGAGACTAAACAGAAACTTTTAACTGCATGAAAATTGCACAGAAAATTGGCTGAATTCCTTATCCTAAATTTAAAATTTCTAACCGAGCCATATTCCATATAGACAGTTATTACATACAGCCAAGTTTTAGTACGTTTTTATAGCGAGAGTATGCAACCTCCTTCAACATTTTCTTTTGTTTTCTTACTAAAATTCATATTCGCGCATGTTCCAAATTCAAAATGTTTTATTCACTCAGTGAAATAAACAGCGTTTTATTCACTGTTTTTGAAGAATAACGGACCCTTTTTCGAGGGGCAATGGTAAAAACAAATATATTAACTAATTTTTGAATGGAAATTATAGAAAAGTTACGAAAATGAGAACTATTGTACAAAAAACACATCTGCAACATTTTCAATGTCATTATGGTACTATGGAATGAGTTAAGATGATTAGTATGACGATTGACATTAATCTTTAGCGTGAATTACATTAGATAGCGAAAATAAGACTATGACTGAACCCACTAATCTGAACAACCTTTCCTAAGAAACACATGTCGTAATATGAAAAAAAACTGATCAAAGGATTGTTTACGTATGAAAAGTAAACAACATTAAAAAAAATATGCGTGTTTCTTGAAGTTTTGCAATATCATGGGGAAGCAGGCGCGGTCGCAGCCTGAAATTTTGGAGGGGGTCACTCACCCAATTCACAACTAAGTAGACAGCCTTTATCTTGAATCTTTACAATAAACCGACAAATTACCTTATCTGAATATTGTTATACAATCTTTATCATAACGACGCATATCGATTTTGCTAGGATTATCGAAACTACGTAGTTCGGTTCCTTGTTTCTAAACTAGATGTCATTTCCAAGTTATTTTGGCCATCGTACGTAGTTCATAAAAACACCACTAGACGTCAGCAAACTATAAATTTATCGCTGTTAGGGGATAGCTAGAAATTTTCTTTTATAATTTGGCAAATTATTTTGGGGGGGTCATGTCCCCTGTGACCCCCCCTTCGGACCGCGCCTGTGGGGAAGCTACATAAGTTACATCCCTATTGGGATAGGCAGAGCATCAGTGGTTTTAAAACCACTCGATGGGACGTTTGACATAAATTCAGAGGGTCATGAGATAAAAGACGATGTAAAAGTCTCGGAGAAAAGTTTCGTTAACTAATTGGGAGCTACCCCTGACGCTCGTGTTGGAGTCACTGTAGGCCTGGTATACGTGTATGTATAGAGTGATTCAAAAGGAAGGTTTATATATAAAATTCATTCCCAAAATTCCCACAGGAACGAAGCTAGTTTATAAATAAACAACAAAATGGGAGAAGATAAAATGTTAGTTGTTAGCTCACTGTATGCCTGGTTGTTGTGTATGCGCTCCATGAACCGCGAGATGCGGTTGTTGTGGTGCTCGTTGTCTATACAGCATCCCTCCTCCACTGAGCGAGCGCAGCTTCGGTGCACTCGGAGCTTGCAGTCTGCAGACAGACAGACACACAAGTCAGTACGACAGCAGACAATACGTCATCCACACATAATATAATAGTAAACGTCACACACTCGCCGGTTTAATGGAGTGTTACACCCATATTCTTAGAAGTTAACTCGAGATTTCCTCGACTCCACTCAACCTCTGTCAAGGATTTTGACGTTTTTATTTGACACTTCCGTCCTCGACTTTACGAATTACTTATAGCTGATGATAGTTATGGGTAGATTCCACCATTTAAGTATTTGCTAAGCTGTCCTTTACACCCTGTATAAACACTGCTCTCCCGCAAAAAAATTAAAATGAATAAACAGAATAATCAATATCACTCAACCCGCTTTAAGTATTTAGACCAAGATCCCAGGGCCGCCAGACCTTACTTTTCTCATAAACAAAATGTGTGGGAAATAGCAGTGCTAGTACGTACTAGTAATGTATGAATACCAGCTAACCTGGGCCGACGGCCAATTTTCAGCTACCAGGTTCTGAAGGTACTTCCAAAAATTACTCACTTGTCTTGAAGTCTGGGTGCTATAAAATGTATTGTTATAGTTGCCTGAACATCATATACGAAAATCACGACTCAGATTGTAGATATAATCGCATAATTTACTTGCTAACTGTAAAGCGTCTGGCAGAAATTACAGCCGACGGAGAGTCTCTGGCGGTGTTGAACGTTAATTTTTATATTTAATTAATTATATTCTATAAGATATCAGCAGCCAGACTTCAACACAAGTGAGTAATTTTTGGAAGTACCTTCAGAACCTGGTAGCTGAAAATTGGCCGCCGGCCCAGGTTAGCTGGTATTCATACATTACTATTACGTACTAGCACTACTATTTCCCACACATTTGGTTTATGAGAAAATAAGTAAGGTCTGGCGGCCCTGAGATTTCCGTCTAATTTGTATAATCCCGAATCGCTATCCCTTTCGCCACATTGGAGATTCCAACCATAACATTGCAATCTTACACTTGATTAGCGAAAAGCTTATCAGCAAATGTAAATTTTTATTAGAAAAGTGTGTAACACTGCATTCATGAAACATTTGGGAAATTTTTAGTTCCCAATTAGTGCGTTCGGGCTGCGAAACACAAGACGAACCATTCAAGAGTTTCTGGATGACGTCAAACAAGTTTCTGGATAAAAAAACCAAGACTCCTGCTTTCATTACATAGATGACATTTCCATATTAATACAAGATTTTTAGAATATATCGGAAGCTGTTGTGTCATCATTAATTAGCTTCCTTTGAAAGCAAAGGCGGTCACTTTTTTAGATTATTTGTGAAAAGATGGTTCTACGCTCCATGCATGTGAAATGCCAGTACGTTACACCTGGGCTGCACAAACTCCCAGTGAAACCTATGCTAAATTAACATAAATCCAGTTCATCTACAAAAGAAACAACGATCCGAATTCAGTTATAAGTAGAACATTTATATTTTTTAAGAAATTTTGTAATTACTTTTATAAGGTTTCTTACTTTTTGCGATGGATATCCATCATTTACATGATATCCATCGCAAAAAGTGAATTATTTTTAATTATTTTACAAAGCATATTGTGGCACCTACTACGTAGTGCATTTAATTTAAGTATAGCGTATTTTCAAATGTAAAAAATAATGTAAATACCACTGGATGCCCTGAAATCTTAATCTTAATATATAAAACAAAGTCGAACACGTATAATTACAACACGAGGACGGCTGGTCTGATTTTCATGGTTTTTGATGTGTTGTATTTGTCTCCGTCTCGAATAGCAGAATAACTATCAAAAAGATTAGAAAATTGACGAAAAAATTCCCACGGGAACGAAGTCCCCGGCGAAAAGCTAGTAAGTAAAATAAAAATACCCACCTGTACAGACGTAAGCTTGCGGCGCGAGCCCCCAGATGACATTGTCGCAGTGGTGACAATCTCCCACCGAGTTCAATGCTTGGAGCTGTAAGTGGTGACCTCTCACTACGAACTAGGGGCAAAACAACACGATTTAATACAACACTTTACACTTCCGCCATTTGAACTCATAATTTAATACTTAAACGGGTCTATCAGTGACCACGGCGCGCGTTAAAAGTTATTTTCGAAAATTGAATTATTACGACAATAAATTCAGATAATAATTCTTTAACGTAGCTTTGTAAATTTTAAAAGCTTAGGTGCGTTTCTTATGTCCTCAGGTAAGCTATAAATAACTCCGGCTCGAAGGACCAAATCAGCTATGTAGGCGACATAGGTCACCTAAAGATAGGGTTCACATGGTTTTAATTAAAAAGCTGTGTTACTTCGTGGACTGTCTTTAATGGAAGATAACTGCCAAGGTGACATAAATGACAATTTGCTTATACAAATATAATACTGCTATAAATAAAAATATAACTTATTATAGTTATTATGTGGTAAAAAACAGGTAAGGAAGACGTTTCTTTGATCGATTCAGCGAGCGCCACTGGGCTACAAGCGCTGTCCTTTGCTTAACATAACTGATCGACACTCACCGGCTGCGGGTGTTGTTTGGCGAGTTGTTTGGTGCGCTGCTTGTATAACTTGTCTCGTTGGAGGAAGGCGGCACGAGACCCGCCCACCGCCGCCGCTACCGACGCCGGCCTGATAAAAAAAAACATTTACGTATCATTTAAGTTAAACGTTAACATTTATTGACAGTATTAAACTTGTTAAACAATCAAAAAATCATTATAAAAAAAACTTTGTCAAGTAACTTTAGTATGTCAGCTCCGCTGTCAGTTTGAACACCCAACTTATATTAATACTGGGTGAAAAAGAACCTCCTAGCTATATTCAAAATCCTGAACCAGTATCACTCAAAGAACACATTTAAGAAAAAAAATTTTTTTTTTAATTTTTTTTCAATGGGAATAGTTCATTTTTTGCCTAAACGTAGACATGACTCCTACACCAGGCACGCGAGGGGTGCGGGTAGCGCTTGGGGGGTGCCTCCCCCCAAAAAAAAAAAGTGTTCAGTAAGTGATACTGGTTCAGGGTTTTCAATAAAGCTAGGATGTTCTTTTTTAACCTGTATACAAAACAAAGTCGGGTTTGTTAGAACCATAGGCGTATATAGAGGGAGCAATTTATTAAAAACTGTTCATTATTTCACGTTGAAACTTTGCACAATTGATCACCGATATAAAGACTATATTTTCCCAAAAAAAATTCAGTACTTTTTATACGGGGTTCTTTGAAGCGAATATGTATCTTAAAATCTCAATACATGAACTAAAGACATGTTTATGTGCAATAATTTGCTTTCGGCCGCCATCGCAACTGTGTTTCGCAACCAGTTGACTACAAAGATTTTTTAGTCCTTCATCGTAACCAGTTGTGATAGAATACTTTTTAATCCTTGTACACAACCAGTTGCCAATAAAGACAAAAATCGCCGCCATCGCAACTGCGTTTCACAACCAGTTGTCTACGAGGATTTTTTAGTCTTTCATGGCAACCTGGCATCTCAATTAGGGGCCTATACCAACGTTATTGTCCTTTATTCTTGTTACACCGTGTGGTGATCGGTTGAGAATAACAGCACCCCATCTCTTTCCGTGGGTGTCGTAAGAGGCGACTAAGGAAACACAAATGAGACTTGCCTCCTAGTAATCCATCCCAGGCAACGACCTTTGGGTATTTAAACTCAAAGGCAGCGACACTTCATTTTTTTCTGAATCTGAGGTGTCGTCCTATGGTCTCATGCGGTGTGGTAGGCTCTGTAAAGGGCCGTCTGGTTCGCGACCACCCTCCAACCGAAGTCCGACGCCAAACAGCTTGCTGTGTTCCGTCGGTGCGTGGGAGTACCAGTGCCTTTATAGGCATTTTCTGGGTTAACTCGTTCCATCGTCGACCTCATCTTTGACCTTAAGGTCAAGATTGAGGTCAAGAGTTAACCCATCTTATAATAAAATTTAAAAAAAAAACACACCTTTCAAATCTGACATACCTACTATTATTATAAGATAAAAACCTGAAACGTTAGTGTTTAAATACTCTTTGTTAAAACTTTGGACGTCATTTAGATACCATGGACATTTTTATATATTTGTCATTTTGATATTTGAGACTTAGTGTACCGAAAGGCCGCGCCCTCTCGACACATAATGTTGCCAGGGCCGCCGACGTTTAGGTATATGTCTACTTTACCAAAATGACTACTGCAAAAAATGTATTTTTCCCAAAATGACGACATGTCTTAATGTCTACTTTCCCAAACCATAATGTCTATAATGACCACTTCCCAAATTTACCACATTCCTCCAAATGTCTACAAAAAATTTTAATTTATTATTTGGTGTATTATAGTCTATTTTTAACCGACTTCAAAAAAGGAGGAGGTCCTATGTTCGGCTGTTTAAAGACCTATTTGACATTTTTTTTTGTTTCTAAGAGTATACTTCAGAGGTGGTCCCATTGTCACTAAGTAGAATATTAATTCTAGATTTCAATGTATGGGCAAAGCGGCAAAATTTATAATTAAATTTTATTGCTTTTGGGTTATACCTATAGGTGAGTTGAGTACGTTATAACACACAACTCTCCCACCCCTCCCTCACACCCTGCTTCACCCCTCCTCCCCTTGAAAAGTGTCCCATTTTCCAGATTTTAACCATTTTCAGCAAAACGATACAAGCTAGGACAAAATGGTCAATGACTAAATTGTTTTTTATATAGTCGTATCAAAATCAATGTACAAATTTATTTGTAGGTAAGTTATCAATTACCTACAAATAAATTTGTACATTGATTTTGATACGACTTATAGTTTCCATATATGACGTGTCAAAGTTTGCTAAAAATCATCTTAAGTGGTAGATTGAACTCGCGGGCTCAGTAAACCCTAAAATGTACATAGTGGTCGATTGAGCCCGCGGGCTTAGTTGACCCCTATGCGAATTAGTGGGTCGAGTCGTCCATAAATAAAAACTAAAGTTGATAACTGAGCCCGCGGGCTAAGTGCTCTGTGGGCTCAGTTGCCTGCTATGGTTGTGAACAAAGAAAATTAACTCTTCTATGGCAACCAATCTTTTTGAGATTTTCTTTATTGGCAACTGGTTGTGTATAAGGATTAAAAGGTATTCTATCACAACTGGTTGCGATGAAGGACTAAAAAATCTTTATAGTCAACTGGTTGCGAAACACGGTTGCGATGGCGGCCGAAAGCTAATTTGCTTTCGGCCGCCATCGCAACTGTGTTTCGCAACCAGTTGACTACAAAGATTTTTTAGTCCTTCATCGTAACCAGTTGTGATAGAATACTTTTTAATCCTTGTACACAACCAGTTGCCAATAAAGACAAAAATCGCCGCCATCGCAACTGCGTTTCACAACCAGTTGTCTACGAGGATTTTTTAGTCTTTCATGGCAACCTGGAATCTCAATTAGGGGCCTATACCAACGTTATTGTCCTTTATTCTTGTTACACCGTGTGGTGATCGGTTGAGAATAACAGCACCCCATCTCTTTCCGTGGGTGTCGTAAGAGGCGACTAAGGAAACACAAATGAGACTTGCCTCCTAGTAATCCATCCCAGGCAACGACCTTTGGGTATTTAAACTCAAAGGCAGCGACACTTCATTTTTTTCTGAATCTGAGGTGTCGTCCTATGGTCTCATGCGGTGTGGTAGGCTCTGTAAAGGGCCGTCTGGTTCGCGACCACCCTCCAACCGAAGTCCGACGCCAAACAGCTTGCTGTGTTCCGTCGGTGCGTGGGAGTACCAGTGCCTTTATAGGCATTTTCTGGGTTAACTCGTTCCATCGTCGACCTCATCTTTGACCTTAAGGTCAAGATTGAGGTCAAGAGTTAACCCATCTTATAATAAAATTTAAAAAAAAAACACACCTTTCAAATCTGACATACCTACTATTATTATAAGATAAAAACCTGAAACGTTAGTGTTTAAATACTCTTTGTTAAAACTTTGGACGTCATTTAGATACCATGGACATTTTTATATATTTGTCATTTTGATATTTGAGACTTAGTGTACCGAAAGGCCGCGCCCTCTCGACACATAATGTTGCCAGGGCCGCCGACGTTTAGGTATATGTCTACTTTACCAAAATGACTACTGCAAAAAATGTATTTTTCCCAAAATGACGACATGTCTTAATGTCTACTTTCCCAAACCATAATGTCTATAATGACCACTTCCCAAATTTACCACATTCCTCCAAATGTCTACAAAAAATTTTAATTTATTATTTGGTGTATTATAGTCTATTTTTAACCGACTTCAAAAAAGGAGGAGGTCCTATGTTCGGCTGTTTAAAGACCTATTTGACATTTTTTTTTGTTTCTAAGAGTATACTTCAGAGGTGGTCCCATTGTCACTAAGTAGAATATTAATTCTAGATTTCAATGTATGGGCAAAGCGGCAAAATTTATAATTAAATTTTATTGCTTTTGGGTTATACCTATAGGTGAGTTGAGTACGTTATAACACACAACTCTCCCACCCCTCCCTCACACCCTGCTTCACCCCTCCTCCCCTTGAAAAGTGTCCCATTTTCCAGATTTTAACCATTTTCAGCAAAACGATACAAGCTAGGACAAAATGGTCAATGACTAAATTGTTTTTTATATAGTCGTATCAAAATCAATGTACAAATTTATTTGTAGGTAAGTTATCAATTACCTACAAATAAATTTGTACATTGATTTTGATACGACTTATAGTTTCCATATATGACGTGTCAAAGTTTGCTAAAAATCATCTTAAGTGGTAGATTGAACTCGCGGGCTCAGTAAACCCTAAAATGTACATAGTGGTCGATTGAGCCCGCGGGCTTAGTTGACCCCTATGCGAATTAGTGGGTCGAGTCGTCCATAAATAAAAACTAAAGTTGATAACTGAGCCCGCGGGCTAAGTGCTCTGTGGGCTCAGTTGCCTGCTATGGTTGTGAACAAAGAAAATTAACTCTTCTATGGCAACCAATCTTTTTGAGATTTTCTTTATTGGCAACTGGTTGTGTATAAGGATTAAAAGGTATTCTATCACAACTGGTTGCGATGAAGGACTAAAAAATCTTTATAGTCAACTGGTTGCGAAACACGGTTGCGATGGCGGCCGAAAGCAATAATTTTTGGGTTATGAGGGGGTCAAAAATGGCTCCAAATGGTTCGTGTAATATTATATTACACACGGTGCTTTTTGGCAGTTCTGTTAGCTCAAACTTTGCTTGATACGCTACCGCTTGTCTAGATTACCATAGACTAGACATTAAAACATTGACTACGCATTAAGCTCTCATCGCTCTCGCTTCAAGTGGGCTTACGTTACACATTACTTACGACACTTGCATCGTAAATAACTATTTCAAGGCATCCACAGACTTGCAAGAAACTAACTTAGGAACTTTCTTCTTCTTCTTAGTGGTAGGCGACTGCCACCATTTCCTGCGAACCTCTCTCGCTTCCACTTCACTTATTTCCGTCAAGTTCACCATTTTAAAAACTTCGTTATTTTCGTTTCAATTTTGGTTAGGTTATGAACAGTTTAACAAGTTTGCACAAAAGAGCTAATGTAGTCTTTTGCCCAGCATTGGGACAGAAAAGGTTTGAAACAAACACAAAATAGGATATTTTAAATCACCACGAATGATAGTCACTTTGTTTCTTTTTTGGCAGTGTCAATTAGATTGATTGATTTATTGTATTTTTTCCTAACAGTTTCTCCGTATATTATAATTTATTTATACTTAATCCATATTATCCGGCTCGAAGGACTACTATATTAGCGAAGGACAATGAGTAAGGCCGTTTAATGTGGATTAAGTATAAATAAATTATAATAACTGTTAGGAATAAACAAAATAAATCAATCAGTCTAATTGACACTGCCAAAAAAGAAACAAAAAACAAACACTAGAATTTAGAAAAGTACATAGGTACGAAAAGATTCCTACTATGAAACACGTCAATACAATATGAAACCTAATTTTAACTAAACATTTCAGTAATTTATAAGTTATAAGCGATCTACAGGAAATATATGAATTATATTACTTTTCCTTATTCAATTTAACATTACAATACCTCGAGGAAATAGGTAAACAAGTAGATTTGAGTAATTAATGAGTAATGTCCATTAGTTATTTATATTGTCTTTATGAAAATACTTTTACAAATTTCTTCTTCCATTGTTTGAGCGATCAGAATACAAAATATCAAATAATCGAATGTTTTGAAAATATTTATGCATTGTGATTTTTTACTTAAATGTTGGTTTCTCCACATTTAACTGTTTTTTACATTCACTTATTATTGTATTAAACATACAACAAAATAATGTTACTAATAAATGATAGTTTTGTATGTGCACAGGGTGACTTTTTAATTATTGGGAATTCTTTTTTTACGGTATCACTTTATCGGTATTATAAATAGAACATAAACAACGAAAAAAAAACTAAATTTTTAGAAACAAAGAAATACTTGCAGCCTATATACAGAGCTTTAGGTATCTCTCTTTCAACCTCTCGGGTGGTTAGTCAGTCCATGAAACTGAACAACTTCATCAAGGAACATAGGTCGAAATACGAAAAAAAAATTTTGATCTCCCATACAAAATGCGCTATATGCTGATGAAGTTTGTATGGGAACTTAAAATATTTTTTTGTATTTTGACCTATGTTTTTTGGGAAAGTTGTTCAGTTTCATGGACTGATTAACCACCCGAGAGGTTGAAAGAGAGATACCTAAAGCCCTATATGTATATATTAATATACAATACTAACCTGCAGTGTAGGCATATAGCGGCGGCTATGAGCGCAGCCAGCAATGCATGGTGCGCGTCCTGCGCGCTGACGCTGGCCGCCAGCTTGTTGTATATATATGTATGTGTATGTATATGTATATATACAATACTAACCTGCAGTGTAGGCATATAGCGGCGGCTATGAGCGCAGCCAGCAATGCATTGTGCGCGTCCTGCGCGCTGACGCTGGCCGCCAGCTTGTTGTATATATATGTATGTGTATGTATATGTATATATACAATACTAACCTGCAGTGTAGGCATATAGCGGCGGCTATGAGCGCAGCCAGCAATGCATGGTGCGCGTCCTGCGCGCTGACGCTGGCCGCCAGCTTGTTGTATATATATGTATGTGTATGTATATGTATATATACAATACTAACCTGCAGTGTAGGCATATAGCGGCGGCTATGAGCGCAGCCAGCAATGCATGGTGCGCGTCCTGCGCGCTGACGCTGGCCGCCAGCTTGTTGTATATATATGTATGTGTATGTATATGTATATATACAATACTAACCTGCAGTGTAGGCATATAGCGGCGGCTATGAGCGCAGCCAGCAATGCATTGTGCGCGTCCTGCGCGCTGACGCTGGCCGCCAGCTTGTTGTATATATATGTATGTGTATGTATATGTATATATACAATACTAACCTGCAGTGTAGGCATATAGCGGCGGCTATGAGCGCAGCCAGCAATGCATGGTGCGCGTCCTGCGCGCTGACGCTGGCCGCCAGCTTGTTGTATATATATGTATGTGTATGTATATGTATATATACAATACTAACCTGCAGTGTAGGCATATAGCGGCGGCTATGAGCGCAGCCAGCAATGCATGGTGCGCGTCCTGCGCGCTGACGCTGGCCGCCAGCTTGTTGTATATATATGTATGTGTATGTATATGTATATATACAATACTAACCTGCAGTGTAGGCATATAGCGGCGGCTATGAGCGCAGCCAGCAATGCATGGTGCGCGTCCTGCGCGCTGACGCTGGCCGCCAGCTTGTTGTATATATATGTATGTGTATGTATATGTATATATACAATACTAACCTGCAGTGTAGGCATATAGCGGCGGCTATGAGCGCAGCCAGCAATGCATGGTGCGCGTCCTGCGCGCTGACGCTGGCCGCCAGCTTGTTGTATATATATGTATGTGTATGTATATGTATATATACAATACTAACCTGCAGTGTAGGCATATAGCGGCGGCTATGAGCGCAGCCAGCAATGCATGGTGCGCGTCCTGCGCGCTGACGCTGGCCGCCAGCTTGTTGTATATATATGTATGTGTATGTATATGTATATATACAATACTAACCTGCAGTGTAGGCATATAGCGGCGGCTATGAGCGCAGCCAGCAATGCATGGTGCGCGTCCTGCGCGCTGACGCTGGCCGCCAGCTTGTTGTATATATATGTATGTGTATGTATATGTATATATACAATACTAACCTGCAGTGTAGGCATATAGCGGCGGCTATGAGCGCAGCCAGCAATGCATGGTGCGCGTCCTGCGCGCTGACGCTGGCCGCCAGCTTGTTGTATATATATGTATGTGTATGTATATGTATATATACAATACTAACCTGCAGTGTAGGCATATAGCGGCGGCTATGAGCGCAGCCAGCAATGCATGGTGCGCGTCCTGCGCGCTGACGCTGGCCGCCAGCTTGTTGTATATATATGTATGTGTATGTATATGTATATATACAATACTAACCTGCAGTGTAGGCATATAGCGGCGGCTATGAGCGCAGCCAGCAATGCATGGTGCGCGTCCTGCGCGCTGACGCTGGCCGCCAGCTTGTTGTGGGCGCAGCCGGCCGCCGCGCCGCTGCATACACTGCTGAGTCGGGAGCACATCAGCCGCTCCACTACTACTTGCTCCTGTAAACGTATTGCAGGCTATTTGTCACACGAAAAATTAAATTAAAACCCCCGACAGACATCTACACTAGTACTTTGTTTGCATTGAAAAGGTTTCGAAACTATTGGACCGATTAAAAAAATGTTTTAATAAATATATTTAATTATTTTCCTCGTTAACAAAGTAAGAATCGATTGACTTCAATCTCAATTGACAACTTTACAAATAAGTAAAAGGAGAAAACTAAAAGAACCATTAATTCTAGATTAGCATTTTCTAAGCACCATGTATTTTTTTCTGAATTTTATATTCACTAATTAATGAGATTTTCGAAAATTATAATTGAAACGGTGTTCCAATGGATTCGTAGGTTTGAAAAATCCTTTGCTACATCTGATTTCTTTTTAAATCTTGTTTCTGAACAAAAAAAATGACGTTTGACATTGACAGTCTTACTTTTCTAGGGGAAAGTACCCTTTCTCCAGCTGCCGCCAAACTCCAGCCGACTCTAACCTCGCTTCATTTTTAATTTCTAAAACTTTTGCGTAATTATAAACACAATAAATGTAATGAAAATGAAACCTTGGTTAGTTTTTTGCAAAAAATGATAAGCAGGTCGCTTTCAAACCAAATGATTTCACAGATATTTAGCGAGAATTCTCAGTAGTTCAGAAAACTTTTTACTATTTTTTGTTCAATTCTCTTTATAATAGGCTGCATAAATAAATATTGTTTAAAAATACTAGCTTTCCGCCCGCGGCTCCGCCCGCGTGGACTACATATCGTGCCCGACTGTGGGATAAAATTTAGCCTATGTCCTTTCTCAGGCTTTAATCTATCTTTGTACCAAATTTCATCAAAATCGGTTCAGTAGTTTAGGCGTTAAAGACGGACAGACAGACAGACAGACAGAGTTACTTTCGCATTTATAATATTAGTAAGGATAACAATATTCAGAGAACTTAACCAGTCGGAGATAGGGTATTTTCCCCTACTTGTTTGTTGACGTTTTTATTTTTTTCTAAGACACCAATATTTCCCCTATAAATCCTTCAAATGCAATTGCTACTTTTTAATTTAATTCTAAATTAATGTATTGAATATAAAAAAATATAAAAAACAGGTAACTTTTAATTTTACGTCTACTTTTGAAAGAAAAAATAATAAAAAATAGTTTAAAATATGAAATGTTCCCAAAAATGGCTATCTGTTGAGAAAAACCACAAACCATTGTATATGTTTTTTGTTTTTTTTACTTTTTTCAAAAAGTACTGATCGATTTCGATAAAATGTATACGGGACCACTTCTGAACCTATCATTCAAAAAAAGAATCGTGATAATCAAATCATAATGAGGTATTTATTTTCCAGGCCAGTTTCCGTAAAAAATCCCATAGATGGTGCTGTTTAACATGAAAAAAGTTTTCTCTATTTCCAGGAATCGGTGTTCATTTGTAGCCTAGTCTTCGTTTTCAGTCGAGATCGGAGTCCAAGTGATATGCCGGTTGATTTGTAGATAGAACAGAAAACACAGAAAAGAATGCTTCTTACTATAGAACATAGTACGCAGAAAAACAATATCTTTCAAATCAAACAAAGACAAGGTTTTTTTTTTCGCTTCCTATGCATGTGAGAGCTAGCTTTATACAGCCTTTGTATATTCATCGGAGCATCCAGTAAATTTTTCTTTCGTTTGTTTTCCTAACAAAATGTTCCAAAGCTGAGTTACGATGGAGGTACATATATTATTTTTTTTACTAGAAAATACAGGAGTTTCTAAGTCTAAGCGTTCCGTGCTAAAAGCCTGTCTATTGGATTTTTCGGAAGCTAGCCCGGAAAGTACCTCATTACTAACAAAATACAACATACATAAAGAGGAACGAAGAACCTCTGCCTTTTTTAGAAGTCGGTTAAAAATAACTTAGCCGACTTCTAAAAAAGGTGTCGTCCTATGATCTCATGCGGTGTGGTAGGCTCTGTAAAGGGCCGTCTGGTTCGCGACCACCCTCCTACCGAAGTCCGACGCCAAACAGCTTGCTGTGTTCCGTCGGTGCGTGGGAGTACCAGTGCCTTTATAAGCATTTTCTGGGTTAACTCGCTCCATCGTCGACCTCATCTTTGACCTTATGGTCAAGATTGACGTCAAGAGTTAACCCATCTTATAATAAAATAAAATAAATAAAATAACTTGCAACCATGGTTTAAACAGAAATGTAATTTTAAGGTTAAACGCGCACTAACCGGATAGCAGCACGGGACGCAATCAACTATTCCATTCGTTTAATTTACTCAAAATACAGCAATGTCTTGAAAAGTTACAAAAAATAAAAAAATCACAAACAAACCACATACGTGTAAGAGAAAGCTTAGCAAATATGAAAACTCTGAATTAGACTATCATTCTGAATTATTCCATTGGAATTTTAACCAGGAAAATTTTCATTTATTTTTTCGTGTTTTTTTAATATTTTCTGCTTGAAAGTAAAATTATTTATTCGAACACGCTCAACTTTGCAATAAAAACAATGAGAAGAGTATACATATAATATGAACATTGCGTAGCGCCAAAGTACAGTCTGGCAAAAAAGAGTGGAAATTAAAAAGTGGCAACACTGTAGTGTCGTCCCGTTTTTCTTAGATTGATTTGAAAGGGACGACGCTACAGTGTTGCCACTTTTTCATTTCTACTCTTTTTTGCCAGACTGTAGGTAAATAATGAAATCTCCTTAGTTGATGTTTTCGAGAAAAAAAATACTTTTAGCCAATCGTAGTTACAAGTTGATTTCACTATTTAAGTTTTTGTTAAGCTGTCCTTTACACTCTGTATAGAAAACGGATGATGACTTACCTGAGCTTTGTCCACATCACACTTGTCTATAACAGCGTCCTCCGGCCCGTACAGCGTGCCCAGACCTACTTGACGCTTCACCTGAAAATAATAAGAAAAGGAAATAAAAATAAATAAAAATTATAAGTAATAAAAAATATTAAAACTTGAAATGGATCATGGTCAAGCGTACCCCGAATTAGAAACGGGACTAAGCGCTAGGAAGAATGAAGGAAAAACTTTAAAATCATATTCTGTTAGGGACCTTTTCGGATCTATGTACTTTTCTAAATTTTCGTGTTTGTTTATTGTTTCTTTTTTGGCAGTGTCGATTAGATTGATTAATTGTATTTTTTCTTTACAGTTTGTCTGTGTATTATATTTTATACTCAACTCGTCGCGCGCCTGACTAAGGTTTAATCCCTATTAACCGGGTTCCATATTTACTCGCATACAATTGAAAGAACAAATTTTTTTTCGCATAACGATTTTTTGTCATAACGACCAACTTATTATGACAACATATCGTTATGCGAGTAAATATGGAACATAATAACCGGCCTTATTCATAGTCCTTCACTAATATTCTCGTACACATGATCTAAATAATTATTGATAAACAGATAATAGTACTTAGATTACCCAACAAGTGAAAAAAAGGTGAATTCTTTTCGAGGCATTGAGTTGTATCCCGAGAGGAGCGAAGGATTCTAAAGTTGAATCCCGAGCGTAGCGAGGGATTCTAAATTAGAATCCTGAGTGGATCGAGGGATACAAGAGCCGAGATGAATTTTTTTTCACGTGTTAGGTACTCTACTTTTTACCATTGACTACGAGAAAAAGAAAATAATTACTCTGTGACAGTAAATTATCAACAATAGATGCTGCTTTAACGCGAAATGACTCTGGAACGAGAGGTTCACTTTAATTACAGTAAACGGCCATAAGTAATGCACATCGGCAATCATCGCATTTCCGAATACAAACGAATGCTCATTTCCATGTACATGAATTATTAGATTAGTCGTTTATCAAAATTTGAATTTAGAACTAAGTTCTTTATTGTTGTTTTGTTTTGATTTCACGTGAAATATATAGAGATGTAAAAACGATGTAACTATTTTTAATTATTGTTATATTATTTTTAGAGAAAAGTAATCTTCATATATATATTTTATATAAGATCGACAAAAAGTGTAATATTGTGGTGACAAATTGCTAGACCATCGACCACAACACGGTTTTACCCTGTACCCTTCGTCGACTTATACGACACCCCAGGAAAGAAAAGGTTGGCGTTATTCTAATCAAACACTAATATATTCAATTCCTTCCATTTCACTATCTATGCTCTCATTGAGGTCTGTGTCACTGCTACTATCAGCTGTATTTATTACTAGCCTATCCAATCTATCTATTCTGTCGTCCATAGCGTGTTGAGTTCCTCGATATTCATTCTCGCATTTGATCGCATGATCGCAAACCTTTTTCCACTCATCAGCCCCGATCATGTTTACTTTTTCAGTTAATAATGTCTTTACTGAACTTAAATTCATATCCACGTTTCTCGCGGCTACATAGCCTTTTAGTTGAGACCATATATTTTCAATTGGATGGTACGGTGGCAATCGCAACACAGTGTGCCCATGTTCGGCTAGTATCTTGTCCACGGAAAACTCTGTAAATCTGTCCTTGTGCTGACATATAATATTATATATCTGGGGTTTTGTTAGTTTATGATCAACTGGAATTTCGTGTCTTTGTAACCAATTGATCATTTCCAGTTTATTCGTATTTGAGTTGGGGGGGTCTTTCAACATATTTATTGTGATAGGGTGCGTTGTCGATAACCAGAACAGAATTACTAGGTATATTTGGAATTAATTGATTAACCAGCCACTTCTCGTAGTTGTCGTTATTCATTTCGTTGTGGTAATCACCTTTTGTGTCCGTGGATTTATACGTTAAAAAGGCTCCTGGTACAAAGCCTTTTTCGTGAACAATTATCAGACGTTGACCTTTTGAAATCGGTTTTTTTACTCCCATTTGCTTATCATCACTCCAAGTTTTTCCTTTAGTGTGGGTTGTATGTATGTAGGACTCGTCCATATAGATAATATTTTTTCCTGCTTCGCGAAAATCGCGTATTTTGTCCAGATATTCAATTCGTTTGAGAGCTACATCTTGCTTTTCCATCAGAACTTTTCTGTTGTCTTTCATTTTAGAGAACTCAAATCCCATTTCATGAAGAATTTTTCTCAACGTCTTTTCAGACCCATTATAATTAATAGCCTCAGATAATTTAGCTTTCAATGATTTTACTGTCGGCAGTTCTTTGTAACGTAGATGAAAATCGTACACCATTCTTCTTACAACATCGTAATTAAAATCGTCCATATCTAAACGAAATTGTTTTTTTGGTCTTCCACTTTTTTGAGAGCTGGATTTTGTTCCACTGGAATGTGCATTATCAGTGCCAGTATCGACTTCATTTAATAAATTGTTCAAAGTTCTTCTTTAAATTCCAGTGGCATCTGCAACTCTCTGTTGAACCTTCTTAAAATAATTACTTACATTAACATCCTCATGTTTTTTAAATTGGTTGGCTTCAGATAAAAAATATTTATAAACATTGTGGATAATTTCACGTGACTGGTAGAGTAACGGCTCACCTTTTTTCCCCATAGTACAAATTTAATTTTATGGGGTTTTAGCAGCTCTATATATATGTTACAGTTAAAACTAGTTAGTAGTTAGAACGCGTTTTTCCTAGTTAGAACTGGTTTTTACTTGGTGCCTTTGTTAAAACTAGAAATAATCAGTTAAAACTAGAATTTACCACTGACATATTTGATTTTCAGATAAAACTAGTTGTCACATCGAGCTACAGTTAAAACTAGCTATAGCTAAACCTCTCCCCCCGCGGAGATTATATCGGGGCAGAAACTGTAGGTTAGGTTTGTTAGTACCCTAGCCTAACCAATCCGTTAAGGGTTGGTTAGGTTAGGTTAGGTTAGAACTGCGAACAGCAGGCCCGGCCGTCTCATTGGCGACTGTCGAGCGAACTATGGTCGAGAACGAGACGTCATGGAACAGTGTCCTCTCCTTCTGTGAAGACATAATTTCCCAGAAGGAGGCGGCGGAGAGAGAAAGAGAGGCGGACGCTAGTGCTCCCGCTATCCGCCGCAGAAGGCCTGGACGCAGAAGACGAGCCGAGGCCCGTCTGATGCCTCCATAGAAGAGGCCTGGTGACGGCCGCAGGGGCGACCGTCATCAATAAAGGCCTTGAGACGGAAGGCGTGCAACGTGTTCCATGCACGCCTTCAAACAGCAGGCTACATGGGGGGCACTGGTCCCCCCGCGAGAAGGGGTCCACTGATATAAGCGGTCCAGCGCCCGGTGGGGTCACAGACGAATGCTAACGCGATACCTGTGACCCCACCCCAGGCGGGAGAAGGAACACCTTGGGGTTTTAGTCGGTTCGAGTCCGACATAACCCTTCTATCGCCCCTGCGATGGGGGGGTATGCGTGGGCATTTCCCCAAGTAAATAACTCTAATTATTAAAAAAACAAAATACCCGACTGCACACTAAAATAAAATGTATCCTATGACACTCCCGTAATCAAGACAAATCTAACGATACCTCATACATCAAAATCCATCAAGCCGTTTAGGCTACAGGAGGTCACAAAGGAACAGACATACATACATACTTACATACACTCGAAAAACATTACCCTCCTTCTTTGGCAGTCGGGTAAAAAAAAAAGGTTAGAACTGCGACCCCCAACGCACGAGCCGAGCGAGCGAAGCGAGCGTGCCGCGGCAGCGGCCGGCGAAGTGCCAGAAAAGACTTTGGTCACGTTAAACGGTAAGCACAACAACTACATAACCCACAACATAACCTCAAGCCAATCAGAATAAGGTATGATGAACTCTAACCTCGGTCGGAACAGTTTTAACTGACTCGCTTCGGGAAAACGCGTTTTGTCTTGCAGAAACTAGTTTTAACTGATATTTGATTCAGACATTAGTCAATTCTAGTTTTAACAAAGGCACCAAGTAAAAACTAGTTCTAACTAGGAAAAACGCGTTCTAACTATAAACTAGTTTTAACTGTAACATATATATTGACTTATATAGGCGACTGCACTCTCTCGCATTTGAACCATGACTGACAAAACAAACGTCATGGTGCGTGTGACAAAGATATCGCTCTAGGAAGTCGAAATTAGCCGATTGCTTCTTTCTAAAGCTCGATGTGCATTACTTATGGCCCTTTACTGTACCTAGATGTCGATGTCGAACTCATTTTATGATTATGAGACAAAACTTTTACCAGAAACTTTTAATTGCATGAAAATTGCACAGAAAATTGGCTGAATTCCTTATTCTAAATTTAAAATTTTTAACCGAGCTATATTCCATACTACAGCCAGTTATTACATACAGCCAAGTTTTCGTTTTTATAGCGAGAGTATGCAACCTCCTTCCACATTTTCTTTTTGTTTTCTTACTAAAATCCGTATATTCGCGCATGTTCCAAATTCAAAATGTTGTATTCACTCAGTGAAATAAACAGCGTTTTATTCACTGTTTTTGAAGAATAACGGACCCCTTTTCGAGGGGCAATGGTAAAAAATATATTGCCTTAAGGCAGAATGCAACTTTTCCATCCGCTGTTACTACATAAATTACATAATGCTACGATAGTGTACCGCAAATTATACATTTTTTTTAATACATATTTTTTTTAAATACCTGAAACTCAGTGAGTTGTTGCGTTAATTCCTCTTTGGCTTTCTGTCTCGCTTTCCGGAATACGTTTCGGAGGAGCTCTTCTTTGTCGTATTCTGAAATAAAACATATTTATTCGAGAGATTTTCGATATCATAACATCACGTTTGGGAGATTGGGATCGTTGAAACATCGGACTATCTGAGTGCTAAAAAATAACAATGATAAGTAGGTAAAATATTCGTGAAGTAAAACAAATGTGAAAAATTAACGTAAAGGTAAGGTAGTACCAGTAAAACGTAGACAATATTTTTTTTCAAGACTGTAGCCATCCACGAAACAATAGCTTAAATAATAAGAACTCACCATTAACTAAAACATGTTCTATTTCATTCGCCATATTTTCATCAACACCGTTAAGTTGTAGTACCTGCAAAATAAATAAAAATATACAAAACTTGTTGAATACTGAAACCGGTCTAAATTCGCGTATTTATTATTTAGGGATCATTCAACAATTACGTGATCACCGGAAGAGGGGGGGGGTCGGGTGCTTGTTTAGTTAAACACGGACGGATTACGTAATCAAGGCGAGGGGGGGTTAAAAACAAAAGATTACGCTGTGATTACATAGGGGGGGGGGGTTAAAAAAACGGCCAAAAGTGATCACGTAATTGTTGAACGATCCCTTAGTATTAAATTATGTGTTCAAATCGTGAAAGTTTAAAGTGTTATTAACAAGTTGTTAGGGGTTAAAAAATAAATATTTGTGTTCGTTGATTTCAGCCAATTATATCAAATAGAACATAGTTTGTTGTTTATCATGTTTGCATTTTAGTCCTGAGAGGTTATTGGTATTTAAAAAAACCTGTATATGTTTTAGCAACTTGACAGTGATTGATAAATGCTTCCAGGGACCAAATCAACTTGTCTAGATTTTCTAACAAAAGCACACTAGCAAAGTGCTAGTAGCTAGGCATCTAGAATATTTAGGTCCGTATAACAGAACACGATTCAGACTCTGATCTATAATTATGTAGCAGTCGTCTTTGTCATTGTTAGTGAGAGAGAGACCACCAACACTTAAGTATAGACTTGAGTCTTTTTCTGTAATATGGGCCTTAATGTGTAAATCTCAACCGATCAGTGAGGTTAAGCCACGTACACAGAGGCAGGGAACCTGATGAGTGACCAAAAGTGGCAATTTATCACGAGCGTCTCCGTGCTTCGGATGGCACGTTAAGCTGTCGGTCCTGGCTGCTGTCGATAGACTACAGTCGTTAAAACCAAGTCAGAGGCCATTGTGCGGTTTTAAAACTCTGACACCAGGGTTAGTTAAGTTCGCCACACACTCGACTATACCTACACGATAAGAAGAAGAATGTGTAAATGTGTATGTGCTGTTGGTGTAATAAGTAACTGACCGCGTTGGGTATGAGGAAGGTGGAGTGTATCTCGTAGGCCCAGCGCCGCAGCGTGTGCGGCGGCACGCCGGCCGCCGCGCGGTACCCGTCCGTCAACACCAGCAGCAGGTTGGCGCACGCGCATCTATAAGAAAAACGGTAAAACTCGTACACTGTTGTAGGGAAGTAGCTTTCCGTACTTCGGCTCCGTCCGCATGGACTACAGGTTACATCTAAATATATAAAAGGGGAAACTGACTGACTGACTGACTGACATATCAACGTACAGCCTAAACGGCTAAACGTAGGCACTTGAAATTTGAAAGGGACGTAACTTAGCTACCGAAGAGGTGCACTAAGAAAGGAATTCCAGAAATTCCCACGGGAACGGGAATTAGCGGGAAAATCCTTTTGTATGAAAAATCTAAACCGCTTAAGTTAGACGCTTGAAATTTGGCATACAGGTACCTTAGTAAAATTAAATCTTAGTTGCAACAGGATATTGCAAAATTCCCCCGGGAACGGGAGTTAGCGGGAAAAAATTTTGTATGTGTACTCTGTACAAAAAAAAATTAACACGCAAACGAAGTTGCGGGCATCAGCTAGTCGTGGGATAAAATGTAGCCTAACGGATCTATTGATAGTCCTGAATTACTATCAAAAATTTACCTGAGAACAAATTTATTAGGTTTCAGGGAACGTTCACATTTTTATGTACCGTTTGCTCGTACTAACTATCATAAAAAATCTTTTTTTATAAGAGCTTGTAGAGAACTTACAAATATCAAATCTGATATAGACATTTTCTCAATCTCCAATTTAGCCCTAAAACGACAGCTATCTAAGGAATTTTTTGCTGATTTTAATCCATGATTTACAATTAATATATATAGTTATATTATACTAATATAAGATTATGTACGTGGTTGTGGTAGTTGCAGTAGCAGTAGTAGTTGTTACCTATTGTATTAGTATTTACTTACCCAGTTGCTATTTTACCTATTGTTTTTTCTTCCTAGGACTTACATTTTGTCTATGTTCTTCTGTAGGTAGTGGAATCAATTTAAATTAGTATTGTTACTAGTCTAAATGCATTTCTGTTTGGACTTGTGTAGCCACCTTCTTTAATTTTAACTTTAACCGTAACTTTAACTTATTTTATCTTTTGGGTTATTTCGTAGATTTTATTTCCCAACCCTCTATTAGTAACTATGCCTCAATGACCTGTCTAATGGCGAAGATTTGTAATTGGCTTAAAACAAATAACCGTGTATATCTATAGTTTTTTTTTAATTGGCTGTAAATCTTCCAAATAAAAAAAATAAAAAAAATGTCCTTTCTTAACGTCTAATCTATCTCTGTACCAAATTTTATTAAAATGGGTTCAGTAGTTTAGGCGTGAAAGCGTAACAGACAGACAGAGTTGCTTTTGCATTTATAATATTAGAAGGCATTGGGTGAAATGGTTCCAAATAAGTGGACTGATCATGTGACTGGTGGGCGCCCCTCTATAGATAGACAGATCATATGATACATTTTACTCGCATAATTTTTTCTTCCTAATTCACTTTGTTATAATAAATGTAGCATAATACAATCATAATGAAACTTTTGCATAATAATTTTATGGGATAATTAATTATAAGCATTTATAAAAATTATAAGCATTTTATAATAATTATAAGCATTTATTGTTCTACATTCAATTTGACTATTGATGAGACGCATAATTGTCTTTAGGCATTTTAAAATTTTCCTAATAAGTATTAATTTTCCATAACAACACATTGTTTAAGTTATATGAAAATTAAGCTCATTTTACTATTAAATACTTGAACGCTGAATAGTTGAATACCGCATTGTGAATAGTAGGTTTAGGTGGGGCGGGGTTAAATTACAACAAAAGTTGTTAAGCGACTAAATATAGATCCTATATATACATTAGTGTTCAACCGGCAAATCCAGATGGCAGCACTCAACCCGTACTTACAATAGTTCGGCTAGTAGCCGCTAGATGTCGCTAGGAACCTAACACCCAGACTTTAAGAAACAGAGTAACATAACATACCTTCTCTCGCCTAGCAGCCAATTGAGTAGCACAGCAGTCCTCGCCTTCGACTCTCGAACTGAGCGCAGATTTGAGAACAGACCAGAGTAAGTAGAGTTATCCTGAAATACAACAACAATTTATCAATATCATCGTTGACGCGCTCGTAGACCAGTGGTGCTCGCTAATCTTAACCGATCAGGGAGGGTAAGCAACGTACACAGAGGCTGGGAACCTGATGGGTGATCATAGTGGCAAATTATCACGAACGTTTTCTGTCGTTGGTTCCGGCTGTTGTCGATTGACTAGTCGTTAAAACCAAGTCAAGAGGTGAGCGGTTTGAAAACTCTTGACAACAGGGTTAGCCAAGTTCGCCACCCACTTGACTACATATACATATACAGGGCTTTAGGTATCTCTCTTTCAACCTCTCGGGTGGTCAATCAGTCCATAAAACTGAACAACTTCCCCAAGGAACATAGGTCAAAATACGAAAAAAAAATGTTGAGTTCACATACAAACTTCATCAGCATATAGCGCATTTTGTATGGGAGATCAAAATACTTTTTTCGTGTTTTGACCTATGATCCTTGGAGAAAGTTGTTCAGTTTCATGGACTGGTTAACCACCCGAGAGGTCGAAAGAGATTTACCTAAAGCCCTGTACACAATAAGAAGATCCTTGACTTTTCCCACGGAAAAGAAGTCCCAGGCATACTCTAGTTGAAAGTAAAAACTTACGGAAGCCGGTGAGTCGTCTTCTTCCATAGATATGATTGCTCTTTGTGGGTCGGTGACGGGCTGGAAAATCAATACAAATTCATTGATCAGTTATTTTTTCAATAATATTTACATTATGTTTGAATTTATTTACATTAGCATTTGTTCATAATAAATAATAATAATAAGCTACACACTCAAAGGCCCATACTAAGGTTTTCCCTTGTTTCATGGGTCCCTCGAAACATACATAAAGACTTATGACACCCATGACCCGAGAACAAACATCTGCTTTTTACACAAATGTTTGCCCCGACTGGGAATCGAACTCAAGACCCGTCGATCAAAAGGCCGCGCCACTACCACTCGGTATAGAGATTCCAATTTACTCGCATAAAATTGAAAGCCAGAAATTTTTTTCGCATAACTTTTTACGCATAAAATTTTTTCGCATAACGATATTTTGTCATAATCAGTTCATCTTTATGATAAAATACCGTTATGCGAAACAATCCTACTGGAAAAATTCCCACATAATATCAATATATGAAAAAAATCTGTTCATTTTTATGACAAAATATCATTATATTATGCAAAAAAGAGTACGCGAAAAAAAATTTGGTCTTTTTTTTAAAATTATAAATCGACCGAGCTCTTGTTGTACGAAACCCTACCTCCTGAGGTGGCAGCTCAGAAATGTAATGTAGTGATAGATACTACTTAGGAGCACTGATCAGCCACCTAAAAATATGTCGAAATCTTGTTCGAGGTGGCTGAATAGAAAAACTGCCAGGCTGAATGCAGGCAACCATATATATTCATAAACGGCACGTCTAGGACAATCGATCTCCATCAGTTTCATCTTGCCACCTGATCTATACAAGAAGTTAAAAAAAATACTTCTTCCAGGATATGCGATGGCAAACTACTAAAATCTAAGTAGTATCTATCACTACATTACATTTCTGAGCTGCCACCTCGTGAGGTAGGGTTTCGTGCAACGGGAGCTCGGTCTAAAATGTGTTAATGCTGATTGTGTTCGAAGTGTGTAAATTGTGTTTAAATAAATAGGCGATTATATTATGTATGGCACGTTTCTTTAAGTACGTTGAAATATGTTTTTTTGATACAGTTGCTCGAAAAATAATTGTAGTTTTTTCTTAATTTTCACTAGTCAAATTAAGAAGTTTACCAGCAAGGAGGTTTGCATACTGAGAATTAAAATACATGATTTAAAATACGACTTCATGTGTAATACAAAAATCAAATAAATAAAAATAAGCAAATAATTTTCAAATTTGGAATAAAATATTATTTTGCGTATATTTAATTACATTTAATTTGAAATATTTTAATAATTTATTTACCGAAAAAAACAAGAAGGCTGAATATCTAAATTCTTTTCCCGATAATTTTGATACACAAAAAACATAATCTACGCATGCGCACAAATGCATGCGTAGATTAGTAGTACGAGTATGTGCATAAATTGCAATAAAAACTTACATAAAGGCGGCATTTTCGTAAATTTTGCATTATTTATATTGTGAAACGAATTAATATGACTTTGTCTAGTGAGGACAGTGATATTACGGACTTGACACCACCCGACATTTTAAACACGGCGAAAACCGCGCAAGATTGTCTTCTTCCTGCAAATTCCCGTGAAAAATAGGTATTTGGTTGCTTACATTTGTTTTTTATTTATGACTTTTCTCACAAATGTATTGAAAAACGTCATGTGACACACGGGTGTAAAGGTTATTGTAAACTCGTTTACAATAACCTTCTTCACACCCTCATATCACAATGTATATTTACCGTTCCCAACAGGAGCCCCCTCGCAGTACATACCTGCGTGTTGTTGTGGTAGGGGGGCGGCGGGGTGCCGGGCGGGGGGGTGCCGCGGGACCACGCCTCCTTCTCACACCCCACCACGCATGCTGCAATATACAATACATTGCTTTTAAAAATAGGAGCCTTTCTTATAAAAAGTTACCTTGAAGACGATAAGCTAAATAAACCTGTATGTCAATTTATTTATTTTATTAAGGGGTCGTCCAATAAACACGTGAGTCTCGAAAGGAGGTGAGGGGTTTGGAAAAATATACGAAATATCACACGGAGGAGGGGACGGTGTAGTCAGATCACTTGTATTTTAAAATTTGTAATTATTTGACATTTTATTAATTGTATTGTGTGACTTCTATAAAATTACATGACATTACCTATAATTATTTAAATTTTTATACATAATATTGCACTTAATTAGAAATTAGTTTTTATTATATTCTTCTAATTATATTAATGTAAATTTTTCAGACACAATGTATATTGTTAAATGAAATAAATGAAATGAAAATTTAATTTTACGTTAAATGTGGGATTTTTAATATTTGCCTGGACTAACTAAGATTATATTTAACCTGTATTAAAGTAAATATTTTGAAAAATCATAATATACTTAGTTTTAAAATTACAGGGGGGAGTATTAGATGCCAAAAAACCTCACGTGATTAACGGACAATCCTTTATACCTATAATAAACTAAACAAAAAAAAACGTGCTGTTTGTGGAAAAAACCGTGACCTGGGATAACAAAAAAAAATTAATAAAGAAAAACATGTAAGCGTTTTGGATCTGTAACACTCAGTTGCAGAAACGTTCTTTAAAGTTAAAGCATCTTTAAATGTAATGTCGTCTTTGTTTACAGAGCCTACCACACATCATAGAACAAATTGAGATATCGTTACCTGGGGTGGATTGATAGGAGGCAGGTCTCAATAGGGATGTTGACAGTGTTTGATTTTATGAATTATTGTATGTGAAACAAAAAATAATGCTAGAAATATATTAATATCCGAAAACAGCATTAAAATTGGTTTATAAATGGACAAGTTATTAGCATTTATATCATCGTAAGGACTAGCTATCTCGTTTTGTGGGGAGAGCTAGCTATCTCATTTTTACCTACGCAAACAAATGACGGTGACGTCACGTGCCTGTAAGTGCATCTCTTTTTCGTTGTTTGACAGTTTCCCCCCCCCCCTCTATTTCATTTCATTTATTTCACTAAAAATCTACAAACATTGTCATAACAGGTATACACCCAAATCGGCAATGGAATAACAATACTATCATAAAATAAAATAAATTACGTGCAACCACAAATTCATTATATCATAAATTATAAATAATACAAAATAATCATAAGCATTAAATAATTCAAATAATAACGATTGTAAAATGTAAACAGTCATTTAAAAAAATAAAATAAAATTAGGTACTTAGGTGCTTTAAAGCTACTTCTGCGAATTCTGACATTGTGCAATGAAATAAGTCAACATCTTTAGAAACCTCGTTCAGTATTCGAAGTGCAGTAGTGAGTGGATCGTGCTTGAGAAGATTGGTCCTACATTTTGGCAAAGCAAAAACCTCAGTACGCGGCTCTCGTCTTAATCTCATATTCGGCACTACCGATCCAATTAAATTTTAATAGCTTGTAATTTTTTTATTTCTCAATAGTTTTCGAAAATTATATTAAAATAAACAATAAAAAAAATTGTCAACATCCCTATTGTGTTGCATTAGTCTCCTCTTACGACACCCACGGAAAGAGGTGGGATGGTGTTATTCTCAACCGATCACCACAAGGCATGTGTCATTCTATTCTATTTATCAACTTCTAACTCATTTAAGTCATTAACTCATTTTAAATTAAAATCCATGAAATAAATTTGTTCGCTAGGAGTAGCTAAGCAAGGGTGTTAATTTTACAATAAACTCGTATGTCCTGTCACTCAACCTTTCGGCGTACGAATTTTATTGTAAGTATGTAAGTATTATGGTATGACATTATAGTTTTAAACAGAAAATTGTGATTTTTGGAAAACATTAAATATACATATGATAAAATTAAAATAGTTTTTTTTAATAACGAATGGGTTCGCTCTTGACCACAATCTAGCTTAGGGGCGAAGATGTGATCGAGGATGTAGCAAACTCACCCAGAAGATTCACTAGAACTTTAAAGAGACTCGGATTGTATGAGCCTGGAAACACAGACGCAGGCAGAGAACTAACTTCTTATAAAATTATCTAAAATACAGTATAATAGACCACTCACGTCTTGGCAGATCGTGGTCCAAGTGCTCCGGCGAGGATTGACTCCGTACGTGCAGCACCGGCACGTGGCCGCGGTTGTCGGTCTGGAAACATAAGTCACATGTGGCTTATGGCAACACTATACTCCAAATGTTACTTCTTCTGCTTATCATGTAGGTATAGTCAATTGAGTGGCGAACTTGGCTAACCCTGGTGTCAAAGTTTTTAAACCGCATAATGGCCTCCGACTTGGTTTTAACGAATGCAGTTAATCGACAACAGCCGGGACCGACTGCTTAACGTATCCTCCGAAGCACGGAAACGCTCATGATAATTTGCCACTTTGGTCTTCCATCAGGTTGCTTAACCTCACTGATCGGTTGAGATCAGCGAGCGCAATTGGGCTACGAGCGATTTGTTACTGTAGGGAAGCTACATGAATGCGCCACAACTCATTCTTTAAGATGGTAGTGCGAACCGTGGCTACAGTATAAATACGGCCAAAGTTAAGAATAAAGATTCATTCATTCGACTGCGCTTGTGAGTTTAACTTCGATGCCCCTACGCGGGTCGACTGTCCAACGCTGGGACTGGTGCATTGACGGAGTCAGCGCTCATACAACGCACTGGCTTCCACATTACCTTTTTTTTCCTAGAAGTCAATGATTGAATCGTTTTTTTTTAATTGAAGCGATCGGAACAGGTTATAGATTAAGCAACGTACACGGGGCAGGGAACCTGATGGGTGACCAAAGTGGCAATTTATCACAAGCGTTACAAAACAACAACTTTTCCCAAAACTCACATCTCTATAAAACTTGTAAGCTATCAGCTGATTGCTTGATGATGACTTTCAATAGGGTTGCGGGAAAAGTTGTTCAGTTTTAAGAAACTAAAGTTTCTATAACTGATTTAAAGTCACTCCAAATAGTGTATACCTATAGCGATGTATCACACCATCACTTATACAGGCCGTCCCACGGCTTTTTTTTTATTATAAGATGGGTTAACTCTTGACCTCAATCTTGACCATAAAGGTCAAAGATAAGGTCGACGATGGAGCGAGTTTACCCAGAAAATGCCTATAAAGGCACTGGTACTCCCACGCACCGACGGAACACAGCAAGCTGTTTGGCGTCGGACTTCGGTAGGAGGGTGGTCGCGAACCAGACGGCCCTTTACAGAGCCTACCACACCGCATGAGACTATAGGACGACACCTCAGATTCAAAAAAAAAATGAAGTGTCGTTGCCTGGGATGGATTACTAAGAGGCAGGTCTCATTTGTGTTTCCTTAGTCGCCTCTTACAACACCCACGGAAAGAGATGGAGTGATGTTATTCTCAACCGATCACCTCGATCACCCACACGGCGGCTGTGCCACATGGAGGGAAAGTACCTTAATAATTGTTGGTGGGACATTTTACTGAAAGAAGACATTATTTTAATTTTAAAAACGATTTAAACTGCATTTTAAATGATTGCCTGGTCAAACCGAGAATCGAACCCGGTACACGACAAAAAAAACGTCTTCAGTAAAATGTCCCATCTACAATAATTAAGGTACTTTCCCTCTATGTGGCACAGCCATGGGACGCCCTGTATAGCAATATTCAATTTAAATGTTTTGAAAACAATATGAAACTTAAGTAGCGTAAATGCTTACTACCAATAGTCACAAACATATTTTCAACGATCTATTTACACAAAATTCTAAATTAGTTAGCGAAATTTTAGGGGGTGACTTTTCCCGATGAAACTGAACAAGTTTCCCCAAGGAACCTATATGAAATTATCTAAAAAAATAATAGACTGATATGATGAAAAAATGTTGAACTCGCTTCAGGACACGTGACCTGATCGAAAATTCGTAAGACGGAGGGAGAGTAGACCGCAAGGAAGTAATATATGTACAAGTTTTCACTTGGCACTACCGGAGTGCAACCCGTTGTTTTTTTTTCTTCACATTTCGACATGTGCTCCCTGGGGAAAGTTGTTAAGTTTCGTGGGCTCAATCAGATCCTCAATTTTCACTAATTTAAAGTCAAAATATTCATGTTACTAAAAGCTAGCTTCGGACCGATATCTTCGGTCTACCAATAGGACATTCATGAGGGTCCAAATCCGGCTTTAAGTAATGAGTAAAACCGTTAAAAATTATATAATTAACTAACGTATTGTGACAGTAGGTTATCTTTATTTAAGTAAATCGTTAAATGCGGACTTTTATAAAAAAACGAGTTTAATGTAATATCAAATCCGGTTTTTAATTCTTCTGATCTTTCTTTAAAAGCTATTTAATAGAACGACAGAAATTGCAGAATAAGCGAATTGCAATTAAAAGTAAATATGCGTAAGATATTAAAAAGCTTTTTTTACACTAACACCATTTATGGGATTGTAATCTTATAAGTTTTTAAAAATCCCTTTATGCAGTACTTGACATGTTCAAGATTTATTCAATTCCCAAATGACAGAACTGTGAGGTAAATTTTGTCAAATCAGTAGAAGAAGGATGTAGTACTAGTACCTAAGGTACCAAAAAATCTTGTTGATTCCGCCTATCGAAAGTTGATAGACCATTTTTGTAAAATTGGCAAGATCTTTTACTCATCAGTCCACATACGTCCTTAAGGGGCTAATATTGTATTTTTTATTGGTTCCATATTAACTCGAATAAAATTGAAATTAAAATAAAATTCGAAATACGATATTTTGTCATAATGAGGAACTGATTATGACAAAACATCGTTATGCGAAAAAAATTATGCGGAAAAAAAATTATGCGATAAAAATTAAGCTTTCAATTTTATGCGAGTAAATATGGAGCCTTTTTTTTACGCTAAGGTAAGTGAAAACAACAAATCGTCTGTCAAGTACCGTAAGTACCAAACCCAAATACCTCAAAGAATTACCTGTAAAGGCGGCGGCGGGACATTCACAAGGGGATAACTCATCTGCAACGCGATCGAATTCGGTTGCGGCCCATCCAGCTCCCCATCCAACGAATGCGACGACCTCCTCAATTTGTTTGCATTGTCATTGTACGCCGGCATTGATTGGTGCATTGGAAATGATTTTTTGTAATACGCGTTGTGGATTGGCGAAGCCGAAGTGCAAGGTTTCGGCTTCGCTAAAGGATTAACGGGAGGGGATAGAGTAGGGCTTAAAGGGTTTCTTTTAGGTCTTTCTGTGCTTCTTGGAGGTAAAGGAGGGGGGGTGACATTATCCAAACACGTAGTAGGAACCATCGGTACTGTGTTATTGTGGACGTGTCGTCTTTTATTGCTGTCGTCTGAGTTCTGCCGAACCAAAGGCGGTTGGTTTTCTTGCTGTTTGTTGTTTTGCTTCTGTCGTAAGTTTCTCAAACTCTGTCCGGTTAGATTGCTCAGAGATCTCGGTAGTCCGGATAGAAAGCCGGTGTTGGGTTGTGGTGGGGGCGAGGATTTGTCCGGGGTTGTTTTTGTCCGGATCGCGAGTCGTGGGGTTGAAGGCATGTCCGGCTAGAAGGGAGGTGGTGGTCATTGTGCGGTATGTGTGGAGATTTGTATGCTAGTGTTTAGGGTAACGATTTAAATGATTTTGATAGTGACAAGTATCAAGTATTTATAACAATGTAGCTAATATGGGCTTTTATTTCTGGATTTGACGCTTCTTTTCTTATTCAACATTATGGTAATGGCGGAAAATTTGAAGATTTAAGTCTGACTTGCAAGCCCGTTAAATGAACACTTTATTATGAAAAATAATTCGATGTTTTTTTTTCCAGTTTTATTATATTGGCCAATAAATGAAATGAACTGTCATACAATGTTTTTCAAAGAGGGAATTTTAACTGTACATAAATATAGTTTTAAGTACTTTATACATTTTTTACACGAAAATTGGCCGGAGTTTTAGATCTTTTGTGAGTTACAAATTTACAATAGATAGACCATAAGGGAAGCCCGTGCCCCTTTGTGGAGCCGGATATGGTCTGATGACTGACGATAATAGATAGACAGATATACTTTCTTGCATATTAAACTTGACATAAATATAATACGTAAAAAAAAAATGGGGTAAGTTGTTTCATTTCGTAGGCTGTCATCACATCTTTAATTATCGCTAGTTTTTAACTCATGTTCGATAAATTTGTCACTATCAAAGTGTTTTGTATGAAAATGTAATGTACAAAAGAGCTCTAAATGTGTAATACGAAAAGAAGGAGGAACAAGTTTATACATTTATAAAAACTTACTAACAAAGTTTCCAAATCCATTTCTTGCGTCACGCACAATTTTACATTTAAAATTAACACGATTTATTAAAAAAACTTTTTTTATAAGACTAGTATGGAATGGACACTGCTCAAAAGAGGGCGTTTTTAACTATTAATTTTAACACAGGTGCCATCAATTTTATTCAGATTTAATTTAATTTAATACCGAACGGTAAAAACATAATCCATACGCGAATTTTGACGTGTTTTAGTATAAAAAGCGAATGTTTAAAATTTAAGATTAACAAATCTCCACTAACATATGCAGTGCGAATGTGTATGTATAAACAACATTTAATTATTAATTAATAAACCCCACCATTTGAGACGAAAGTTAACTGTTATAAAAAATAAATTATTTTATTATTATATGTATTTGTTTGCACTTTGCACTGTTCGACTCTTTTATAAATCTGTGTGTTTCATTCATTGTTCTCTTTGTAATTAATATAATATAAATACGAACATAAAATTATCGAAAAAGACAACATGTTAGAAAATATGAGAGAATTATGTCAACATAGATGTTTGTCTATACAGATTTACTTTACAAAACAGTGGCGGTACAGACAGTATTTATTTATTTAGCTAAAGATTTCCAATAGCTATGACACTCTAGAAGGAAAATGAAAGTACAGTCAAGAGCAGGTCACGCTTTACACTACCAGTTTAAGCTGAGCTCTGATTTATACTGCGCGCCATACGATGCAGGGCCGGTCTAAAGCCCAAAGTGTCAAGCTTGACGTGCTCTTGAGTGTACAATATATTGCTTAGCTACTTATAAAAACACAATTTCGTTCTACCGCAAAGAAATCTTCGCCATCTTCTGATTCGGTCTAGCTTTTTGACCATTTATTTAATTTATTTATTTATATAAACTAATGCACAAATGTACAGTCAACAGCACATCAGGTTACCACAAACTGTCAAATTTCCCCAATGGATAGTGAACTCTAATATGTACTTGGAGATAAATTTGAAAATCGATTGAAGAAATTTGACAGTGTTGGATGGCATGATGTGCCGTTGTCCCTGTATGATGGCGGACTTAATGCCTAAAGGCATTATCTACCGGAACACCTTAGGGTGATTAATATAAGATCAAGGCAGTGCATACCTCCATGGAGACTAAATGGAATATTATAGATTTTTACTTATATACCATTGAGCTTTGTATTTATGTAACCTTTTAGATATAAATTTTCCTCCTACTTATTGATGTCAATTGGACGCATTCTAATATCAGTAGTGTAGTCGTACTTTTTTTTTCTATTTTGGCCTGGTGACAACATTTAAGTTATTTCTTGATTCTTTTAGTAATTTTATACTACAATATTCACCATCACTAAATATCATCTAAATAAAAAAATTGACATTTTCATTTCATAACGTGTTTAAAAGTTTACAATTTAAACTAAATCAACTAGGTCTGCATTGTCCAGCAATGAGACAAATGGGTATATAAAAAAACATGTTATCCACAAAAAAAAATATAAAAAATAATAAAACATATACTTTTAAAAATATCCCACAAGACAACATACGATGAAACAAACATACACAGAAGCGAACAAACAAAATGACAAACATGGTGACAGGTTATTGACCCCTGTTAGAGTTAGTATGGTTTTAGAGGCCTGATGGCCCTTGGATGAGCATGGGTGGTAACATTACTTCACTTTCGTCTCAAATTAACTTGAGGTTCGAAAAAACGTGCAGTTTTTAATATGATTTTTGATTCAAAGTTTTTTTTTATAAAAATAAAAAAATAAAAATTTTAGACTAGATAATAAAATGTATTTTCGAACCCCAGTTAAAATACACTTAAATTCATTAAATTTGCTGAAGTGAAATCGAAAGTAGGTGGAAATTATTCAACAAAATGCAACTTTGCTGCAACATATTACGAAAAAATCTAAATTGCAAATAATTGTGAATTAAATTGAAGATACTAAGGCACATATTAAATTAAGCACAGAGGCGAGCTCATCAGGTTTCCCCATTTTCATTTCAAACCCGTTCTTGGCCACAGCACAGAGTGCACGCGTGTGGTAACCTGGTGTGCGTCCCTCTGTACATATACTACGACAGAATACGTACCACGAAACTATGTGATATTTACTTATTATAACTAATATGGAAAGGAAAGACACGTCTTACACAATCATGAATAAGATCACATCAGCAAATTAAAATATTAGTTAAAATACTTTGAAACTTTATTCGGATGATAATTAAGACATATACCTATTTTCTTTTAACCCCGACAAAAAAGGTGTTATATATTTTTTATTTATATATTTATTGTTATATATATATTTTTAAATGAATTCGCTCTTCACCACAATCTAATTCAAGGCAAAGATGTGTCCTTGGACGTAGCGAGCTTACCCAGAAGGAGATATTCATGCGCTTTTCGACCTTATTACAACTGTGTAAGTGCGTTTTTCCCCTGGGCGTTTATTCCAATAAATAATGGCGTCTCAATGATGACCATTTTATTCGTTAAGGTGGCAAAATTCAGAACTATCGAAACCTCATATAATAGACTAGCTGATGCCCGCAACTTCGTTTGCGTGTTAATTTAGATTTTTACATACAAAAGTTTTTTCCCGCTAACTCCCGTTCCCGTGGGAATTTTGCAATATCCTGTTGTAATTAAGCTTTAAGTTTACTAAGGTACCTGCATGCCAAATTTCAAGCGTCTAACTTAAGCGGTTTAGATTTTTCATACAAAAGGATTTTCCCGCTAATTCCCGTTCCCGTGGGAATTTCGGGAATCCCTTTCTTAGTACACCTCTACGGTACCTAAGCTACGTCCCTTCCAAATTTCAAGTGCCTACGTTTAGCCGTTTAGGCTGTGCGTTGATATGTCAGTCAGTCAGTCAGTCAGTCAGTTTCTCCTTTTATATATTTAGATGACAACTGCCTCGAATAGCAGCGCCACCGCCAACTGTATATTAAGCTGCTCGCAACTTAACATTTAATTAGAAATAGCACCCTAAGTTAAGGTAGCTGTCATCAAATGTATGAGGTTTAACCCATTGGGCCTTTATATAATTCGAACGGCACGGCACTTCGAAATTTGAATTACCATTGCCTCCTATGTTCTCAGCTTCTAGTATTACTATTACATAGGAGGCAATGGTAATACCATTTTGCCGTGCCGTTTTCGAATTATAAAAAGGCCGAGTACCAAAGTTTAGCGTCAAATCAAAATCGGTGGCCGTCGTACAGATGGTGTTCTACGCAGATTTAAAATACTAGAATTTAAAAATAATAAAGATACAAATTTGTTATCTTTTGTTTTATTTAAGAGGCCAAAAAACACATACATATTCAATACAGGGTGCTAAATAACAGAAGATCCTACCATTTATTTTTTAATTTTGTTTTATTCAGAAAACCAACAGCAATACCAATTTCTTTTTCATTTCTCATACTCGGAAAGTAGTGTTATTTTGATCTGATTATTGGGTGGAAAATGCTGCTTCCCTCCATAGGGAGGGAAAAACTCATACAAATTACTTCCCACCTAAGGGCCGGAATGAACTTTAAAAAAAATAGAGCTGCTGTCAACTGTGAAGAGTTTTATGTAAAAAAAAAACTAATTAAAAAAATGCTGCGGCCATGTGAGTTTCTAAACAGCCAGAGTGTGAACTTAGCGCAAACTTCTTTGAGCGGAATAAGCCGCAACAATTACGCGGTGAGTTCCATATTTAAAATGTAACTTTTAATTTCACGAATTGTCCTAATTTGACAATTAATTTTAAATAGGTATGTACTACTAATATTATTATATGTATATTATCAATAATAGTTTAGATAAACAATTAGTTTTATTTTCTTCATAATTCGAAATGAAAAGTAGAGTGTTTAACACGGGTAAAAGAATCAATTCCTACTCGGACTATAGCCGGTCTAAATACCTCGGGAATTGATTCTTTCCACCCTCGCCCAACAATCTACTATTACATAGCTTTGATATAAACTAAAACATATGCCAATGACAGGTTTCCCTATGTAATCAATACATATATAATATGCTACTAGAAATAGGAGAGAACCACGCTCTATAGTAGTTCTACGTAACATTACGTAGTTGGCTTCTGCCCATTATTTCTAACCTGCACAATATTGCATATTGGCACTCGATGGGTTAAGATTAAGAAGTTCTTATTATCGCCCTCTGAACGGATAAAATGGTCACGATTGTCATTCCACCGCCACTGATTGGTGGAAAGCCGCCCTGGCCTGGTGTAATATATCTGTCTCGCTCTCACCTGTGCGGCGGCTATGGCGTCGATCTTATGTTGCAGCACGGCACAGCGCTGCTCAGCAGACTCGAGCTGGGCTTGTTTACGGACGTCTGGGACTTTACACAGCTCATCTGGAAGTGTATCGTTTTTGTACGGATTAAAAATGGGCCACCCTTGCACACTTTTAGTTATACATTTCCTTTTGTATTTGTTTTTTTCTTCGGTTATAGATTCAGGATTTGGCAAGTCAAGTCATTACATTAGAGCGTTTGCGATCTGAACTCCGTAACCGTGTTAAGGCGACTACAGCACCTAAATAACGATTTTATGATGCGTAGATACGCATGACACACTGCATTAAATCGAAGAAAAAAAAGCTGTAAAAACGATACTAAAATGTACATGGGAACTTAAATTTGCTATCAAAATGTTCGTGATTGAACACTCTCGATAAGTAGTTAACGCGTTTTTCGATTTAAGCTGTTACCTTTCCATAAATCTCATTTTTCTAACTTTCGAACATATTTTGACGCACGCACACTTTCAAAGTCCATGTGTGCGTGCGTAAACTTCGTGTATCGACACTGTTCGCACTGCCGGCCCAGGCCTGTTGAGAAACGGAGACGGCACTATTCCTATGTGTGCCGCCTTTTGCTCAAGAACTGGATCAAGGTTACACGTTCAGTCTCCTGAATGTGCAGGTTTTTTCACGATGTTTTCCCTCACCGTAAGAGCATCGGTTAGTGTGAAACTCAGAAAACGAGTCAGTGAAAAAAAATCATGCAGCAAATGTTGCACTTTTTTTTAAATCGCGCTTTGAACATTTTGTTCAACACATTTTGCAGTTGTCCGTATTGTTTCTTTATTTTTATTTTTTATATGAAAGGTGGATCTGGCGATTTCTATTCCGAATGTGAAACTTAGCACTAGTAAAGAGTATGAACTCACTGCGTAATTCCCTGATGTACTTTTGTTCGTCCTCCAACATGAGCTGGAGGTGATGGATCTTGGACACTTCCAGCTGACGCTGCTTCTCCGGCTGGAAACAACATCTCATATTAATACGATAAAAAAGAAAAAAGTTTGATGTAAACTTTTTATTGCAAACTCTTAGGTCCGTATTACAGAACGCGACTCAGACTGATCTATACTTAAGTATAGATCAAGACTGGAGTCTATCCCTAAAGGAATCTCGTCCAGTCTACCTTAAAGAAAGAGATGGTAAGAGAGAAAAAGATGTAGTGCGGGCTACAAGGTAATAATGTGTGCATTACTAACTTCATGCTGGACTGGAAGTTAAAGAAAAACTTAGAATGTGCCAGCTGCCAACTCTTCCTTATCATACTATAGAGGCAAGATTTGTAGAGTGCGTATAGTTAGCAGCCTCAAAGACGATTTTGATGGTTTTGACTATGTCAAAGAATAGTTACTAAATAGTGATAAATAGTGACAAAAGCATATAAATAGTGACTCTGTATTTAAAAAGATATTCGAGCTTCTTAGTGAGGCTGCTAGCTTGACGTATATTTAGCAGACACACTAAGAAATACAGCTCGTATCAAATTGACTTATATGTCAAAAAACTGTGATTAAATAGTGACTTCTAATACTCGAACTTTCAATAATAGTGATTCAATACATTTCGAGATATTACAGCATATCGGTGAGGCTGCTAACTTGACGCTGTTGGCAACGGTCATTCCAAAGAAACGGGCTGGAATTTTAATCATATTAATATACCAAAAAATAGTTACTGAAATAGTGATTCCTATGATATATTTAAAAAAAGAATCCTTCTTCACTATTCCTCAGAAATCAGTCTTAAACTTCTGCGTACTAAATCTCGATGTACAGTCGCGCAGAAAAGTGAAATGTACTTATTGATTTGTTTTTAAGGGAGTCAATATACATACATATTTACCTACTCATTTTATATTTAAAATCGTGTTATGAGTGTGAGAGAAGGAAATTGCATACCTACTTTTAATGAAACTGTTATTTTTATTTAGTATCCTTAAAATTACATGTAGGTTTCTTTTACGAAATACTTAGTTTTTTTTCCAAGAGATGGCGTATTTCTTAACAGGAACAGGTAACGTAATTTTAGGTGAATTTTTGGTGAAAATTGAATAAAACTAGTTAATTTAATCATTTGAAAAACTCTTTAATAAATCAGAAGTCTTTGAATTCTTTTACTGTATTCGATTTGCAAATTTGAAATAAATGTTCAACCCGACTCGAAACAAACTCATAACATAACCTGTGTGCTTTCGCACAAAAGCGGCAACACCGACGAAAGATAGCCGATGCCACCCCTCTTACTTGAAACACGCTTGGTGAGACCGCACGACAGTTCCGGGTGTGAAATTTAAACCGTAAAAACGTTCCGTTACAACTGTTTTACAAATCATTGAAATTTTCGACGTCCGAGTATTTTTTAATAAAATAACTATCATAAAGAAGTTATTTGGTGTCGAAATGATAGTAAAAACAATGTATGGTTCCTTAAAATGTAAATATGATCAGGATCGATATTCAAATGTAAGCAATTACGGAGTAATCGTGTTTGAATTATCTTGTTTACATGATTGCCGGATTCTATTGTAAGGGACTCTTGTCCGGATTCTATTGTAAGGGTATTCTTGCAGATTTTAGTCGGTTCGATTCCCGGTTGTGGCAAGCGAATTTTCTAAAATCCTTGAATGCAGTTTTCTTTATTTTCAAAAATAAAAGAATGTTTTCTTTGAGTACAATTTTCTATCTACAGTATTAAGAGTACTTTCCCTTCAGGTGGCATTACAAAATTCCACCCTGTCTCTAGTATTATATTATCTGTGACCCTGTATACAGTCGAACATAAATCCTCCTCCTTTTTGGAATTCGGTTAAAACGTAATTCAAGTGATACAGTGTATCCGCTCCGTTTGGTTTCGACAAAGATCCAGCGGCAGTGCTTTTTGCCGCCATAGTTCTTCGTAAACAAAACACTATCAGTTTACGGAGAATGAGAGAAGTGAAGAAATATAAATTGAAGACATAGCTAAGAAATACATATATTGTCTTTGAATTCTGTACCCAGATGTGGTTTAAAATGTAGCCTATATTCTTTCCCAAGGTCTTATCTATCTCTGTACTAAATTTCTTCAAAATCGGTTCTGTAGGCGTGAAAGCGTAACAAACAGGTGGACAGTTACATTCGCATTTATGATATTAGTAAGATAGTGGGGATATATTAAGAAATGACAGTTTCACCCAATAATTCATCTTAAATGACAATATCTGTTCATATTAAGAACTACGCCATCTCTCGGAAAAAAACTAAGTATTTCGTAAAAAGAACCTACGTGTAATTTTAGGTTGCTAAATAAAAATAACAGTTTAATTGAAATTATGCAATATCATTCTTCCACGCTCATAACACTTATTTTGAATACAAAACGAGCAGGTAAGTTAAATACGTATATATAAACTGACTCGTTTAAAAACATATCAGTAAGTACATTCCACTATTGTGCGCGACGGTACTCGCCACATTATAAAAATTAGTTTTAAACCCTATTATATTGCAATAAAGTTTAAAATTGATCAAAAACCTACATCGAGATTTAGTACGTAGAAGTTTACGACTGATTTCTGAGGAATAGAGAAGAAGGATTCTTTTTTTAAATATATCATAGGAATCACTATTTCAGTAACTATTTTTTGGTATATTAATATGATTAAAATTCCAGGCCGTTTCTTTGGAATGACCGTTGCCAACAGCGTCAAGTTAGCAGCCTCACCGATATGCTGTAATATCTCGAAATGTATTGAATCACTATTATTGAAAGTTCGAGTATTAGAAGTCACTATTTAATCACAGTTTTTTGACAATATAAGTCAATTTGATACGAGCTGTATTTTTTAGTGTGTCTGCTAAATATACGTCAAGCTAGCAGCCTCACTAAGAAGCTCGAATATCTTTTTAAATACAGAGTCACTATTTATATGCTTTTGTCACTATTTATCACTATTTAGTAACTATTCTTTGACATAGTCAAAACCATCAAAATCGTCTTTGAGGCTGCTAACTATACGCACTCGATTTGTAGGGTCAAAAGAACGAATGCGTATGTATGTATTAAAATCATTTAATGTATGTATTTCATTGTAATCATGACTTGTTTTAAGTGACATCCTGAATGTCCTATAAAATAAAGATTTTTCTATTCTATTCTGTATTTATGTATGCATGCATATTAGCCGTGTATAGCGGGACAACAAAGGGACCACATGTATAATATAAGGGATTTGGAGTTTTTGGCGTTATATCATATACTATATTATAAAACATACGCTCAGTTCTAGAAATTTCAATTTAAGTTAAAGCTACTTTAAATATCATACTGTCACTTTTCATCTTACTGACGTAAACAAGAACGGCATCGTATTTGAAGAAGTTTCAACATGTCGCGTCAGTCCGTCTAACTAAACGCAATAAACTAAAAACTACTAAACTGATTTTTATAGGGGTTTTCACCAGTAGACGGAGTGATTCAAGAGGAAGATTTATGTATCTTATTTATTTCCAAAATTTTCACGGGAACGAAGCCCAGGGCCGCAAAGCTAGTACTTTACAAATGTTTATTTTCATTGTTACTAAGTGATACCAATTCGCATAGTTAGTGTGACATTGTACTACATTCGTCCAAATCTACCTTGGAAATGGTTGCCACCAGCTAAACAAACATACAAAGTATTATAATATAGTATTTTTATTGTGTCCAGTGTTCAAGTTCGTACATCTTGGAAATTGAGACTAAGTGTGCATAACATGAAACAATTAAAAAAAACAAACAGATTCGGGTATTTCCAATGTTCTGCAATGGTTATACATTACTGTAATATCATTCACATGATTAAATCCTTACTAATAATTAATATAGGTTTAGTACATTTTGATTTTGTTTTTTTTTTTAAATTTTTTTTTGGTTGCATGTTATTTGTAACTATGTGTATGGTGTGGAGACAATACATTATTTCTATCCTATTCTATTCTATATCATAAACGTGAAAGTTTGTATGGATGTTTGTTACTTTTTCACGGTCAAACCACTGGACTAACTTTGATAAAATTTGGTATGGAGGTAGCTGACACCGTACATTAACACAGGCTACTTAGTTTTCCCAAATTCCCACGGGAACGAACTCCCGGGCGGAAAGCTAGTTATTCATACATGCTCGTCAGATTCGGGTATTCCTCATGTTCTAAAATGATATAAATTACTGTAAAACCAATAAATATTCACATAAATAGGTACGGTCGACCAAGAAAGTGGTATATCAGTTTTTACAGAACTTCCCGTGTAACCAAAATATCGCTAATGTTCACAATGTGACAACGAAAGAGATAGAATGATGATGTATTATGATTATGATGCAGTTATAATGACATGACATAAGACATAGGTTTCCATATTTACTCGCATAAAATTGAAAACCCTAATTTTATTTCGCATAACTTTTTACCCGTAAATTTTTTTGCGCATAGCGATATTTTGTCATTGTCAGTTCGTCGTTATGACAAAATATCGTTATGCGAAAAAAAAATAAGGGCTTTAAATTTTATGCGAGTAAATATGGAACCATGACATTTAACACATTGCAAGGGAAAATCAACCTTGCTATTTTATGTCACGCAAACGAATTTCAACCTTAGAAACAATACCGTAACTGGTCAAATTTTTTTTAGTTTGTTTTTCTCGGACTTGACACTAGCAGTAATGGTCGCACGTTATACACGACCGGTTGCCATAACTTAAAAAAAAACAAAGGGTTGCACTCCGGGAGTGCCAGCAGGAGTGAAAACTCCCTCTCCTTCTCACGAATTTTTGATCAGGGTCACGTGTCCTGACGCGAGTTTAACATTTTTTACCCATACTTCAAAGTGCACAACGCCGCTCAAGAAGTTTTCACTTCAAAAAAAAAAGGAATTTATTATTTCGGACATCACAAAACATAAATATAACGGGCAAGATCATACAGTAAAACAAGATACACTAGAGAGAAGCATAAAAACAATAACAAACTACATTTAGATCGCTGTGTTGTAGGGTCCGAGACAAAGGGTCCTCAAGGTCCTTACCTATGAAATTGGCGTTTTCCATACAATATTTTTTGAAAACGAATTTTTTCATACCAAAGTTTTTGGATTTCTCTCAGAAATGCGAAATCAAAACAAAATTTCGTGGGAAGATTTGGAAAACATTAAGTTTTCTTATAACAAAGGTACAGCAAAACTAAGCACTGAAACGGGCAATACAGTAAACAAGCTATGTTTGAGCTTCGTTTTCAGTAAATAAATCTAAAGTAAAAATGTATTAATTTCACTGAAACTCTCCGTTATATGACCAAGTTTTTAAATAAAAAACAATTTTGTTAAGAGCTGTTCAATCAAATAAATTATGAACAAAATAAAGCTTGAGAAAATATCGTCAATTTTATAGGTAAGGACCTAACACTAACATATGTTGCGAACCTTTTTTTTTTATTATAAGATGGGTTAACTCTTGACCTCAATCTTGACCATAAGGTCAAAGATGATGTCAACGATGGAGCGAGTTAACCCAGAAAATGCCTATAAAGGCACTGGTACTCCCACGCACCGATGGAACACAGCAAGCTGTTTTGCGTCGGACTTCGGTAGGAGGGTGGTCGCAAACCAGACGGCCCTTTACAGAGCCTACCACACCGCATGAGACCATAGGACGACACCTCAGATTCAGAAAAAAATGAAGTGTCGTTGCCTGGGATGGATTACTAGGAGGCAGGTTTCATAACGACACCCACGGAAAGAGATGGGGTGGTGTTATTCTCAACCGATCACCACACGATCACCACTTATGGTGGTAGACCACATTTTTGTCCTACTGTACACAGCTTAATAAGTTATCTTACATTAACAGGTACTGGCGCGGTGATGGGTGTTTTATGGCGGGAGCTGTTCTGCTGCACGGTGAGCACCGTCGTCGGGTTGGCTGGGAACATATTTAACAATATTTAAACGACTTCAACAAAAGGAGGTTATTATCACATGCTAGAAATTGTATTGTTGCAGATGTTTATCCTAAAGATGTCCATATATCAGGGCCGTAATAAAATCAGGGTCAAAGGCATTCACTTAACTTAAATTGTTAAAATATTTACAAAAGAAAGATTATCAGCTACCCAAAAGAAAGATATTCAAGTATGTGGCGAACTTGGCTTACCCTGTGTCAAAGTTTTCAAACCGCACAATGGCCTCTGACTTGGTTTTAATGACTGCAGTCAATCGACAACATCCGGGACCGACAGTTTAACGTGCCCTCCGAAGCAAGGAATCTTATACGCTCATGATAAATTGCCACTTCTGTCATCCATCAGGTTCCCTGTCTCTATGTACGTTGCTTAACCTCACTGATCGGTTGAGATCAGCGAGCGCCACTGGGCTACGAGCGCTTACTAAGTCTTCTTCTTCGTCTTTTCGTGTCAGTGAACACTTAGATCAGACCAACACAATAAATGGCCAGTTCTACAGCCTTCTGATTTGCCTTGTAATAAGTATTAAGAGGAGCGTCTCAGTTTGGACTAGCGTCTCAGTTGTTTTTCATGCTGTCTCGATGTCGACCTGCAATTGTCCCTTTCGCACAAGTCTGAGGCGGGTCAGACTTGTGCGAAAGGGACAATTGCAGCTTTCCGGCGAAATGCCGAGTTTTATTTCCAAAATTATGAGTTTAGGCGTCAATGAATTCCTACCCCAAAAACTTAATGAAATTGTACGTGTACGATTCGTTAGCGTATAAACAAGGTTTGTACGTTTTGTTTTTCCCAAAATTGTTCTTGGTTTTTCAACAGTCACCTCTTAAATGTTGAGAATTTCTTTGGCGAAAAATGCTGACCTTTAGTCTCAAATATCTTTTCGTCTACTAAAAACATCACAAAAATCAAAACGTAAGACCTAGTTTCTGGTGTTTTTGATACTATACCAAAATTTCACAGATATCCGTTGACGGTTAGGGGATGGAATCCATTGACGCCGTTTGTATGGGAAAAAAACACTGAGACGATCCTCTTAAGTAGGTAATATTTTTTTTTTTTTTTATCTCATTTGAAGCTGCCGCGCTCTCTACATAGTGCACTAGTCTCACCTCGTATCATGTGCACGACTTGTTGGTGCGTGTGGTTGTGCACGGGCACGGGCCCCACGCGTAGGATTCGGTCTCCGGCCCGCAGCCCCGCCCGCCACGCCGCGCCATTTTCTTTTACAGACTGGACGTATACTGGGTTGTCGCCTGGAATGTGTATTTTCAAAGGTAAACAAACTGCATGGTTGTCAAATCAATCGAAGAATGAGTCATTTGATAAAAATTCCTACTAATATTATAATTTTGTTTATTTTGCATGTGCGTTTTATGTCTTTCATGTGTATTGTATTGTATAAGTCTAACTTTCTTTTGAAATCGCGCTCGACGCAACAACACACTGTGGTACTGACTGAAAATCAGCGCTTTAGTTTAGTACTACAGCACATGCTGAGTCAGCGCCATTTTGCTGTTTTAGATAAGTATTACGAGTATGTTTTTCTACCTGTTTGTATTGTCTCTCTGGAACAGGGGTTCCCAACCTTTTTTTGTCTACTGCCCACTTTAAGAATAAATTATTTTTTAACGCCCCCCTTTTTAAACATACTTAAAAACCGCTAAGTACTTATAACTGATTATTGAAACGCAACTTTATAGTATTCGGACAGAGTATCTTTTATTGAAAATAAAACAAACATAATCAATTCTTATATAAAAACTAATGTGAAGGTTGAATCTGATGCTGTTCAATAAGTTTGTTGATATCAGGTTCCAATTTACTCAAAAACAGCCGCAAGTCGCCACGTTCGGTAACACGCAAACGATTTCTCTTTTTAGTAAGCAGCGTTGCCACAGCACTAAAACCACGTTCACACAAATATGACGATGGGAATGCTATCAAGAATCGTTGAACAATTGACCACAATCCAGGGTACAATTGCAGGATCGGTTTTTGAAGCCAAAATTCTTGATATCCATTTTTGAACTTGATTTTTATTTCTTCGTTTGTTGTCAATTCTATAAGTTCTTCTTCCAGCTGAGGTGACATTGCTATGTTGACATTTGAAAACGGATCCAACACCCAGTCTGGTATTTCCAAGTTTAAAATGTCCTGGTATCGTTCGGTGAAGTCAATGTGGAGGTTTTCCAAATGTTGGCAGTAGGCAAACAAGTCGTCGTTACTGCAGGATACTGATAAATTCGGAAAATTGTGAAACTCACGTCTGCCCATATTCTTTTTGTGCAGAAGCAGTTTGGCTGCGAAAGCAGCAACGACATTTTTTGTTTTAATTAAATTTAGTTCATCGCCTTGCAGTTGGAGGTTCATGTCGTTGAACAATTTATACAGGTCTGTCATGTAAGCTATATCATTCTTTGATTTTATGAGCTTGTTGCGCAGTTCTGTATCTTTAGTTTCCAAGAACTCTATCACAGAGTCAAACAGGTTGTAAAATCGAATCAGACAATTGCCTCTTGACAGCCAACGAACTTCAGTATGAAGCAATAAACGGTTGAAATCTTCGTCATTAGTAACACAAAGCTGATGAAATAATCTATGATTCAAAGAGCTGCTACGGATTTTATTGACTGCTTTGATGACATATTGCAGTGATTGAAATAGTCGTTCACTTAAGTTTCTAGCAACCAAATGTTATCTATGAATAACGCAATGTATAGCAAGGACATCTGGAATTTTATTTTTTAAGTACGCTATGAAGCCTTTATGGCACCCGGAGCGCCATCCGTAGCAACTGATATAATATTTTTCAAAGGAATCTCTTTCTCTTCACAAAACTTTTCCAATGTATTGAATATGGTTTCGCCTTTTGTATCTGTCTCCAAATTTCTGGCAAACAATAGTTCTTCACGTATTTTCTCATCTTTAATAAACCTCACGTAAGATAGCAACAACGCTTCATTAGTTGGTAAAGTGGACTCATCGAGCTGAATTGAGAATTGACTAGTCCTCAGATGATTGCACAATGATTCTTCAATATTTTCAGCCATTTCATCAATTCGTCTTTGCACAGAATTATTACTCAAAGGAATTTTTCGGATAATATCTGCGGCCGGTTTATGAAGCACAGTAGTTATTACTTCCTTTATTGCTGGCAAAATTAACTCTTCTCCGATGTTGTGTGGTTTGCCTTTTTGAGCAATTAACAAAGAGATATTGTACGAAGCTCGAAGTCCGTCGTCATCTTGCTTAGCAGCCGCCGAAAATAGTTTTGATACACTTGGCTGAATATTATGCTTCTTCTCTAGGTCTTGAAAATATGCTACATTCTTGTCTTTCTTATCTGGATGCATTTTATTCAAATGATCTTGCAGTCTTGAAGGCTTCATTGCTTCGTTCGAAAATGTTTTTAGACATAGAAGACACAAAGGCGACGACGGGTTTGTGGGATTTTCAATAAATCCAAATTTAATATATTCCGCAGAGTATTGCCGTCTCTTCTTTTTTACTTCCGACATTGTTTTGTTTTGAGAAATACGTAAGTGTTATAATGAAGTACTGCTTATCTATTATGCGCGAAACCGCAAATGAAAATAAAATAAATTTACGTCGTTTATATAGGATTGCATAAGCAGCACGCACCAACAGGAATAAGACAAACGTGCATAAACTCGTTTATCTCATTCGACGCCCAATCGTACTCGACAAGCAAGAACAAGTATTATAGAACCAGCCGATTGATACAGGAATGTACAAATCGGATTATTTAACAAAAACTTGTTAAAACATGATTGCCCGCGGTCTATTATATCGAACCGAGTTTGAGCTATATCTTAATTAATATTAGTTGATGTTCACAAGATGTAGTCGAGAGTCGAGAGCTCAGTCGGTGTCTAAGAGTCTTCCTAGCTAGGTAGATGAAATTATAAATCGACCCCAAAGCCCTACACAACGCCCCCTTTTTTTTCTGGGTCTCTTACCGCCCCCCTTTAGGCCTGCAGCGCCCACAAGGGGGCGTTATCGCCCACGTTGGGAAAGACTGCTCTGGAAGCAGTCAAATAAAGTTGTATGTATCTATCTATCTAAATGCGAAAGTAACTTTTTCTGTCTGTCTCTGTTTTACGCTTTCAAGCCTAAACTACTTAAACCCTCGCGCGGTTCTTGCAAACCCGTGTGTGCAGGATTTGCGTCGCACGCGCCGTAAACAAGCGCGCGACGCGACGGGTCCGATTAATTAGCAATAATAAAGATAAAGGCAGTTGCATTTTTTTTTTCACTAAAAATAAATTTACTTTAGTTCAATTCTTGGAAAAGTGGCGTCCACAATCGTGATTTTATCACGTCATCAGAGCCTCGTGCGCTGATCAGCATGAGTGCGCCGCTAGGTCCGCTAATAGCAAGTAAAGATGACGGTTTTGAAGCGCTAACATGTTAAACCTCACACGCCTAAAAATGGTAATTATAACCTAAGTGATTATAACCAAAAAATGGCCATCAAAAATCGGGATACGGTTGTTATCGATGCTTTAAGGACTGGAGACAATAGATAGAAACCACCGCTGGCTTAGGTAAATAAACATAATAAAAATGTATTTAAGTATAATTTAGTTTCTTTATACCTATGTATTTATTGTAAACTCAAATGGAGAGTATCAAATCTGTTGAAAATGTAAAATAAGTATTAAAAATATATAAATTATAATAAGACAAGGGCACGGACATCAAGTCTGTGGATGCAAAATTAAGTGTAATAAAAAAAAACCTCACACGCCTTAATTTTGGTTCATTATACCTCTTTATTATTTTAAAGATAATTAAAAAATCAACTGAACTAAATCTTTCAGCGACGGAATGTATGTCTTTAAGACTATTCCGGCTATGCGCTAATTTTGACCCGTGTTAGTATTAATTATGTGTTTTTAAGGCCTTGACTGTGAATGAAGTTTGTGAAAATACACACATCAACGCGGTCTAGGGATATTGCACGATTTTTCATACAAAAGGAGTCTGTTTGAGAAGCTATAAAATCATACTCGAGATACATGGAGGGCTATAATTTTCAGACGAGCAAGTGCTTAACCTGAATTTTCAATTCTATTCAATAAATTTTGTCTTACTTAAAATTTGTGAAAACGTGACGGAAATGAAAACGAAAATGCACTTTTTGCCTGCTTTTTGTATGAAAATAGTCGAATTTACGCAATTTTTTTTTTCATTTTCGTCACGTTTTCACAAATTTCAAGTAAAATTATTGATTTAAATTGAAAATTCAGGTTTAGCACTTAATCGTCTTAAAATTATAGCGCTCCATCTATCTCGAGTATGCTTTTGTAGCTTCTCAAACAGACCTCTTTTGTATGAAAAATCGTGCAATATCCCTAGACCGTGTTGATGTGTATATATGCGACATTAGATAATACATACCGGAGACTTTCATCCCGTATCCCTGCTCGTCCCTCTGGATGGTGACAGTGAGCAGGTCGTCCCCGCCCCCCGCGCTCGCGGGCGGGCCCCCGCCGCCCAGCATGCCTGCAACAATACAATATCACATTTTAATGATGTTTGGAAATTATATAATTAATAAATATACGCTACTTATTTATTTAATAAGGATCATCTACATCACATGCATTTTACAATTTTTACAGAACCTTTTTTTTTAAACGCTTCACACTCAAAGGCCCACACTAAGGTTTTCCCTTGTGTCCCTTGGAACATACAGAAAGACAGACACAAACATCCATGACCCTAGAACAAACATCTGTTTTTTACACAAATATTTGCCCCAACTGGGAATCGAACCCAGGACCCGTCGATCAAGAGGCAGCGCCACACCACTCGACCAAACCGGCCGGCATCAATTGTATTTCATTGGTGACTTCAAATTAATTAGCGAAACAATTTTTCTAAAAATGATCAAATTTTCTAATTTTCAATTATTATTTTTTTAGGAGATGTGTTAACTCTTGACCTCAATCTTAACCAAGGTCGTAGATGAGGTCGACGATGGAGCGAGTTAACTCAGAAAATGCCAATTAAGGCTCTGATACTCCCACGCACCGAAGAAACACAGCAAGCTGTTTGTCGTCGGACTTCGGTAGGAGGGTGGTCGCGAACCAGACGACCCTTCACAGAGCATACCACACCGCATGAAACCATAGGAGGCCACCTCAGATTCAGAACAAATTGAGGTGTCGTTGCCTCAGATGGATTACTAGGAGGCGGTCTCATTTGTGTTTCCTAAGTCGCCTCTTACGACACCCACGGAAAGAGATGGGGTGATGTTATTCTCAACCGATCACCACACGGCGGAAAATAATAATTGTAGACGATAAAAAGAAGAATCAACCAAACTCAATCCCAACAATGCCTATCTAGCAGACAATCACAAACCAAAATGTCATCTAAGTATAGTATGTGTTTTGTTGATTTTTTTCAAAAAGCGCTGAATAAACATAGAAATAACAATAGTATTGTATTATCTAGTAAGTATTATCTAGTTTCCGCGGGTGTCGTAAGAGGCGACTATATAAGGAAACACAAATGAGAGCTGCCTCCCATTAATCCATCCCAGGCAACGACACCTCAATTTTTTCTGAATCTGAGGTGGCGTCCTATGGTCTCATGCGGTGTGGTAGGCTCTGTAAAGGGCCGTCTGGTTCGCGACCACCCTCCTACCAAAGTTCGACGCCAAACAGCTCGCTGTTTTCCGTCGGTGCGTAGGAGTACCAGTGCCTTATAGGCATTTTCTGGGTTAACTCGCTCCATCCATCGTCGACCTCATCTATGACCTTGGTCAAGATTGAGGTCAAGAGTTAACTCATCTTATAATAAAATAAAATTAAAAAAAAAAAAACAAACCAAACAAAAAAATTACAAATCAAAGATAATAAAGATGTAAATTAGCCTAATAAACCGTATTTTTTTATAATTTTCAAATAAAAACCAACCAGAATAATTCACTACGAGCACAATCATCGCACTTATTAAAACGCACATACACTAATCTCAACCACAAATTATATACCACAAAAGAGAACTATACAACAAAAATGTTCTCCCGTGAAGCACACTAAACACAAAATGAGAAGTATTTATTTACCCAGGACAATAATAGAACAACTTTATAAAGTTTTGATCAAATAAACATTTAAAGTTTACTTTTAAAGGTTGTTTATTTGCTTGAAAGGAATTTTAATATAGCTCTCGCATACCTTAGGATTGTTTTATATTTAAAAAATCCCTACTTAATATTATAAATGCGAAAGTAACTGTCTGTCACGCTTTCACGGCTAAACTACTGAACCGATTTTGATGAAAGGTACAGAGATAGATTAGACTTTGAGAAAGGACATAGATAGGCTACATTTTATCCCACAGTTGGGCACGACATAACCTGTAGTCCACGCGGGCGGAATACTAGTAATACATAAAAAAAGTTTTAATTGATGAGACGAGTGCCCGAATCAGACTCCATAAATAATTATTTTAACCCCCGACAAAAAAGAGGGGTGTTATTAGTTTGATGTGTGTATCACGTCAGACATTTTTTTTTGTATACATTGTGTATAACCTCCGGCATTCATCACTTTTAACTTATAACTCTCAAACGGCTGAACCGATTGTGATAAAACATGTCTGAGAACTACTGCTAGAAAACCTGCTTTTAAATTTAAAAAACCGTATCCAAATCGGTTTACCCGTTTAAGAGCTACGGTGCTACAGAAAGATACATAGACGGACACACGTATAACACCTCTCATTTTGCGTAGGGAGTTAATGACATTGTCAAATCATTGGATAGTTGCTGATCGTTGGTTGAATGTTTGGTCAACATTGGCCTTAGGTCTCAGAAATGCTACATTTACAATTTATCCCGACATTTTGATTGCCGACATTGAAATCAGAGGCTGAAGGGAGATTGGGCTGGTCAGCTTAGTCGAATGCACCGGGATTTGTGGGCGAGGGTGGCCACGCAGTGGATACCCCAAGGCCACCGTAGTCGGGGTAGACCACGGAAGAGGTGGCAGGATGACCTCAGCAGATATCGGAAGAATTGGTGGGAGTTCACAAGCAGCCGGGACGAATGGGGAAAAGGGGAGGCCTTTGACCAGCAGTGTGACGGAGTAGGCGAGACGAATTTTGAAAAGTTACTTCGGGAGCGCGTTACAACGAAATCCCACGAGAGCGACACGCGCGGGCGGAACGATAGTTGATAAACAAATAACACAGGAAATGAAAACATCATACCACATGCTGCTTAATTAAAAGCTAGTAAAATATAAAGTGTTGATAAGTCGCTTCATTTCACGTATGAGGAGTAACCTTTAATACAAGGTGATAAGGTTGATTTTAGCTCGTTGTGCATGTGAAAGCAGCAACTATACTGTAAACAGGAACCACCACGTGCTGTTTGGGATATATAAACATATTTTCATCTCACATTGGGTCAATTTTAACCAAATAGGGATCTGTTTCTGATATAAGTACCAAAATATACATAGAATTTAAAACAAACCGTTGTATGTTTGTTAAAAAAAAATACGTTTGTTGTATGGGAGCCCCCTTAAATATTTATTTTATTGTTTTTTAATATTTGTTATTATAGAGACAATAGAAATACATCATCTGTGAAAATGTCAACTGTCTCTATCACGGTTCATAAGATACAGCCTGGTGACAGACAGACGGACGGACGGACAGCAGAGCCTTAGTAATAAGGTCCCGTTTTTACCCTTTTAGTGCGGAACCCTTAACATGTTAGTTTAGAAGTCTACATTCAAATGTACTAATAGAGCAGAGCAGGCAAGGATAGTGATGACAGACTTTTACAATTAATATTCTGAAATTCCAACAATAAATATTGATCAACCTAATTTGTTTCGAAGTCTGTTAAAAGCACAGACTAGCAACTCACAATGAGCGTATCAGATCTGTATAGTATACAGTCATAATATATTAAGAGTGTAGCTGTAGGTGCAAATAACAATGACCTCTATAATTCTATACAAAACAAACTAACTACCGTGTTATCCGCGGTCTGTCACGCCGCAGAATGAAAACATCAGTGCGGTGTCCCATGCAGAACGGCATTGGCAGGACAATTCTATTACAAAACTGTAACTGCGCTCTTGCGGTTGTTGGTTGCCTTAAATGCGGTATCGTGTAGAAGGTAACCTATGTTATACCTACTAAAACTAAGCTGATACACGTTGAATCGTAATTTCTAAAGCAGTGGTTCTTAACCGGTGGTCCCTGGAAGCACCTAAAGTGGTTCCATCCTAAAAATATGAAACGTAACAAGTCGACATAAGCACTGAAATCGACTGGATGTGAGAGCGGACATGTGTTTGGGTTTGGTTAGCACTGAATCAAGGATCGAGAAGTTAGTAAGTAAAAAGTAATCTCACATTAAAATAACATTTCTCTTTGGAATGTAACACTAACATTTTCATAAAAACATAAAAAATCTGTTGACTATGAACAATAATTGTATGCATGTTTTATGTGATAGCTATAGAACAAGCCTTTAATCATTTTTATCTCAATACAGGTAGTGGTCGGTAAAACAGATATTTTGTAAAATGGTCCCCCATTACGTAAAGCTTAAGAACCACGACTCTAAAGCATTCATACAAAAAACCACAATCGCAGCCACGCGCCTACAGTTTTATACTAACACCGTTACTGTTTACCTATCGTGTGAATGGGAACTAAACTAAAGTATGAAAACAAAGTCTCCCCTCGACAAGATAAGATCTATATTCACCAGCGGCGTCGACCAGTCTGGCGCACTGCGCTTTACACTTTTTACTTTTTCTGACACAAATACTTCTGTTTGCTATCTCTTTCGTCGATGAAGTTGTAACGGATCAGAAAGTTTATTACACTGACATAATTTGCGTGTGTAAGCGAGTTTTCGAATATTTTTACGCCAGTAATTAAGTTCGTTAAGAGATGTATATGATAAGAAATAAAGGGCACAGAATTGTGCCCTGAAGAACTTAGTATCTATAAGACTGGAGAAAAAGACAGAAATTAAAATTGATGTTAACGGTTATCCGTTTATAATATTTTTATCCAAAAAAATTGGATGTTCCAAAATGTTATCGTCATTAAGCATAATCTTAACATTATTTTTAAAATGCTTACGTTACCGTGACGCTATATTTTAAAATACAACTATCTTGAACGTTTTCTGTAATACGACGCCAAGAATGTGTCTATTTTTTATTTCTGTTTAAAAAGCTATTGCACAGTAAAATGCGCGGAGTTGTCATTGCGCAGTACGAAATGGAACGCAGAGCCGATGCGCACGCGCCTGCCAAATGTATACTACTTTCCGGAAACTGCCGTCTGTGAACAGGAGCGGCCTGAGGAAATACCTTAATAATTTTCTTTACTGAATATTATAAACTTCGTTCCCGTGGGAATTCGGGTAAGTTATGTAGCCTATGTTGTTACTTAGGGATAATGTAGCATTCTAATGGTGAATGAATTTTTCAAATCGATTCTAGTAGTTTCGGAGCCTATTCAATGCAAACAAACAAACAATTAAATCTTTCCTCTTTATAATATTAGTATAGATATCAAAGTTTGATATCATACATTTAAAACGGAACAATCGACGAGATTTTTTGCATAGGATGGATGGCTGGGAGAGTGACGTAGTATATTCTTCCACACGATCGAATTCGCAGGCAGAAAGCTAGTAAATAAAACAATAACGTAAGTCTTCACCACTAGAGGATTTGTCAACTTAGTTTTTTAATAATAAATAGCGACGGATTCTAACTTCTCCAGGGTGTTGTCGATTGACAAACAGTCATCAAACTAAGCTAGAAACCATTTGGCGGTTTGAAAACTCTGACACTAGGGTTAGCCAAGTTCGCCACACACTTGATCGTGCCCACCCGATAAGGAAGGATTATGGAGGACCATTAAGACCAAACAAAGGTCAAAGACAAAGGTCTGTTAGTTAAGAAGCTGCTTGGTGCGGGTGGGCACAGGCGATAGATGTGAAGATCCTTAAGGGAGGCCTATGCCCAAGTTACTTGGGCTAAGTAACACAATGGATGTTTTGAGGTTGATTTGATTGAAGATCATAGACATAGACATAGATAACATTTATTCACTACACAAAAATTAATCAATTAAAAGAAACACAATAAAGCACAAAGTTAATCCGATTCTGTTCTCTAAATACACGGACATTCGTCCGTCACTTGGTTATGGGACTCACTGAAAACCAGCGTTGTGGCTCGCGGTCTCATATGCTGATTCCCGAGTCGCAACATATAGCTGATTTGAGGACCCTTAGTCTTGGACCCTACAACACATAGCGATCGAAAGCTTCTTTGTTTTTGTTTTTATGTTTCTCTCTAGTTTCTTGTATTACTGTACGATCTTGCCTGTTATATGTGTTGTGATGTCCGAAATAATAAATTTGTCTTTCTTTCTTTCTAAATCCGTTCCCGTCTGCGAAATTGTTACACGATTGGCCTTGGCTGTCTGCGATACGAATATGACAAGCTGTCCCATATCTTTAGTTTTGGGAAACATTTAACGAGCGTTTACTTTTAGATGCGGTCTCGGAGAGTTACATCTAATTCAACTGTTTAAGTATATGAGGCTTGTTTCATGTTTATTGGTTCACCTGTCGTTACCTCGTCTGAATGTGCCTGTTTTATTCGGTTCACTCATTCGTGTTTTATTTCTTCCGCTTTTGGATTCGGTACTCTTTGATTTTTATTGTCTGTTTCGCCATCTAGCATAACGTAACCACTATAGGGGGGCAGGGAGGTCTTGTCTTTGCTTATTTTTGATGACATGGGGAGTGGGGGGTGTTTACGTCAGCAGTAGTTTTTTTTTACACAAATGGTAACCCACACATTGTCTATGCTTGAAAACAAAACGCATTTTCAGGGATTCCCACAAAAATTGATACGTTTAGGTACTCGCTTAAAACCGAGTAAGGGTGTATATTAAAAGAAAAATGCATATACCAATGTTTACGTAAGCATCGGGATAAGAGCTTTGCTTATTTTTGCTGACAAGGGGGAGGGAGGGGTAAATAATTGAACTTTATCTGCTTACGTAATACTTGAACGGCCCCTGACTTCAACGGTTTGGTTGATTTAAGTATCATTGTAGACATAATTATTTTCTTTGTTACTGTGGGAAAGTGACTGTCGACCTCAATGTTTAGTTTATAAAGAACTCTCAAAATATTTATTTAATGAGTAAGTACGTAGATTTAGGAGCAATCGTAGAATACGTTAAGGGGAAACTTTGGATTCCTTCATATATGTATTGTTTTGGGTGCCTTTTTAAGAATGTTGCGCGCACGGACGTTGGTGAGATTTTGCATAGTAAAGTTCATAAGGGGAAGGCGTGCAGAAAGCTAATGAAATCACTAGCACAGCCTATAGTCCTAATAATTAAGCGAAGTAAGTATGAGTACCTATCCAAATCGGGAAGACAGGCATGAACATTATAAATTAATTGACGTGCTATCCCAAAATGATCAAAACGTATAATTTGCTTCGCATAATAACCACGCAAAAGTGTACCTTAAAATATAGGGCACAACGATTAATGGCAGGCTGTCGAAAACCGGATTCCATAAGAATGTCGTGTAACAGTATCTGCAAATGGCAATATGCACTTATACGGGACTTCTGTGGACGTGGGATGTGGACAGACAGACAGACAGACTGGGTCAGTTTGTAGGATTGTTGATTCTTAGGTCCATATTACAAAGGGAGACTCTAGTCTAGATCTATCACGCGCACGTACACACCACCACCATCCACACACACTCACACACACAAGCACACGCACACAAACACATACGGCGTATGTGACGCGGCGGCGGCGACTGTTGCTGCACTTGGGTCCTGGCAGAATATCAGCGCTACAGGTCAAACTGTAGCATTATGCTGAGCCAGCGCCGACTTCGTCTGTGCGACACAGGCAGCACAGTGCAGCACTTTGTTTTATGTTTGTAAATGTTTTTTTGTTATTTCTTTAATTTGCCTTTAATTTGTTTTTGTCTTTGTGTCTGTTAAGTGTCTTCTGTGTTTCTTCTGTTTTTCTGTATTGTGATGTCTGTGTTGTACGCCGAAATAAAGCATTTTCTATCTATCTATCTATCTATCTATTAGTATTGACTGTCTCTTTTTTTCACAATCAGAATGACAAAGACGACTGCTACTTGAGAATAGATCAGAGTCTGAGTCGCATTCTATAATACGGACCTAATTAAGTCTTATGTCTTATGTGATAAGGATGGTATCCTCTATGTATGTCTATGTAGGTGTTGTGAAAGTTAATAAATGTAGAAATGTATCGAAGCGAGTTGCTAAATTGTTGGGTTTAGACTTCTTCTTATCGTGTAGGTATAGTCAAGCGTGTGGCAAACTTGGCTAACCCTGGTGTCAGAGCTTTAAAACCGCACAATGGCCTCTGACTTGGTTTTAACGACTGTAGTCAATCGACAATAGCCGGGATCGACAGCTTAACGTGCCCTTCGAAGCAAGGAAACGATCGTGGTGAATTGTCACTTCGGTCACCCATCAGGTTCCGTGCCTTTGAGTACGTTGCTTAACCTCACTGATCGGTTGAGATCAGCGAAGTTTAGACTTTTTCAGAGCCAACTTGAAATCACAATCCTCGATCCTCAGGAACATCATCACAGTGATGAACGCTACACACGTGGCTGTGTACTGTTTTATTTAGATTTGATCTTTGTTTATGTTTAGGCGGTTTATTCTATGAATAAGACTTGATAATTGTTTAGTTCTATTCATCATCCTAGGTCGCGCCCACCTGCCAAGGGCAAGATCTTCTGTTCGCCGAGCGGTAGAGACCACAACTAGATAATAGCTTGTCAATAAACTTGTCATGATTCTATCTTTTATGTTATTTATAATGTACTCTTCCAGGTATACAGTAAAAGTCTGTAAGAGAGATGCGAGAGTTTATCTGTACCACCTCTCATCATTATGCAACTTGTTCCATCTGATAACTGATAACCCTCACAATTTGTGTCAAACGTAGCATCTGTGGTTCTAGAACCACTGATGCTCTGCCTACCCCGTTAGGGATTATGGGCGTGAGCGTATGTATAATGAACTCCCATCACCATCAGATTATTTACTGGGCAAATACCTCACCCACTGATTCCGGCAGTTCCCGCAACAATTTGACCGTACACTTTTTGCTCGGCCTTCCTACGCTGTGCTTTCTAATACGGCGTCGCTATTCAAGAACTCTTCTGTCTCAAAGGCCATCGTCAAAGGAACTAGGTACCAATTAATACGTTAAGACTAATAAGTCTAAGTACCTAAAGACAGTCGCACAATATCATAAGCTCCTTGTTACTCCATCAATCAGCGCTAGAAAGTACCCGCTCGAGCCGTTGATAATTTAGCTTCAATAACAACTTTCATTACCAGTCTGTTAGTTTATCGTTTTAAAATGCCAATTTTTACTTTCTTTGCAAAATCCATAACGCACTGTAGCATTACTAATTACGACTTTTATAATGGTTTGATTTTGCCGAAAGTTAGTTTTTTTCGGTCTGTATCCGATCTTAAGCAGGAGCGAAAATGATTCCGGGAATTCGCCAATACATACATACAAAACGGGGTAGGCAGAGGATCACTGATTCTGGAACCACTAGAGGCCACGTTTGACACAAATTGTAAGGGTTTTCAGATGGAACAAGTTGTATAATGGTGAGAGGTGGTCAGCAGTTCACCCTTTATACAGCAAAACCCTCGCATCCCACTTACAGAGTTTTACGCTCGTGTTTTCTTCCACTCCCAGTCCAGTATGGAAGTATGGATTCTCCAGTATCAATTCATATATTATGGTAGGTACTATTTTACAACGAATTTCGCCTTTAAAACGAACGTAAATAGAACAATAAATGTAAAGACTTACGTAAGGTTCTGTATCCAGTTACATTTTCAAAGACTACACAAACTCCGAACAATCCTTCGAGCTCATTCTCATATGTTGTCACTGTCATATTGTAACAAAGATTTAGAGAGTCGTTATTCAGTGTTCTAATGTGACGACAGATTTATTTCCAAGAACATACAAAACATCAAAGTTATACCTACGATTCTACTATAACATTGGTAGCAAAGCAATTATTTACGTCTGTGACACGATCAAAATCTGCCAGGAATTTCGCGAATTAGATATTATCAAGCAGTCACGTTATTGAAGCTAAAAATATGATACGAGAGGCTTTGCGTCACTATTAGTCAACTAGTAAGCTGGAATATAGGTACAGAGGCCAGTGCATCAGGTTATTCTATTTAGGTATACTGCAAAACCGCTCTTATCACAACAGCACAGAGTGCCGCGATGGTAGCCTGAGTTGCGACCGGCCGTACATGTAGTTGTAGATACACTTCAAAAAGATCAAACTTTACACTGCACCGAACATTTAACATACATATGAAAAGATTTAGTTAGAGAATTAAACTGCAACTGTCAACCTACTTTTAGGTTTCATTCAAATGTGATAAATTATTTACACATTGTGCTTTAGTATGGCAATAAATAAGTAGGCTACAGAGCTAAGAAACAACCAATGGACCCGACTCTAAGCCTTTTAATGTGTCTTAGTTGTAGAAGCAGACTTGATTTTTTATAACTAGACTAAACTTTTAAGTTTAGACTGCCTACTAAAGAGTGATCATCAGAAGTGAAAGAAAAACTTAGAATATGCCAGCTGCCAACTCTTCCCTGGCATTTTGTTGAAGTCAGTAAGTGAGACCTGAGGGTTTTGCTGCATCGTAAGCGAAAGGCTGGTCACCAATCACCTCTGTGCTCATGTTTCATCTAATAACCCTCAGAATGTAGTGGCGTCATGTGAACCACATGATGTTCTACCTACCCTTCCAGGGATTATTAGCGTGAGTGTATGGATGGATGGATGGGCAAAAGACTAGTGGGAATTCGCAGAAGATAGGAAGAAACAAAGGGTTGCAGAGAGTGGGACAATGACTTTGGAGAAAAAGTCTAAACAAATAACCAATACCTCAGGTACAACAAAAAACTCAAAGCAAAACAAGCTAACACAGTAGTTCGCAACTCTTTGACATTTGACAAAGTATCAAAAGATTTTACCGATTTCACCTTTAACCGTACCTAAACATGTCAAGAATTACAAGGTTGTATTGCCGCAATAGGTTTAGCAAGTTTATCTGTTGCGTCAGCGCAAAGATCAGCTAGAATCACGTCGGATGCACTGAAACGTGCGCTTTCTATACACGACCCAAGCTATATAACTCCAATTAAACAAACTGTATTTGTGTACATTGTGTAATACTACGATTACATCGGTTACGCCTAAGTTCGGCTGCATGGCCTTGTTGTCAAAGCCAGCGATCGGCTAAAAAAGAAAAATAAAAACTTCGCGCGTGTTTAGCGTCATTCTCGCGCGATGACTCACTGTAAGCTGTCGTCTCGAGTTTACCGGGTTATAGATAATGTGTTGTTTTTATTCATTTTATTCAATGTCTGTTGTTAACTGTGTGGGAACGGGGTGCGTTCACAGTTATAACATGTTTCTGTTTTGATTATGACAATTATACGCGGCCCGTTTGATACAACGTCTTTGACCTTGTAATGTCTACGCTTGTTGATTTCAATACTCAAGTTTATACAGATTTTATTACTGTAAACGTCATTATTATGGATCTAAAGATCAGCTGACATCATGCACATAAAATATGCACATTCAAAACATGTTTTTGTTATTTCGAAATTCATCTTTAGTTCAAAAGTTTATCATTAGCTTAATTTGTTCGGTTCATTATTCATCGTTTTCATTGCATGTTCGTGTGATTCAATTTTCAGACCTTTTTTTTTAGTAAAACGAAATTAAATCATAATCTTCAGTAAAGACAACATGCTAACTGGATGCATTGATTCATTAATTCATCAAATAACAAAACTAATTTTTAAATTATAAATAGCTATTGTTATATTTAACGACACGATCATATTATGATTTAAAAATTAAATGAGGTTGACGATTTTGGAGAATAAGATTTCATGATTGTCATCAGATTGTCATCAGAGATAAAATGATCGTCTAACTTAATTATACCAGAAGCCTATTTAAGAGTTTTCAAACTCTCACACTAGAAATCGTTTGGCAAGACCATACAAATCCCACACGAAAAAGTGTTACTAAGGATAATCATATAGCAAAGCCTAAAACACGAAAAGTTATTAAAAAGTTACTACAAAAAAAACAACTATTGCTCAGTAATGGATTCAGAATTCGCGACTCGCTATGCTACACCATCTCGCCATCAGGCATGTAATTATAATTAGTGATGAACTGTAAAGGAATGCCCCTCGAGTGCTCCCATGGCATGGCATGGGGCGGGTTCTGATGCGAGGAAAGGATGACTCAGATATACTGAGATAATGCAATATGCAACGGATTTACAAGGAAAAGCACTTCTCTTTTATCTCCGTAGATAGATTTATTTCATAGAACATACAAAATGTTGCTTGAACACGTCAAAATAGAGAATCACATTAGTATTTTTGACTTTGCGCCTGTTCGCAAAGGTGCAGTCTTCCTCAGGACAAGAATAAGGTATAAAACAAAGTCGCTTTCTGCGTCTGTCTGTCAGTATTTCCTCTTAAACCACGCAACGGATTCTGAACAGGTTTTCACGAATGGATGCTGTGATTCATGAGGAAGGTTTATATATAATGTCATAGTACATACTAATTAAAACCGTGTGAAGCCCGGGCCGGTCACACATTGATATTAACCCAGAATCGTTACCCAGTGGGTACCTCTGCCTAACTCGTTACCTCTGCCTAACTCAATGGAACACAGGCATAAATATAAAGTGACTTTAAATTAGAGGGAAACTGTAAGAGGAGAAACTCCCCATGAAACGGAACAACTTTCCTCAGGGAACATATATGAATACTCCTTTTAACTTATTTTTTGTAAATACCTACTCCCCACAAATACTTGAAAATACGATTCAAATATTTGTGTTGGTCGGGAATCGAACCCACAAACTTCAGATCAGTAGGCAAGGTCGTTACCACCTAAGCTATAGGCCAGTAAGATTACCTGGCGATTTAATACCTTGTGTCATGAACTCATGAGTCCTCAGGACTCATTTAACAGCAACGTGTAAGCACACAGCTTTCTTTGTTATGTAGAAATAAAATAGCCTATACGCTAACAAGAACGCAGAGGAGTAGGGAGTAGGTAATAATAATAAATCCTCCAATCAGCGCTAATTAATAATCACAAACGGACGCCGCCGGTGGTCAGAGGTCTAGTCTAAGCACTAGGTTTCTACGTAGTACTCTAGATTCCAGACATCCAGACATATGGTTCACTAGATTAGCCAGGCAAATATAGATTAAAAAAGTGACAACCGAAGGGTTCGATAATTAAACCAATTCGTCGGCTTTGGTGCGTTTTTGTTTTTTTTCTGAGATCTCTCAAACCTTCAGATCAGTCTAGTCGTTTTCTTTCAATAAAATGTAGAAAATTCAAAACCAATTTTGTCCTCCCGGGTATTCCTCTTGTACATACGCTGCTAAGTTTGTCGAGAACATGTCCTTCAGCAGCTTATGCCACTTTCCAACTATCGAAATCCTATCTAATGTGATAGGTAATTTATGAAAAATCCGTACATAAACTCTGCCTTAGATTACTCGGACATAATAACACTACGAATGAGTCTATTCCAGTAGAAATAGAGAGCGTAGATCTAGGTATACCTAGTGAGTTCTAGTCATCCAACCTGTTTATTCATTGACCTTTGTTATCAACTGCGGTATTCAGTTCAATGTCATCGCAGGAACGTTACATTCTGCGCGGCGGCAATTTGATTTGATTACTAATTAGAAAGACTATTAATATGACGAAGGAAGGAACAGGTAGTTTCACCCAAAAAAATGATGAAAAATAGGTAGAACCCGTACGAGTTAACTTGAGACCTGGGCCGACGATGTGTGCTTCGGTGTACGGTGTAATTGTAATTGTAAGACGGGCTGGTTTCCGCAACTCAACGTCAACATGCGCCTATTTTGCGTGACTCTTATTTATTAGGATGGCTGTCAGTCTAGCCACCCTAGCTCCTCCAGAAATTGCAGAAGTCCCTTAGGATCCTCCACAACCTCCGGGAGGGACCTGGGTGTGCCCAGGTGTTTGGCCCGGTAGTTGGCCACCTCCTTGCAGTTCAACAAGACGTGGGCGGCCGTCTCTTCCTCCTCCGTGCATGCTCTGCATAAAGGACTGTCGGTGATACCTAGAGTGTATAGGTGTATAGGTGTACGGTGTGCGGAATGATAAAATATCGAAAGAGAGTCGAGAGAAGTATCCGTAACCAAGATGCTATATCTTTTTCGATATGTCATCATTTTGCACACCGTACATTGAAGGTGACGTCGTCGGCCCAGGTCTCAAGTTAACTTGTACGAGATACCTTACAAGGTTAACTTTTTTCCATGCATACCTATGTTATAGTCAAAACCTCGAAGCTCCGGCGCTCCTAGGTTTGACTATTCAATCCTCAGGTCAACCTAATCTAGTAATCTAGCCACCTCTGGGATGGTTCGGCCAAGTACCAACTAGCCACACTGGACTCGGTGGACCGCAGAGCCAGGAGACTCATCGGTGACAGGAAGCTAGTAAAAGATAAGCTCCAAACGCTAGCTCATAGACGCAAAATAGCTTGCCTATGTATTTTTTATAAGATGTACTTCGGGGAGTGTGCTCAGGAGCTGCATGAGCTCATTCCGCCTGCCCCATTCTTCTATCGGACGTCCAGACGCACCGCGGGGTACCATCCTTATCTTGTTGATATCCCACGGATTCGCACTGAGCGCTTTTCATCATCTTTCGTATTGCGCACTGCTTGCGTCTGTATTTCCGAGTTCATATAACCCGAATCTCTTTAAAGTTCGAGTGAATAGGCTTCTTCTGGGTGAGCTTGCTACATCCTCGACCGCATCTTTGCCCTTTGGCTAGATTGTGGTCAAGAGCGAACCCTTCATTAATAAGTAAATTAAAAAAAAACCTAGGATAAACCAGTCATTCCGGGAAGAGACTGCATATCGACCTTTGACTATGACACATACACTAACGCCTGTAATCCCTGTCAGAGTAGGCAGAGCGCCGTGTGGTTATACTTAAAATCATTTGATGCCACATTTGACATACATTCTCCGAGTTATTAGACGCATTATGAGTTTAACGGTGATATATTGTCAGCCTTTCTCCCAGGTAAGACAAAACCATCGCGTCCCACTTACAGATTCTATAGTACACCTAGAAAAAAGTTTTCCTTTTAATCCCAGTGCAGTGTGCAAAAAAAATACAAAATAAAAGATACAAATCACATACATATACAGGGCTTTAGGTATATCTCTTTCAACCTCTCGGGTGGTTAATCAGTCCATGAAACTGAACAACTTTCCCAAGGAACATAGGTCAAAATACAAAAAAAAATTTGAGTTCCCATCAGCATATAGCTTATTTTGTATGGGAGACCAAAATTTATACACGACTAGACGACGGAACCGTATGGTACTTCGCGTGTCAAAAAGGGAACAAAGCTTCCTTTAGCACCGTTCCATCACTAAATCGCTCGCGTGACGTTACAGTAGGTAGAAAAATAATGGCAAGCTTGGTTTCTAAACAGAAATTGAGACCAGCTTAAGGCGACTACAGCACCCGATAAAGGCAGCACACATAGGAATAGTGCCATCTCCGTCTCTCAACAGGCCTGGGCCGGCAGTGCGAACAGTGTCGATACACGAAGTTTACGGACTATGAAAGCGTGCGTGCGTAAAAACATGTTAGAAAGTTAGAAAAATGAGATTTATGGAAAGATAATAGCTTAAATCGAAAAATGCGTTAACTACTTATCGAGAGTGTTCAATCACGAACATTTTGATAGCAAATTCAAGTTCCTGTGCGCATTTTACTATCTTTTTTACAGCTTAAAAGATACACAATATTGGTATTTAGAGGTGACTTTGTGAGCTTTTTCTATCGAACCAAAAGTGCTGAATCATGTTTTCAGCAAACTACTTATCTAGTTGATGTCCTGAATATAACCGTAGTATTTTTTTTCTTCGATTTAATGCAGTGCGTCATGCTTATCTACGCATCATAAAATCGTAATTTAGGTGCTGTAGTCGCCTTAAGTAGAAAATAATAGCACGCTTGGTTTCTATAGAGAAGATGAGACAAGCGTAATCTAGTCCTATACTACTAATATTATAATTTACCGAAATGCGAAACTTTGTGAGGATGTATAGATGTTTGTCACTCTTTCACGCTCAATCGGCTGGACCAATTTGATAAATTTTGTCATGGAGGTAGCTGACACCCTGGATTAACACATAGGCCATTTAATTTTCTCGAATTCCCCCGGGAACGAAGACCCGGGCGGAAAGCTAGTCGTATTAATATTATTATGTAATACTAGCTTTCCGCCCGCGTCCTATTTTTTTTTTAATAAAAAGTATCCTATAAACCTCACGGAGCCCGAGACCTTTCCAACGAATGCAAAACCGTGGAAATCGGTTCGTGCGTTCTGGAGTTATAGCGTCAGGAAGGAAAACCCGACTTATTTTTATATAGTAGATTATTATGTCAAAAGATCGAATGTGTATGTATGTATTTAAATCCTTAAAGATTTTTTAATTTCTATTTCTGTATATGTCTGTGATACAAATAGTGTTGTGTGTACACGACTAGCTTTCGTTCCTATTTGCCATTCAACGCACAGCTGACCCGTTTCTTTTGTTAGCATAACTTGCCTGTAACAGGCACGCTTAGCCGCAATAGACAAAACAAACCTTTATATTGTCCCTTTAGTGTTTATAGCCACCATTTAATGCAGGTTTTTTTGATTATATATATTAGACAACGATTGTTCTTCAGTTTTTTTTTTTAATATGAAAAGGGTTACCTCTTGACCTCAATCTTGACTAACTTCATAGAGAGGTCGACGATGGAGCGAGTTAACCCAGAAAATGCCTACCTGTAAAAGCACTGGTACTCCCACGCATCGACGGAACACAGCAAGCTGTTTGACGTCGGACTACGGTAACTCAGAAAACGAGTCATTAGTACATGGCGGCACTGGGGATTGAACTCGGTACCTCTCGCTTACGAGTCCAACCCACTAGCCGTTAGACTAAGCTACCGAAACGCCATTCAATAATCCCCGTCTCATTTAATCTACAAGAACTAAAGTGAAATGTAGCAACAGAATGCGTTTATTTTACTACATCGTCGTCCAACCATTGCTTTACTGGCAAATAAACTTATACGGCTATGTTTACTCCCATTGTACTATAAACCGTGTGGTGATCGGTTGAGAATAACACCACCCCATTCCGTGGGTGTCGTAAGAGGCGACTAAGGAAACACAAATGAGACCTGCCTCCTAGTAATCTATCCCAGGCAACGACACTTCATTTTTTTCTTAATCTGAGGTGTCGTCCTATGGTCTCATGCGGTGTGGTAGGCTCTGTAAAGGGCCGTCTGGCTGTGTTCCGTCGGTGCGTGGGAGTACCAGTGCCTTTATAGGCATTTTCTGGGTTAACTCGCTCCATCGTCGACCTCATCTTTGACCTTTATGGTCAAGATTGAGGTCAAGAGTTAACCCATCTTATAATAAAAAAAAGTCCAACCATCGCTTTACTGGCAAATAAACTTATGCTGCTCTGTTTAACCCCATTGTACAAAAATGTTATGTTTTTTTATATGAACACTATCACGGACACTATCACGGATTCACGATCAAATTGTGACGTGTTATTAGACAGCAATGTACGGACGGCCGCAACTCAGGTTACCACACGCACTCTGTGCTGTTGTGATAAGAGCGGTTTTACAATGAAAATGGAGTAACCTGATGCGCTGGCTTCTGTATATTTGTATACTATTAGCTTGAAATAGGTAAATGATTTTGATTTGATTTGAAAAATTGTTACTTCTTCTTCTTATCGTGTAGGTATAGTCAAGTGTGTGGCAAACTTGGCTAACCCTGGTTTCAGAGTTTTAAAACCGCACAATGGCCTCTGACTTAGATAGATAATACGTTTATTAAATGACCGGCAACTTTGACGTAAACATAAAACAAACAACTTCACACAATACACAAATATAAACAAAGAAAAAACATCAAGGGGAATCGTGATGTGAAACGCTGGTCAAGGAAGAGGTCCTGACTCAGCATAGTGTTGTGGTTGGAGCCACAACGCTGATATTCTGTCAGTGCCTTTAAGACTATACGCGCACATAAATAACACTCTCAAATCAAAAATGTTGTATCATCTCCGACATTCGATTGCTTATAGCTTTTAAACAACAAAACCAATTTTGATCAAATATAACCAAAAACCAACTCGATTACTTCAGCTTTCAAACATATACACAGATACAAACACACTGATACACACGTCAAACTTATAACATGTAACAACAACATGTATAACATTAAATGTATTCTAACTTTAAGTACCATATTTTGCTCCTGTAAGAATATTTATTGTACAATAAAGGATTTACATACATACATACATACGCTCACGCCTATAATCCCTAACGGGGTAGGCAGAGCATTAATGGTTCTAGCGAACTACTTGATGCCACGTTTGTCACAAATTGTGAGGGGTATCAGATGGAACAAGTTGTATAATGGTGAGAGGTGGTCAGCCTTTCGACCATTATACAGCAAAACCCCCGCATCCCTCCTCTTACAGACTTTTACTGTATACCTGGGAAGAGTAGGTAACTGACACTTTCTAAGTTTTTCTTTCACTCCCGGTCCAGCATGGAAGTAATGGAAGAAAAACTTAAAACACCCCTCTTTTTTGTCAGGGTTTAAAAATACTCGTCATCGATTACTGCACTAACACGTGCACTGTGTTATTTTCGTATCACGTAAAAATGCACATTAGAAAAACTCGGTCGGAGCCGATTCCGTTAACAAAACATTATTTTTAAATAAAAAAAGAACTCTATTTTCATAAGCCGGCGAAAATAACTCGATCTTTGATGTCACGAGGTTCTATTTTTAGAGTTAAAAGTCAAGAACGGATATAATCTACACTTCTACATCTACAGGGCTTTAGGTAAATCTCTTTCAACCTCTCGGGTGGTTAATCAGTCCATGAAACTGAACAACTTCCCCAAGGAAAATAGGTCAGAATACGAAAAAAACTTTGACCTATGTTCCTTGGGGAAGTTGTTGCTTATGAAAGTTTGTATGGGAACTCAATTTTTTTTCTGTGGTATTACAAAATATACTTGGGATTTCCAACTAATTCCGAAACTTTCTAATATCTCTGAAGTCACACGCTATCCACATCTGTGCTCGTCATTTCTATTTCTAAATTTTCTAAGCTAACTTCTTTAAAACGGTATTAGATTGGTTTCTACAACTATTCAGAAATTCAGAAAATGTTTAATATGACCAAGTGGTTCTGGGGCCTCTTGATGTCCTGTCTATCCCGACAAGTAATGAGATAAACGGGATATTGTTACTATAATTGTAAATATGTATAAAGAAAATTCGTCCGCAGCAGGGCCTTACAACAAATGAAGATTATTTGAAATAAAAATTAACTTCTCTATGAGGTTCACACAACTTTTTAACCGTGTAGTGATTGGTTGAGAATAACACCACTCCATTTCTTTCCGTGGGTGTCGTAAGAGGCGACTAAGGAAACACAAATGAGACCTGCCTCCTAATAATACATCCCAGGCAACGACACTTCATTTTTTTCTGAATCTGAGGTGTCGTCCTATGGTCTCATGCGGTGTGGTAGGCTCTGTGAAGGGCCGTCTGGTTCGCGACCACCCTCCTACCGAAGTCGGACACCAAACAGCTTGCTGTGTTCCGTCGGTGCGTGGGAGTACCAGTGCCTTTATAATCTTATAATAACAAAATAAAATAAAAACAAAAAAGCTAGATTTTATGTAACCTAAGCACTTAAAATACCCTGCAGAACCTACGTAATTTTCAGTCACCAATTAATTTAATGTTATTGACTGAGTGAAACCGCAGTCTGCTAAAACCTCGACCAAATGTCTAGTAATTAATACTAAAGCAATCTCACTAATAACTACTGTAAGGCCATTTGTTAAAATATGTGCGGAATGTGATTTCGTGCCGACTTATAAATGTAATTAAAAACTAAATATTTTGCGGTTAAGGCAAAAATAAATGTGTTGATAGAAAATATGGTCTTCTATTCTGGCATTAATGGGAGCCAAACTCAAATTATCTTTATTTCATAGAACATACATGATGTTACTTAAAATAAGTCAAAATTACATTAAATACATACAAACATACATTAAAGGATTTAAATAAACACATACACATTCAAAAGATGTGGCGGCCCCTAACCGTGAGTTAGTTCTTGGATCTAGGTGTTTGTGTCCGTTTTTGTACGTTTCCTAACCCACAACATAATCATCTTATATTGGATCCTTAATACAATTAAGTATGTTAATTTCATTTTACGTAAGACTCAATATCTCGAAGCCCAAATCTTCTAAAACTTCATCTTCAATCACGTCTTTGCTCGTGAGCTAGATTGTGATGCAAGAACGACCGAATAAATTCTTTTTTCTTTTCTTTTTTTCTTTCGAATCTTTTTTTCCGAACTGACGCTATGTGACAAAACGAGAGGACGGGACGGGATATTTACAACAAAATTATCTCACGCGTGTATGCTAGGCACGCTAGAGTTGTGTATTGATAAACACGATTTTTTTAAATCAAGCTTATAAATCTATCACGAATCCACGACACTGATAAACAAATGACAGTCTACGATCCTGCAGTGACGTCACCCGCTGACGCAAGGGTTCGCTCGTCGAATCTATTCGCAGATAGAAACTTCATGCGCTGTGAGTTACCGTGGAGTAATAATAAAATAAATAACATATATAGAGGGGTTTTCAACTGGAGTCCAAAAAATTACTCAATTCGATTTAATCGCGTTCCTCCCAACAATAAAAAAATAGAAACAAAAGTGTAATGTAGACCATAAATTAGCAATAAAAACAACACAAAATCTCCAGCCAGAACCTAGAAAGCAGTTCGATGTTCCCCAAATTTCCACTGCAGTAAGAAAACGAGCATAAAATTAAGATCAACCAGATAACAAAGCTGTTTTGTTAGAAAGCATTAACAAATAATTTCCACTAAAGTCGCGGAAGATGGCGAAACGAGGCCAATTATAAATCGCCCAAAGAGATAACTGGCGATACTAACTTGATGGGCGCTTATCGCTTTGTTAAATCAATATCGGCACAGTGCACAAAAATTAAAATTAAGAAACTAAGTGCTTGTAGTCGTAGCACAGTGACGCTCGCTGATAGGAACTGCCGGGCAATCGCGCTAAAAAAAGTGGATTGAATCGCAATTAAAACGTAGCTGGGGGGCTACCACCTAAGCGAAGCTCATGCGGGATAAACGAATGGAACGTTGTCGATTGCTTCTTTACAAGGAGACCTTGATTAACGACATGAACCAAACACAGCAATGTACATCATTCCATTCGTTCGATCAGCATTAGCTTCGCTTAGGTGGTAGCTATGTTTCAATTGCGATTCAATCAACTTTTTTTAGCGCGATTGCCCTGATCAGCAGGGTTAAGAAACATGATGCAGGGAACCTAATCGGTGACCAAAGTGGCAATGTATCACAAATGTTTCCTATCTTTGGGGAGCACGATAAGTCGTCGGTCTCGGCTGTTGCCGATTCTTCTCTTCTTCTTGTCATGTAGGAATAGTCAAGTGGGTGACGAACTTGGCTAACCCTGGTGTCACAGTTTTCAAACCGCACAATGGCCTCTGACTTGATTTTAACTATTGATTACAGTCGTTAAACTATGTCATAAGCCATTTGGCGGTCTGTCACCAGATTTAGTCAAGTTCGACACACACTTGACTCAAATCCTGCAAGAAATACTCCATGAAGCGAGAAGATCTCGTACCGCTTGCAAAATTCCATCGTCAGATTTTATCTTAGACGAAATGGATGTAACCATACGAATACCATTACAACATCGCCAAATCGGCGAAAATCGGAGATTGCTCAAATAAAGGTAAAGAAAAAAGTTACTTTGTGGAAGTTTGGAAGCGAGAAATTGTGCTTAGATAAAATTTAGGGAAATAGGTCTTTCATAACACTGGATGAATTTATTTGAGTGTTCTCCTCTTTACTGCGACTCTAAGGTAGTCATTTTTTTTATTATTATAAGTTATAAGAGAGAGAAATACATTTATTCATGACACGGTACATGTAACATACAACACAACACAAAATAACAATTAACTAAAAAAAGTACAATAAGTAAATTATGTACATGTACTGTGTGTGCCGGTGAATGGGCTTTTGCTCAGCTTAATGTTGCGACTGTACCAAAACGGTTTTAATTTTTCCAAATTATCACGGGGTTTTACCAAATTTTCACAAAGAACAAATGTTACAGTAACCAACTGAAAATAAAAATATTGTCACAACTGCAAAATAATGTTTTATAATTGTGTTTCAGACGCTAGTGTCTTCTGGTGATTAAACGCCATTTGTAAAACGAGACAAAGCGCAAGCAGACACGCTTAAAAGCAGCCAATAAAACAGATCACAAGCCGATTGGCTTCGATCATTTATTTATTGACGTGCCCGACTAACAGAATACTACAAAGACTGGAGTTGCGCACAGCGTTTTAATTACCGATCAATGTCTATTTTGAAGCTGCACGGTTGGTGTGGAGAATGCCTTTGTTCGTATAGCTGATTTCAAAGATTCCGTCTTGTAGCAGTAGTCGGAGTAGGTGCCTATGGAAAATCAAAATTCCGAAAAACTTTTTGATTGAAGAAAACTGTGAGCGAAATACGTAACTTACAATATTTCTACCGAGCTAAGATTTGAAAGTGGTAGATAGAATTTGTAAAGACATTTGCGGATGTCAGCATAGAGCCGTTGAATATAAAGGCAAACGTAGTGTGGGGCGGCAACTTCCCGCTAGATGTAGTGATGACCTACAAAGGGTAGCTGGCTCGGCCTATTGTCCGGTGATGTGGTGTACCTTCAGCGAGGCCTATGTCCAGCAGTGGACTAAAACAAGCTGATACGACGACTCGTACGCAAACTTATGACGCCTCTTATGAAACGCAAGCAGTAAATCGGTGTGGGGAAAAAATTCTAATTTACCATTGATTCTTTACACTGTAACAATTTAGTATTCAACAGTTTGAGGTGTGATATTGCAACACAGTTCAATACAAACACTTTGAGAGTCAATTTACCAAAACCACACGTCCCAACACAATGTTTATCATCAACCGTTTTGCTAGTAAATGAGGTAATAGTGCGTAGTTCAGGCAATTCGTATAGGTGTTGTTTGAAGCCTAGGTTCCAGTTTAGGCTATTAATATCGCGGTTCATTCCCAAAACACTTCCTAATTGTAGCTCACGGCCTAATTAGCGGAGTTAGTGCTTAATCGGTGAGTTACTATTAACTATTGTATCCGTACTTTGATAATGTAATATAGACTCTGGATGGCTCCTACTGTTGGGGACGTTTTTGGAGACAAATTGGGGTTTTCTAAAACAAAGAAAATAACTTTATTTTATAGAACACTAGCTTTTCGCCCGGGACTTCGTTCCCGTGGGAATGCGGTAAAATTATGTATAGCCATGTGTTAATCCAGGGTATCAGATCAAAATTGGTCCAGCCGTTTAAGCGTGAAAGAGTAACAAACATTCATACATCCTCACAAACTTTTGTATTTATAATATTGGTAGGATTAGTATAATATCTAAGGAATATACTTTCGAATATACCTCCGACATTATAATTAATATCTACAGCCTGTGATCTTGGTGTAAGAAGACACCACTGAGTGGCTGTGAGGTCAAGTCAATTGACTCGCCCCGGGATAATGGCGCTCCTTTCTCGACTAATTACACACATTTCTTTGTGACCGTTTAGTAGAGCCAGCGCTGAGATGCTCTTTGTAAATTACACCTTGGGTTACTCGACTTAACGACGGCAGTGATATCCCAGTTGGTAATGAGCCAAACTTGTAACCGGAAGTTTACGGCTTCAAATCCTGGTGCGGGCCTGTACCACTAAATTCGTCTTTTCGGATTTGAGTACGGATTTTAAATTAATTATCACTGCTCAGCGGTGAAGGAAAACATCGTGATGAATGAAACCCACACGTCTAAGAAAATTCGTTGTCGAAAAGCGCGTTATCTACCAACCCGCATTAGGCCAGCGCAGCGTGGTATGGACCTAAATCCCCTTCTTGTTTCTTTTCGGTGAGAACGTATATAGGCTGATAAAAAAAATGTAGTAGAAAGAAAGATACATTTATTACTAGTTTTCCGATCGAGGCTTTGTAGAATTCGGTTATATATATCTCCTAGCCGATTTCGGCTATAGCGACTGGACCTGAATTTATATCAGGGCGCGATCGATTGCCCTAGCGTGTGCCCTAAGATGGCTGCAATAGCCTATCTTGTTAGAGAACGTGCGTGAACAGTCACGACACGTAAGGACACCGTCCACATAGTTATATGAAATGGCTGCTGGTGGTCTAGCCTTAAGAGCATCACGCTTATCGTCGAGGCAGGACCTTCGGTGCTCTTCAAATTTGGACACACTTTTGTATACCAAACGTCTCCATTCAGGGCGGCAGCTTGCCTTATCTTCCCACTTCAGGGGGTCTATATCACATCTTTTCATGTGTCTTTTCTGAACATCCTTGTACCGTAAGAAACTCTTCAAAATTCGGGATAAAATGTAGGCTAACTGCATCCTCGAGCCCTTAATTATATCCACACAGAACTTCATCAACATCAGTTAGGTAGTTTAGTCGTGAATACTTTGCAGACGGACGGAGTTAGTTTCGCATTTCTAACTAACACGAAATAAAATAATTAAAAAACTTAATTATATTTCGATCGAGGCCAACCCAGTGAACGATAGTTTGCTAGTTTTGCGAGATAAATCCATATTAACATTTATTTCTCCAATATTTCCTTACGATGTCCCCTCTCACCGTAAGAACATCAGGCAGAACTAATGTATTCAGAGGCCATTGTGCGGTTTTGAAAAGCCAAGTTCGCCACACACTTGACTATACCTATAAAATAAGAAAAAGAATGTACATAACTCAAAAAATTGTCATTGGTACAAGGGCAGCAAGGGAATCGAACTCGCCCCCTCATTTACGAGTACGACCCGCTTGCCATAGACTTCCAATGTTATCATAATCGTTTCACTATTCTGATCTACATAGTGGTAAACCCCATAAACATTTCGACGAGGAGCTGGCCCACATAATGGAGCTACAAAGCACCAATAACCTCGTCATCAAGTAAAGCAAACCCCGACAATGAAGCGACGGCTACTGTAATGTGACCTCTGACATTTGTTCTTAACAGCCTGCGATACAGAAGACTATGGCCCGTATTATTGAAGGATCTATACTCAAGTGTCTCTTTCTCAAATTATAAAGATACAAATTATAATATCAGAGGTATAAACTAAGGTCGAACACGTATCTTAAGTTGCTAGCCACACTAAAACCCGTATAACAGAAGGTGACTCAAGTCTTGATCTGTACTTAAGTATTGATTGTCGCTTTTTCTCACTATCAAAATAGCGAAGACGACTGCTACTTCAGGATAAATCAAAGTCTGATGACTATATTACAGAATGCGACTCAAGACTCTGATCTATTACTTGAGTAGCAGTCGTCTTTGTCATTTTGATTGTGAGAGAATCAATACTTAAGTATAGATCAAGATTTGATTTTCTTTCTGTAATACGGTCCTGGGTCGCGTTCTGTGATACAGACATAACGCTGTAAGGATCGATGCCTATATCACTACTTATCTTTTAAACCCAGAGATATACTGTATCGGTCGCAGACAATGTAGACATACAGAAAAAGATGCCAAAGTTTGTTTTGGTATAAAAAGCGGGGAAACATCGCGCGAACAGCTCACACTGTATGACACATGAATATGTAACCATGACTCAATCTGATCAAGTTCCCCTGCCTGCTAGCAGGATCAGGTAAAGGTCAGACGGCAGTCGCTCTAGCTAGAGATTTGACCTGCCAAAGGTACTAAAGTAAAAGTACTGAGTGGTTCACGTCTGTGTCTATTCATTTATTAATCTATACCAGAGGTTCCCAAACTTATTTTGTATAACGCCCACTTTGAAAATCAGTTATTTTGTAGCGCCCCCCATTTTTTTTTCACCTTAAAAACCTCAATAACATATGAGTCTCGCCTGGCGTTTAATTAAACCTACAAGGTGTCCGGCGGCAGAATTCGGATTTAAAAGAAAAAGAAAATAAAAGATATAAAAACAAGTAATTTCTTAAAAATTATTTCATCCAAATGTCCATCACGTTGGACACACTCTTTAAATCTGGCCTCAGTATTCCGTGCCAGTTGCTGAAGCAAAAGTGATAGGATGGCATTAATCTCGAGAACGATATTTTGCTTAAGCGCTGCGATGGTCGTTAGGTTGAGGTAACACACAAAAAACCCCAATACAAAAAAGCAGACCTGGTGACCTGGGAGACCAAGGAATGTCGCCAGAACGGCTTATCAGTTTTGCAGGGAAGGAATCTTGATGAAGTGACATGGTCTGATTATTCCACTGCTTGATAATGCACACAGCACACCAAATCGTCACATTGGGACTGTGCAAAGGCTGTTGATATTTTAGACGTGAGTTCTGTCCTTTACGCGACTAATAATCGCAATTCAGTTCCATTGAGATGAAAGTGGGCTTCGTTACTCCAAAAGATAGTGTTACCGTAAGAAATCGCTATAACATTGTCTCGCAGAAACTTTTACGCAAATTGTAATTGTTAGGCTTAACACCTTGGCCACGAACACGCCGCTCGCAGCGGCAGCTTAGAGCGGGGCGGCGAGAACAAAATTACCCAAATGTGTGAACGACGCCACGGCCCGCCGCGCTCGGCGGCAACGCTAGCGGTTTTGGAAGTGTTTGGAAAATCTGAATTTCAAGTGTTAGGAAAATCAGAATTTTAAAAGGACGAAATTTTAGATTCTTCTTCTTTATTTCATGCACGATAGTCTTTGGGAGCCCTAGGCAGCTGCTTTCTTGCTGTTCGCTACGAGTTCAATGTTTTCATTGGTTCTGGATTGCGAACGCTCGTTGTTCACCTGTCCAATGCGACATCGTGATTAAAAATCCGCATAAATGATGAAGCTAATTTACTTTATTGCTCATTTATTCTGCTTCCCCCACCAGTGGTTTCAGAGAAAATAAAATTTGAAATCCGAATTTTGCCACCGGACACCCTGTATATTCTAAACGAGATTTTTCTTACCAGAGAGAGCAATAATAATGCAACTTTACAATATTAACAACAATAGATATACCTATTTTTAATACGTATCTTCGGAGGTGGGGACCTCACCTGCGACACTTGAAGACCGAATATTTTTTAGTGTTTGATATCAATTACTTAAGATATAAATAGCGTTGTAAACGCATTAAAATGAATAAATATTTAATTTATTTTTAGTTTACATTTTTACAATAAAATAGGATATAAATATGAACTAAAAAATGGATGTTGTGTAGTAAGAGGATTTTAATTTTAGTGAATTTTAAAATATGAAGTAGCTGAAGTGACAAATCATCCATCGCCCTCTGAAATCACCTGAGCGCCCCCCAATTTTTTCTGGGCCCCTTACCGCCCCCCTCTAGGCCTCCAGCGCCCACAAGGGGGCGTTATCGCCCACTTTGGGAAACACTGATCTATACCAATATTATAAAGAGGAAAGATTTGTTTGTTTGTTTGCATTGAATAGGCTCCGAAACTACTGGACCGATTTCAAAAATTCTTTTACCATTAGAAAGCTACATTATCCCCAATGGACATAGGCTACATAATTTTCCCGAATTCCCACGGGAACGAAGCCCCGGGCGGAATGCTAGTCTATAGTAAATGTGGAAGCTTGTTTTTAGCTCTTAATTACATAAGTTCCTGTGTTGTACAAAATGGCTGTAAGCTCCCCAAATAAAATAAATAATGGTCAAACGTTACCCGAGTGATTCGATTTAGATCATTTATTCCATCTTTATCAATCTCGTAATTACAATATCATGTGACAAATGTTTGAAAATTAAGAAAATTCAAGAAAACAATGAATAAGATACATAATAAAAAGCTTGGTAAAAGACTGCGATGACCAACCCGCCTGCCAAGCGTTATCATTGCGGTTTACGGTATTTTCCCCCACGTCATTTGCAAAAAGGTCTTTCCTCAAATCTTACGGGTTTTTAAACGATACGATTGGAACAGTGATTCCCAACTTTTAAAATGTTAAGGACCACTTCACACTTTTCTCATCATGCCATGGACCATCAAATATTGACCATGGGTGCCGCAACATACTGTAAACTAAACTAATAATAATAATCTTTATTGTCACATTTAGGAACTCTATAATAACGCAGACGTCCTGTATCCCGTGATAGTTTTAACCGTGTTACAGGATACAGAGTGTCTTCCCATGTATGCTTTGGTTACATTTCGACAGTGCTTACTAGAGGAGTTCACAATTTCGATTACTATTAATGTTAAGTAACTGTGAAAAATATTCAAAATAAATTAAATTATACAATTTTTTAACAATTTTGAATCCTTTCAAAGCTTCGCGGACCACTTCTATAGAGAGCAGCCAGGGACGATATTTTGTCATAACGATGAACTGATTATGACAAAATATCGTAATGCGAAAAAATGTTATGCGTAAAAAGATATGCAAAAAAAATTAAGGCTTCCAATTTTATGCGAATAAATAAGGAACCGCCAGGGACCACCGGTTATATAGAAGCTGCACCGGCTGGCGGCGGGAGCCGGAGACTCGAGGCACGATTAATGAAGAAAACAATTAAGCTGGATTACATATATTTCATTTATCAACACTTAAAACTTTATAAGTTAATTTATTACAAAAGTATAAAAACAGTATATTATTAGCGGGCGTGCGCCTGCGACGGGAATTCAATTGGGTCTCTGTCATTCCAGCGAATGACAGCTAGAAGTGTTTAATTTTGAATTTAGATTTAGAATGCCAAAACTGATGAGTAAAAATGTCGCAAAAAGAGAATGGAGAAGAAGGACTAAGACGAGGCGCATGCCACCTCGTTACAAAGCCACTGGATTAGAAGGGGTCAAAGTACGTTGGTGGGAAGTACTATACCTTTCAAGAACACCAGTGTCGGGTTTCATTCATCACCGCAAGCACAAGGCGCGTGTGTGTGTTGGATGAACGTGTAGATTTGTGTGTGTGTAAACGGACAAGAGGATGAGGACTTTCATAGTTTTTTTTTAATGAAACGGTGTAGTTTTCTTACTTTAGAAGTTTAGATGTAGAAGTAGAGATGTAGAAGTAGAGTATCTTTTTAACACGCTTTTATTAGCTCGGGTTGTATGTATGTATGTATGTAACTGTAACGGAATCTTTGAGCCTAATTTTCACTGGTTTCTAGACGTCTGATCAACTTGAAACTTTGCACACGTGTTAAGGGCCGATGACAATGCAATAACCCGATAAACATTTTCCATTATCCTGATTAGGATCGTCAGGATTAATAAAACTAAAAAAACACGCTTTTATTGCTAACCGAACTAAAAAGTAGAAAATAATTTTTAATTACAATCAGGATAATTAAATTCAGAGTAAAAAGCGTGGGGTGCATTTTACAATATTTTCATAACTCTCTCATCATAGATTGTTGTCAATAGAATAATTTTAACATTCAATACATCAAGCACCGCACGCTTTTTACTCTGAATTGAATTATTCTGATTGTAATTAAAAATTATTTTCTACTTTTTAGTTCGGTTAGCAATAAAAGAGTGTTTTTTTAGTTTTTTAAAACTATTATTTATTTTTATTATTTATACTAAGCATAATGTTAAAAGTACAGAATGTAACGTCTTAAATAATGTACAGTCAACGGCACACCAGGTTACCACAAACTGTCAAATTTCCCCAATGGATAGTAAACTCTAATACTTGGAGATAAAATTGAAAATTGATTGAAGACAGTTTTGGATAACATGATGTGCTGTTGTCCCTGTACATAGTAGCCAATTATAGATAGCTGACCAGTTTTTCCCAAACTATGGGTCGCGAGCGAATATTCAGTGGACACACATACCGAAATATTTGCCCCAATCGGAAATCGAACCTAGGACTCGCCGATCAAGGGGCAGCGTCACTACCACTCGACCAAACCGGCAGTCAAAGCCTTTTGTCCACAATGCAACAAAATCCTCGCGTCTCAATGGCTTCTTCTACAGTATGCATAGAAAGAGTCAGCACCTGGCGCACTCAATTTTTCTTTCACTCTCAGTCTAGCGTGAAACGTCATTACATTACATACGCTCACGCTTGTAATCCCATACGGGGTAGGCAGAGCACCAATGGTTCAGAAGCACTCGATGCTACGTTAGACATACATTCTGAGGGTTGTTTGATGATACACTAGCTTTCCACCCGCAGCTCCGCCCGCAAGGACTACAGGTTATATCATGCTCAACTGTGGGATAAAATGTAGCCTATGTCCTTTCCCAGGCTCTAATCTATCTCTGTACCAAACATCAAAATCGGTTCAGTAGTTTAGGCGTGAAAGACGGACAGACAGACATGTGAAAGACGGAGTTTATTTTATAATAAACAAGGAAAAAGGAAGGATTATACGAGATTCCCACTGTAGCATAGGCCCGGGCGTCCTCTTTCTACACTAATATTATAAAGAGGAAAGATTTGTATTTTTGTATGTAACAAATAAACTTTAAAACTACTGAACCGATTTCTAAAATTCTTTCACCATTAGGATGCTACATTATCCCTGAGTAACACAGGCTACATAATTTTCCCGAATTCCCACGGGAACGAAGTCCCGAGCGGGATGCTAGTCCAGTTATAAGTTCTAAATAACTTTCCACTGTGTTAAATCACTTAAAATGCTATTAAATACAATCGCAGCAAAGCGCTTAGACAATGGCTCGTGTTACAGACAGATATACACGTATACATACATGTTACATCGTACAGTTAGAAAACTAGTTCCTTATGTGAAGTACATAGTGCCCTTCATGCGTTACACGGAGCGAGGCGGACAGTGTGCACAGGGCTCTATTATCCTTACTAATATTATAAATGCGAAAGTAACTCTGTCTGTCTGTCCGTCTTTCACGCCTAAACTACTGAACTGATTTGTCGGGCACGATATAACCTGTAGTCCACGCGGGTAGAGGAAAGCTAGTACAGAATTACATTAAGAATTAAGCCCAACTATTCAACTAATCACTCGAAGTTTCAAGCTAATTGGGTTTAAGGACCAGTACAAAAAAACAGACATTCGGGTTTTATAGTGCGGAAATGCAGACGCAGGCAGAGAATTCCATTCGTTAGAAGTAATTCAGTTAAATACCTATATGCATCCACAGCGACTAAGGTAAATATGCAAGCAAGTTCATCTGCACACAGAGAAGGAAAACTCTGCAATTATATCAAAACCCTCGCCAACCTGTCTGCCAAGCGTGGTGAGTATGGCATTTACCCCTCATGTTATTGAGGGAGGCCCGTGCCCCAGCAGTGGGGACGTATATGGGCTGATAAAGGATGCATCCACAGACTGGATGACCGTGCCCTTGTCAAATAAAATTAAATATTTTTATTATTTGTTTATCATCATTAACTTACACTCTCCGTATGAGTTTACAACTCATAAATAAAATACTAAAATATAAATATAATTCTAAGTGACATAATTAACAAACAGCCTGTTTATCTAAGCCAGCAGTGGTTTCTGTCTATTGTTCTAAGCGTTGTGATGTCTGAAATAATAAATCTGTCTCTTTCTAAGACGAGAGCAAAACGCTATGGTGTCTGTACTGTAGACTAACTCTTAGGGAGCTGGTAGCGGAAAGACTGATGGAGACCAGTAAAAGGCAGAGAATCACTTTATGGCGTTTATTGATTTATAGAGAAAACTAACTCGCGCGGCCGAAAGCCACGGGAAAAATGCATCACATAGTTATGTATTTCCGCGTCAAAAGCTGCGAATGATTTTGATCCCAGAATCTTTAACAAAAGGCATTCTAAGTAGACGGTTAACGTTGGAGGTATAGAACCTCCACAGTAGGTACACACGGCAGCACATCAGGCTATACATATTGATCTTGACGTCGCCCTTATCTCGCTTGCAATAGCGGCGGCTTCCGTAGTGCAAATGGGTAACCTGACTTGCTTCTGTCTGTACATCTCTACCATCCATCACTGATAAACAGTGTGGCAAATTAGTACATTTCAGTACGATATTTCTGGGCTTTAGACGAGTCCAGTAACTATTGTTTAGCCGGCAGAAATAGGTATCACACATTAGGAACCGGTAAACAAAACCTGAAATCAAAGGTACAAATATCCCCGTCGCTAAAAACGTTTACTTTTTCGTATAGTAAAACGACACTTTTTCTTTTTCTGTATGGAAAGAACTATGGGAATTAGGCTATGAGCAAAGGAAACGAAGTAGTCACATTTAAATCAATTAATATATTATTTGACACTGGGAAGCTAATACACGTCCATCACTGAAGTCGAAGAACAAGAGAATGAATGAACGAGTGAAATCTGATTAACCAGTCAACTCACTCATAGTTTAGTTCGTTCTCTTAATACATACTCCACAGTAAAGATAATTTTTGCTATCTGTAAATTCAACACGCCCCCTCAAAAATTAATCGGTACTTTATCTTTATACACAATAAATTATAATACTAATTACCTAATTAGGACATGCATAACTTCCGAGTGTGTGCTGGGAGTTAAATACATTATGACCCAACATTTGTTGTAAAAGGTAAGGAAAAACCCAGAAAAACCTTACCAGGCCACTTCAATTGTATCTCAACATATAACCAAACAAAACATTGCATTTGCGTTTTAACATAATATGTAACCCACTCATTAAAAACAAAACAAAATCAATAATTCTTAAACATAATAAATTAATGAGTTACAAATGTAAACCCACTTTTTCTGAGAAATTTTTAAATGCGACAACTGGCAAGGGTTTCGTAAGCGCATCCGCCAACTGCATACCTGTAGGAACATACATTAACTTTATTATATTTTTCTCAATTTGTTCTCGAGAAAAATGATATTTTATGTCGATGTGTTTAGTTCTTTTATGATTTGTGGGATTATTCGCGATACTTATACAACCGTTGTTATCCTCATAAATGATTATCGGTTTTGATATTGCAACATGGATACTGGTCGCTAGAGACTTAAGCCACAAAGCTTCGCGAACAGCTTCGTACAATGCCATGTACTCGGCTTCCGTAGATGAGGTCGCCACCGAAGTTTGCCTCTTTGTACCCCATGTTATAGTACATTCATCAAACATTTGGAATAAATATCCAGTTGTACTTTTTCTGTCTCTCGTATCACTACCACCCCAATCAGAATCTACATACCCACACAATATATTTTGGTAATCACATCGTTTATAAGTTAATTTTAAATCCACGGTTCCTTTTAAAAATCTGAGCACCCTTTTTAAACATTGCCATAACTCTTTATTATTTTTGTTTGTGTATCTGCTCAAAATATTGACACTAGTACTTAAATCAGGACGAGTACATAACATTATATACATTAAACACCCTATTACATTTCTGCAAGGTGCACTGCATTTATCGTCCGAGTTTAACGCTTCATAGTTCAGTTTACTCTCCAAAGGAGTACTAACTGAATTACAATCGTGCATTTTAAATTTGTTCAAAACATTTTTTATGTATACACTTTGGTCTAGCGTTATTACGTCATCGTTTCGAGATATTTTAATACCAAGAAAATGTTTTATCTCTTTTAAATCTTTCATTTCGAATTTAGACATTAAATAGATTTTAAAATTATCTATCGTGTGGATATCAGCGCATGCAATTACTAAATCATCAACATAAAGAACTAAGTAAATATTCTTAGTCACATCTTCTTTATCTAACACATAAATACACCTATCAATAGAAGAGTTCTGGAAACCTTTTTCTTTCAAACATTTTTCAAACGTTTCGAACCAACAGCGAGCTGCTTGTTTAAGTCCGTACAATGCCTTATTTAATTTACAAACGTTATCACCTTTATTTTTTACGCCCTCGGGTATGTTACAAACTGAATCAACACACATCAGATAATCATCGGTCTCTCTATAAGAAATAGGATCACGACCTTTAATCCTGTCACTCCTTCTAAGCTCAAGACTGTTATCTGACTTTTCCAGATTTTTATTTGACTTGAAATCACCTATTTGTTCAGATTCGATTGCTTTGTCATGGTTTTTCTTACACAACTTTTCAGGATATTCTTGTTCATCAGTTTTATCACTCCGAGACTTTAACGACACTGATTTAGACCAACTGTCATTATCAGTTTTGTCACGAGAATTTCGCATATTCTCTTCAGGCTTAAACACAGGCCTGGATTCAATAAAATTAGTCTCTTCAATTATGACATCTCTAACAACAACAAATTTACTGATTTCTGGGTTCCAAACTTTGTAACCGTTTGGTTCATAGCCCACAAGAATACCTTTCCATGACTTATCATCGAATTTATTTTTACAGGTTTTATTATGTACATAAACAGTGGAACCGAAAACCTTTAAATATTTTAATTGAGGTTTTTTACCGTGCCACAGCTCGTATGGTGTTTTTGACGATCCTAAAGCCTTAGTGGGTGATATATTAATTAAATGAACAGCAGTCAATACTGCTTCACCCCAGAAAACTTTTTCTAACTTAGCACCGTTTAACATGGCACGAGCTTTTTCAGTTATCGTCCTATTCATTCTTTCAGAAACACCATTTAATTGCGGAGTTCTTGGAACTGTCAAATGATAAGTGATTCCTTTCTCAACACAAAACGTTTTCATTTCAGTGGATAAATACTCTCCACCGTTATCACAATACAACGTAACTAACTTTAAGTTAAATTTAGCTTCACTTTTTGCAACAAAATCTTTAAAGACATTAAATACATCCGATTTATACGTAATTAAATACGTTACACAATAATGCGTAAACTCATCAGTAAACGTCACAAAATAATTTTTGTAGTCAATAGTAGAAGGAGTGATAGGGCCACATACATCTGAATGAACAACATATAGAGGTCGGTTAATATAGCTTTTATCTTTAGCTCGGTTAAACGGAAGTCGACACTGCTTCCCTTGTATGCATGGTTCACAAAGACTGTCATTCGGTATAACTAACTCAATTTGACTCAAATCCTCAACCATTTGTTTACTTTTTAATTCCAAAAATTTTTGTTTACTAATATGAACTAAACGTTGATGCCACAACTCATAACTTTTAGCACTACCATTGCTTATTTGGGAAACAGATCGACAAATATTTACAGACGCCACCAAATCAACAGCAATTAAGTTATTTAAAGACGTACCTTGCATAATAGTTTTACCATCTTTACATATTTGGGCACCCTCTTGTCCGAAAATGATTGTGAATCCAGCTCGCTGCATCTTGGAAACAGATAGGAGGTTATAAGGAACCTCACGGCAGAACAAAACATCCTCCAGTGTTCCTTTAATGCCCATATTACTGGTTACATATATGGAACCTTTCTTTGTGGCTGAAATAAATTCACCATTTTTAGCGACAGAAATTTTTAATGGTGTTGTTAAAGAAGTGAAATTACTAAAAAAAATCTTCCCTGTTTACTATATGGTCGGAAGCACCCGAATCCAGCAAAAAAGTAATTTTGTTTTCGTGACCATTAACTTGGTAGTCACCGTCACTGGTCATAAAAGCAAATCCAGAAAAATCATTTGACGTTGACTGTTGGTTCGTCTCAACCGCCTGTAAAGTCCTGTCTGAATTTTTAAGCTGATTATTCATCCTTTTGAAAAAATAGCAATCGTTCCTCATGTGTCCTCTGCGTCCACAGTGATGACATTTTATATTTTGTAATTTTCTTTTATTATTTTTATTATTATGGTTGTGAGTTAGTTTTTGTGCATTATCAGACTTCCTTTTACGATTTGATGTTTTATGTGTCTCCGGATATTGCTTAACTTGAAGAACTTTTGCACTAGTATCAGAAGACTCGTTTTTTAACTTTACTTCATGATCTAACAATCTTGTTTTTACGAACGCTAAAGTCAAGTTGTCTTCGGACAATGTTTCAATCGCCGTTACAACTCCATCGTAACTCGTAGGCAGTGTTAGCAGCAAATGTGCTACTTTATCAGTCTCTTCTAATTTTGCTCCAGCTGCTAGCAATTCAGTGAGCAAGTCGTCATAAATAGCAAAATGTTTAAGCAGTGCTGTATCTCCTTGCAACTTTAAAGTTAAAAGCTTCTTTCTAATCGCCAATTGCGTTGCCATGCTCTTACGTTCATAAAGAGCATCTAAACTCTTAAAAATTTCCTTCGCCGTGCTACCTTCACATGCAAAACCGAGAAATGAATCTGATAGATACTCTACAATAGTACTTTTCGCAATTCTATTGCACTTCTCCCATTCCTCGTCCAATGTTACCGGGTCTTGATCAATAACTTTTATTACATCAATTTCGGTTAGTAACGCGCGTATTCGGAATTTCCAAACGCTGTACTTCTCACCGTTAAAAGCTTTTATATTTCTTTTAGATTTTATATTTTCCATTTTATAGAAATTTTATATCACAACAATTTTTACAATGACACAGAACTGTCAAAAAATCAAATTTTGAACTGTTCAAAGCAAGAACATAGACGTCAAAAATTTTCAAGTAGCATATAAGAAAAATGTTAATGTTTTTTTATAAAAGAGCCACCCTTGCGTTTCTTTGTTCTTCTCTGGGGAAGACTGCTTTTTGCGAGGAGACAAAATTAAGGAGGCACGACAAATTGTGCTAATTATAAGAAATGAGACATTACCCCACTTGACTTGAAAACACGATACTCAAGTTAGTTAGAGGAGATCTAATCCTGTCGTAGTGTGGTCAAGTCCTATTCGTAGCGAATATTTCTCTGAAAATTCTTTGTCAAGGAAGCATCGTATTACGTGAAACTTAGCCTTACAAACAGCTGTAATTCAATAACAAACTCAATAGAACAAAGAACAATTCAACAATAAACGAACGAGAAATCACCTTCAATAATTATTGTATATAAAACTAATACCTACTTGTGATGTTATTTTTTATTTAGAATTTAAATAGGTTAGATTTCAAAAGGAACTCCTGTTTTTATAACTCTATAGACTCATCTCTTGACTTTTTCTAAGGAGACTGGATGGTATGAAATCATCGCAATGGTAATCAAACCTGGGGGTGTCCCACAGGGGTATCCCTACTTCTTCTTCTTATCGTGTAGGTATAGTCAAGATTCAAGAGTGTGGCGAACTTGACCAACCCTGGTGTCAGAGTTTTCAAACCGCATAATGGCCTCTGACTTGGTTTTAACGACAGTAGTCAATCGACAGCATCCCTACTTAATCATTTGTATCCCTACTTAATTGATATTATAAATGCGAAAGTAACTCTGTCTGTTACGCTTTCACGCCTAATCTACAGAACCGATTTTAATAAAATTTGGTACAAAGACGTTGGGAAAGGACATAGGCTCCATTTTATCCCACAGCTCGGCACGATATAAAATGTAGTCCACGCGGGCGGAAAGCTAGTATTCTATAAGTTAATTTCGATTGCCGCTATCTCAAATTCTACATACATTAGTTCTGTTTAAAGTAATCTTCCGTAGATTACGTCGTACAGAAGCAAGGTATGACAAAGTGATCAAGACTTTAACTTATAGAATAGACCCCCTTGAGTCAGTTGTTAGACTAATATTGTAGTACCACAGATAATACCTGTGACGCAGGTCCATCTCAAGACGCGACACAGCGATTAGCGAGGGCTGAAAATCACCTGTAGTCTACTTAATTCACCTGACTTATACAGGGCTTTAGTAGGTAAATCTCTTTCAACCTCTCGGGTGGTTAATCAGTCCATGAAACTGAACAACTTTCCCCAAGGAACATAGGTCAAAATACAAAAAAAAAAATTTGAGTTTCCATACAAACTTCATCAGCATAAAGCGCATTTTGTATGGGAGATCAACATTATTTTTTTCGTATTTTGACCTATGTTTCACGGACTGATTTAGGTTGAAAGAGATTTATCTTAAGCCCTTTATAATCTGGATGAAAAAAATTAATGCACCCAGGTGATTTAAATTGTCGTTTCAGTATTGATTTTAGTAGACTTAAGGCCGGTATAAATCGCTGAGCCCCGGCTTTTTTGCTCGCTGCAGCATTCATTTAATATGCATGTTAAACAATTCTATTATTAGTTCTAAGGTTTTGTTATTTATTTTTTAAATGTATGTGTGTACTGCTGTTAGAAAAATAAACGTTTTATAATTGTTATTGTTCATCTCATTAATACTTATTAGGTATAGTACTCTGAGTAGATAGATAGATAAAACTGTATTCTCTGCAACCACAATAGTATCTTAGTTCGCGATTCGGCAAACGCAGGCTGAATACATTGTTTCTGTAGAAAGTAATTTTGATTGAAGTTGGTTTACAAATAAAGCAATGTACCTACGAAAAATTTACAAAGCGCTGGCGAACCAAACATTTTTTTCAAAATAAGAATGGGGTCGCTCTTGACCACAATCTAGCTCAGGGCAAAGATACGGTCGAGGATGTCGCGAGCTCATCGAGACGAAGACATCATCAAGGCTTGATATAGTCAATCAAAATTAGAAAATAAGGAAAGTGTAATTGAGTTAAAAAGAGCAACCCTCTGATTCCCTTGCATATTCTTCTCTGAGGAAGACTGCGCCTTTACGATAGGTGCAAAGTTAACAATGCTAATGTAATTCACTACTTCGACTTAGTTTAAGTAACATTCTGAATGTTCTATAAAATAAAACTATTTTTGACTTTGACTTGCAGTACCTTTGCAGGCGGGCAGTTTTGATCCTATAGGCGAACTTGCATCAGGAAGTGAGGCTGGTAATGCGTCGGCGTTCGTTCACGGGGCCCGCCTTCGTTCGCGACAGGGCCCGTATTACAGAAGGAGACTCAATTCTTCATTAAGTGTTAATTGTCTCTTTCGCTCACTATCAAAATGACAAAGACGACTGCTACTTAAGTATAGACCAGAGTTTGAGTCGCGTTCTGTAACACGAAAAGACTTGCGCTCCTGAATCTCCTCTTGCCTTTGGAGCATGTATAGGTGTAAGGCCATTTAATATAATTTTCTTTTATTGTTCCTCCATTTCCTGTATGCAGTAACATTGTATGTGTATTGTTTATAGCTACAGGTGTAGGTGTCATTAGTTTCTTGTGTCTGTTATTAAAACTGCAAGGTCTTGTAATTATGACTGTAATTGTTTACCTAACTGAGGGAGGGAAAAAAGGTAAATGCAGATAAATATATTGACATACTTACGTATTAGGTAAACATGAAAGCACGTCAGACAAGTTGAATTTGAAGTCGCCTTTATTTCGTTTGGTATAGCGACGCTTTTTGTATTGCATTAGTATTAAACCTGATGCACTGTGGTCTCTTAGCATCTTATGGGTGCTGTTTTTTTTTAAAATTATGAGATGGGTAAATTCTGGACCTAAATATTGTCCAAGGTCATAGATGAGGTCGATATCGGAGCGAGTTAGCCCAGAAAACGCCATTACGGCACTGGTACTCCTACGCACCGACGGAACACAGCAAGCTGTTTGGCGTCGGACTTCGGTAGGAGGGTGGTCACGAACCAGACGGCTGTTTAAGTTACCTGATGGGACGTGTGTAATTTAATTACCTAGTTAGAGCCACCCAACTGATGTGAGCGAATACGACTGTGGCGACAGAAAAAGTAGTCTCGTTATCGCGAAGCCGCGCGGCTTAATAAGTGGATGGTTCTTTATAAAAACTTTTAAAAAGAAGTACAGAAGCAACTTTGGCCAATGGAATGTTTACAAAAATAGGTTTAAAAAAGAAATGTTACTGAAGTATTATGCAAGATTTTAATGTTCAGTGAAATTATTATATTTTTAAATTTCAATCATGTTTTTTAGAAAAGAAACTCTGTTGAATGAATCTGGTATAGCTGGTAATAATGGCGCGCTCGTTCACCGCTTTTGGGGGGCCAGAATACACTCTGCCTCCTGCCACCTTTTTATCGTGTAGGAATAGTCAAGTGTGTGGCGACCTGGTGTCAGAGTTTTCAAGCCGCACAACGGCCTCTGACTTGGTTTAACGACTGCAGTCAATCGACAACAGCCGGGAACGATAGCTTAACGTGCCTTCCGAATCACGGAAGCGCTGGTGATAAATTGCCACTTTGGTCACTTACCACCTGATCTGTGTTTGATGTCTTCACGTTTTGGCACCGTTCTTTTAAACTATGCTTCACTATTTGAGTTTAGTTTTTAAATAACTGCAAGTTCACTATAATTTTCTATCTTTCTACGTTCATAATTTACATGCCTGTACCTGCCTAGTTAAAATCATGACTATGTGATATGATCATAGCAAGCATTGAGTAAATTGCGTAAACAGTAAGTAAATACATACAAAATATGTATGTGTGCATAATTAGTTACGGTTTCACTTCCTTAGATGTGAGATAAAACTCTAAGGTTATTTTATACTTCTGCAAACACCTTTAGTACACCACAGTAACCACATAAAAATGCCTTCAAATTCTTAAGCAAATACTTACATTAACTAAATTGTAGTAAAATTGTTTTTAGGCACCAGCCCTCCACAAATACTGTAGTATAATTTATGTAAAATGTTTCATTATGTACCTTATTGTTTTTTGTAGTGTGGTAATAATTAAAGTTTGTTTATTAAGATAGAAAAACATCAAAACATTTGATTGCTTATATTTCCCTGGCAGCAAAATTTTCAATAATTTGACCAAAGTATAATTGGATGCTAACATTCTTTATTATTTATTAATTTGTTAGTGTTTATGGTTGAGAGTGTACAGAGGCCAGTGCATCAGGTTACCAGTACCTACTCCATTTTCATTGCAAAACATAAATATAATATTTTCAGGATCTCAGGTGGTAACACATTTAAAAGGTAATATCAGCTGCTTTGAGAGAATCTATGCATTTAGATCCTAAGGGCAGTGTATCCGCCTGGTGAAAGGACAGGCTATTGACTGGTCACTGGTCCTAAAATGGTATACTTGATACAGACACATGTGCAGATGGAAGAATTGAAACCTTGTGTAATTTTTATTTTACAATATGCTCGCATAATAAAGTTGAAATTTACATTATTTTTTATATATGCCAATCGGTTGTTTATATCGGTTGACCATTACTGCCAGTGTTAAGTCTGAGGAATTATTTTTTTATTTTCAGTCTGTAAACGTCCCACCTATGGGCAATCCGAGGAATACAAACTAAAAATATTTTGACAGGTTATAGCAACATTATCTACTTTAGGGCATCATTACCAAGAGGAGTCGAAAGGTAAAGAGGTGGTCCAATAGTATATCAAATAGTAAGGACTGATGGAAACCTGTGGGGGAGAATAGCAAGATTTAGAAACAAATGACATGAGCTGGAGGAGGCCTTTCTTGCAGGAGCTAAAGCAAACTAATGAAGATCTATTATATGTGGAAAACAATAAAAAGGCTATTATTATTATTATTATTACCTGACACTAACATTTGTTTAAGGGTATTTCAGATTTTTAAAAATCTAAATAAAAGACTTTTTAAATTATAGACCAAGTCTGTTTGAAGATGCATTTTTGTATTACATATGAAAAATGTGAGATTATTTGTAGGCTACTTACAGCTTCATTTTAACTGCATACATTAGAGTACTTTATGAATAAAAATTTGATAAGATGGTCGGTTTAAATATAAGGCGATTTATTTTTATAATCAAGGATTACTAGGTCATCCACATTGCACTAGATTATCGCATGATTCATATGCTATTGCTATCTGGAGTTAGTGATAGTGGGTGGAGTGTGATGTGTCATAAAAACTTGAGTTACTTTTCATTTAAAATGTGTATGATATGCTGATGTTTATGTGACCAACAGACTAAAATACCTTGGTACATACATAAGCTCACGCCTTTGTCCCATTGGGGTAGGCAGAGATCACAGATTGTCACTTGCTAAGATCTAAACACACTTATTCACTTCATACATGCTCATCGGATTCGGGTACTCCTAACACGGCCTTTTCTCAGTACATCACCAATTTGCTCTAAGTACATTCACCTAGGGCGCCCTCTTAGGTCCTACTTAACTTATTAGCAAATAAGTTTCAATATTATTGATCATTTAATTTAAATGTATAAAAATAATTTGATTAGATTTCTTATCATTAGTAAGTACTTATAGAAAATATAAATAATAAAGGTTATTATTTAAAAAGTACATAAAAAGTAGGTTAATTTTTTATCCTAACAGGATGTATTAAATGTGTAGGTAATAGGTTATAACTAGACGTTTTGTGGAAATAAACTAGGTATAAAGTTATTTTTTAATAATCAGCGGTGTTGGAAAGTGACATAAGTTACCCACTTTAATTAACAGAGCTAGTAACAAAACACTATGGGTGACACTCAAAACTAGAGACAAACAGCCCTTTGTGGTGGTCACTGTAGTGTTATCAACATCCTTCGATAATGCCCGTAGTACTGCAAATTATATACTGTTTACTATGTACACGGTCCACGGTCCACGAATGGTCCACTAGACGATGAGAAACGTGACTGGGCACGCGAAATACACTCTAATTATTTTTAAAATGCTCTAAAATGATGTCATTCGGCAACCCGTATGTTAACGCAACCTACGCTTCTTAATATTATGTCATGCATAATCTTGTTAGGGTCAAACATCATCTCTCAAGAACATCAAACTCTTCAATTACTGACAACAATCGAACATTTCGTAATAGGTCGACCGCCACCAAAACAATAATACTAGGGCATACTTTCATTTACGTACGGGATAGGGAGCGGACATAACTACGATAGCACAACAGTTTCTCCCTCACTCTTATCACTCCCCAATAACAACAAAAGAGATGGAGCGACTTGTCAAAACTTTACGAAATAAAAAACTATTTACACGGTCCACAAAACTTACAAACTACTTTTACGAGCTATAAATGAATAACAAATGCATACTAACCGTAGTCAGGTCAACATAAATCCAATACAGGAATCAGGGTAAAGTTACTGGCGAAAACAAGACACTAAACACTGACAAAACACCTTTTCGTACAAAACGTGGATCACAACGCAAGCACTTGGGTTAAACACGACATGCACTACCACTGGGCACTGAAGGGTACAAGACACTTGCACGGAAAACGATTATTTACAACACAAGACACTTTATTTTATGAATTATCGCGAGACGTCCATCGTTGTCCAACAAAATTCGGCCATTTTGCTGTGAACGTGAACGGAATGAGGGGAAAAGATAGCGAGAGGACAGTTCATTTTCATTTATCAACTGACCAATGACAGATTTCTCTACTACGCCATCTAGTTTTTTCTCTACAAAACTAAATGTAGGAAAATATACTATTCACCATTATATAGTATTGCTACTTTAGAAAATAAAACATATTGGTAGTAATTGATTTCATTCACTCACTTTAAAACAACTCATTCACATACACTGTTCTCTTTGGGGGTGAGCAGAGGCAGATAATACAAAAGTATCTTCTTCCTAGTATAGCAGTCGTATGTGATTCAAAATAGGTATTTAAAATTTGCATTTGCCAATCTAACTAAAACCTAATGTTCATCATCATCATCGTACTCTGCCCACATCAACCCACAGACTACTTAGAAGCATCAACCCACTGCTGGGTTAAGGCCTCTTCTCTGTAGCGCCAATCGTCACGATCCTGTGCTAACCTGGTCCCGTCAATTTGACGACATCGTGTGACCATCGGGCTGGTGGTTTGCTACTGGCCTTGTCACTCTCCTTGGCCACCATTCTGTGACAGACTTGGTCCACCATCCGTCATCCCTCCTAGCCCAAGGATGTTTGGGAATGTTTTTTTTTTTTACTTCATCCCATCAGAATAAATAGGTAAACAGGCAGGTATTTTAAAATTTTAAAAAGAGAAGCAATTGTAAAGTAATATTTATTTAAATAGAACATTCACACCATCATTACTTCCAGGATCTGTTTTTACAACTTTTTACTGTTCCAAACCAACTGTAAAAAGAACAAAGGGCTATTTTGCAAAGCGAAACTTGTTCTGCATACATTTTTACATTGATTTACATTACAAGCCGCAAAAACAAGTAAGTTTTACAAAATTACTATTGCAGTTAATCTAAATGGTTTCTATAGAAACAAGTTAGTGAGCAAGTTTTTTCAAGAGAATTGTTGGTTTGTTACCGTAGGACCATTAGATTGAAACGGATCAAATAAAGTACTGTTAGGATTTTTATGAAGCTTTCTGTGCCTTAGTAAGCCCGAATAGCCTTTAAAAACTTTGGGGCATATACCACATCGTAGAGACGGCTCCATGTGATGTCGTCGGATGTGATCCAATCTTCTAGAAGCAGATAGAAATCTCTCATCACAATATTTACATTGAAATGGTTTCTCCCCAGAGTGAATCCGTTGATGATACACCAAGGAGGCTTTACTAACATAACTGCCACCACATTCATCACATTTGAAATTTTTCTCCTTTGTGTGCTTCAAAATATGTAACTTCAAATGGCTTATTGAGTAGAACTTCTTCTTACACCACTCGCAAATATGAGCTACACCATCGCCATGCTCAAACTTTAGATGAAGTAGTAGAGACGGTTTCGTTGCAAAATTCGCACCACAGCTGTCACAGATGAAATTCTTTTCTAAAGGAGGTCTCTCAGTTTCTGTTCTACAGACATGTCCTTTGAGGGCTTTTCTAGATTTGTAGATTCTCTTACAGGTCGTACATGGCAATCGTAATGAGTGGCTGTATTCATGACTTCTTAGAGTATTCTTGTCTTTGTATACCTTACCGCACTGGCTACAAACAAATCCATTTTCATGAGATGTTTCCCGTAAGAACCTGGGTATCCGTTTTGGAGTTTTCTTATGGATGTTGTTATAATGAAGCTGCAAATTATAAAGCCTATTGCAAGTCTTCGGACATTGTGTACAATTGTAAACATATTGCCCATTTTCATCCGTTTCTATGAGGCAAATATTTTCATTGGATATTGAATCTTCATTATCAGTATCAGGAACATCTTTCAACTCCTCAGTTTTTTTGATACTTTTGAACCGTTTTAAAATTAATAGTGGATTCCTTGTGCACTTTTTACGGTCATAATATTGACTACTAGTCATATCAGAAGAGTTTATAGACAAAAATAAAGTTTTGTAACAGTCTAAATTGCCCGAAGATTTTATTTTTATGCATTCATACAAAGAGTCAACTATATTAAGAAGTTTATTTGAATTTGTTATACAAGTATCTATGAAGGTATAGCTGTTCACTGCTGATTTTACACATTCATCACATATTCTATCTTCTTTTGTGAAATGTTTGGTGAGCTGGAAAATAAAACACTAAAAAATTAACACCTTGTATTGAAGCTTTTTTGAGGTGTTAGTGCAACGCAACCTTCGATCAACTATAGAAAACTAGATACACAGTCCCATACAAAATGAAATTTAAAAGTGTCCTAACTACAATACGTACTTAGATAGTTGTATACCACTTCATGTATTATGAAAAAGTTCTAAAGTGTCAAACATTTTAATCTAATTTAAACCTTAACGTAATATTATAAGGTCGAAAATAAAATCTGTTTAATTTGTAAAATACCACTTTGGGTTTTGAACAAAGGATAACGTAAGACAATTTGATGACACTGGCTGTCACGTAGAACATGGGAGGAGTGGAGTTGCCTTTGTTAATTTTAAAAATATATTAGTTGGGTCGATTTCACATATAAAATCTTCGTACAAACTTTTTAACAAATTCAAAATGCTACGAAATGGTGTGGTTTTCTTTTTAACCCCTGATTGTGTTGTGTATGTATAGGAGCATCATAGCTCTTAAACTGATGATGTTAATGGTGCAGTTTATTTTATTTGAAAGATTCTTCTTGCGCTGGATTTCAGATATGATTTATCAAAATTGGTTCAGCCGTTTACTTTTATGTTAGTTTTTATGGTCTTTTATTATTAAAAAAATCACATTCATTTCAAATTAACAGACGATTAATATACATTACAATTGATAATCACAGCCGCCGCCATTCTTCTTAATTATTGCTTATAAACCTAATATTCTATGCTTATTTTTTTATGAAATATGAAATAACTTATAAAAAAAGAAAAGAACTGTGTCTTTCCCGATTACACATATATTATGGGTACGTATTAAAATACCGAAAATTCAAAATACCGATAGTTGAAAAACCTACGCTTAAAACATCGAAAGTTGAAATACCGAACGGTTGGAATGCCGATGTACGATATAACTAAACATATAATACCGATATTTAAATGACCGAATGTTCAAAATACCGAATTTAAATGACCGAATGTTCAAAACACCAATGTTTACATGACCGAACATTTAAATGACCGAATGTTCAAAATACCAATGTTTAAATGACCGAAAGTTCAAAATACTAAAAATTGAAATGCAACCACAGTCGTTTCTGGCACTTCGCCGGCCGCTGCCGCGGCACGCTCGCTTCGCTCGCTCGGCTCGTGCGTTGGGGTCGCAGTTCTAACCAAACCTAACCCAACCAACCCTTGACGGGTTGGTTGGGTTAGGCTACTAACAAACCTACTCGTCGCAGTTCCGTTTGTCATATAAACAGACAAAATAAAACATTTTTACTATTGAAAACTTTATGGACAGGATGTCCATAAACCGAAAACTAAAATTCGGTATTTTAGTTTTCGGTATTTTAGCCTTCGGGATTTTAGCCTTCGGGATTTCAATCTTCGGTATTTTAGCCTTCGGGATATTAAGTCATAGGTATTTCAACCTTCGGGATTTCAAACTTTCGGTCAAACAAATATTCGGGATTTCAAAGTTTCAGTCAAATAAACATTCGGCCATATAATTTTCGGTCTTTCGTCCATAGGTCTTATGAAATTCGGTTTTCTATACTTCGGTATTGTAATACGTACCCTATATTATGTTTTGCTTATTTAAACTTAGTATAATTTTTTGAACAGAAATGACCTATTGAGATTTAAGAGAGGAAATTAGCTATGAAACTGAATAAAATTTATTAATATTTAATATTTAAGTACAATTAATAATTTATTTAAAAAAAAGCAACTAACTCAAAAAAAAACATTTGTCTTCTTCGCTGTCATCATCTTTGTCCTGAAGATGAAATATATTTTTTTTATTTTATTCAATACAAGAAACTCCAAATCAAAAGTGATAAAAAGGTACATACTATTTGAGGTGCAGCTGTTTTGTGTAACCTTTTGACTCCTTTTGTAATGACATACGAGTCACTTTCTAAAAAATTCTTGGAGCAAAAGACACTACTTTGCGACGGCTAGAAAAAATCTTCACATCTTTGACGTGCGACAACGTATGTCCACTGTCCACATCGCACAGGATCTCTAGGAAAACTAAAAATCCAATAAAACTTTGTTTGTAAACGTCACGCACGTTAAATTTTTTATTAATTCTATTTTATATGATTAATGGTTTTGCCATAATACCTTTAATGTAAGTATAGAAAACAGAATTAATATATATACTCTTTACACTTAAATTTTATAACACAGATGAAAATGAAAAAAAAAAACAATATAAAAAAAAGCGTCTCTATTTGTTTTAGAACAGAGTCACTGCATAACCCGAACAAATGATGTTGAAATACAACGGTATGGATTTGTAAGTTCCGCTAGTGTCTATTCAATTTAAAGGGTTATACTCTCGCCAAATGTTATTAAATTAAACTAAAAAAATGTTTTATAACCTTTTCTTGGCCAAATACCAAGATAATTTCAATTCACATATAATAATTACAAAACTACTTATTTAAAAAATGTCATTCCATATTCTTTTAATGTTCTGGAGGTGTGATTTTTACAATTTTTCACTGCGCACTGAGGCATGCTTACTTTCGGAACGAACGAATGCTACTAAACGAAAAGACAACCCAAAACGTCAAGTGGGTGATCATTTAGTGAGGGAACTTTTTTGTTGTGGATTGTGTATCTAGTTCTTTATAGTTGATCGAAGAACGCAACAGATTTTCTTAGTAAGAATAATCGGAAAATCTTGCAAGTTAGAATAGGAATTTTGAAAAACTAATATCACACTTACATTAAAACTTAATATAGTGGTCAAAATATTATCTAAAGATTCTGTAGTTTCCCGATTTGTGATAAAAAGTTCATCTTGTAAATGCAAACTATTTTCAGTTACAGCACCAAAACACAAGCGGCAAAACTCATGTTTGTCATTAAGTAAATTGAAAATAGAATTGTTTAATGTATTCATAGTGTAAACAGCAAATAATAGGCAAATTATTGCTATCACATAAATCCATATAAAAAACCAGTAAATAACACAATTTTTTTTTTTTTTTTGTTAAATTTATCCCTCTCGGGAAAGGCAAAGGAAACTATGTCCATACAGCCATGTCTTCAGTGAAAAATCTTCTTTCTTCAACTTAACCTAAGCCTAAGCTCCTCATGTTCTGCGTAAAACCGGATAGCGTCTGTTTTACGAAAACTGGCGGCGAGAAGCACAACCGCGAGGATCTTTGTCGGTACCAAACGGAGCAGAAACACTGTAATCACTTGAATTTTTCATCACTACACGAATTTTAGTCAATTTACTGCATAATACACTATCACTATTACACATTAAACAACTTTTTCACGCCGAAAACAAAAATTCAATTGACAAAGCAACCGCTCACGCCGAGTTCCCGCCAAAGCTCCGTAAATAACACAACAGCAAACAAAACATGAAGGTTAGTTTTTTTTATTTATCACTTTTGGGAAAGGCAAAGGAAACTATGTCCACGCAGCCTCATCTTCAGTAAAAAATCTTCTTTCTTCAACTTAACCTACAGGCCTACTAATGTACTGATTTCGATGAGGATTTCTTTAAAAGTTGACGTAATATGAGATGGTTCTTAGCTATTTTTGATAAAAAATGGGTTCAGCCGTTTAAAAGTTATACCTAAGCAATTGGTTGTCGGAATATTTATGTTTTAGTTACTTTACTTAGGTACTTCTTATATAATCAAAAATTCAATTGACACAACACTTCACTTCTTGATAAGTTATGACAATCGACAGACAGACCCACGCCGAGTTCCCCTTTCCCGACAAATCTTTTCTAATTTATTAAATCAAAAGCTGCCAAAAAACTTTCATAACACTAAACGGAAAGGTGATAGGAGTAAAGCGAATTATGAATGTAGAGGAAGCGAAAGAGGTCTGATTGCATCGTAGCAAGTGGCAATCTGTGGTCTCTGCCTACCCCAATAGGACAAAGGCGTGAGCTTACGTATGTATGTAAAGATATTTTTGTTTAACCATGGCGTCAAGTTGATCTTAGAAACGACGGTCTGCCTACCCTGTTAGAGGTTATGTTATAGGCAACAATAACAGGGGTGTGTAAAATTAAATGAATTCGCAAACTCTTGAATTGCATTAGTTTATTAAAGTAAAAGTAATATTTTGTTTTTATGACATTTGAATTCTTTACATAATTAAAATTATACATCATTCATAAAAGACTAGAATGTTTTTTCAATTACATATGACATAAAGTGAGGTGGGGTAAGACTGTCACCGGGGCAAGACTAACACAATTCAATTTCTCGCTAAGTATTGTTTATATATATTTTTTTTATAAGACATTCAGGATGCCACTTAAAAGTTAAAACAAGTCAAGATTACATGAAATACATACAAACAAACATTAAAGGATTTAAATACATACATACACATTCGTTCTATTGACCCTACTGACTCTACGCATATTCACAAAGGTTTAGTTTACTACGTCGGTATAACACTACTGTGATTGATGATATCGGCAAAAAAATACAAATGGCGCTTCTGTCAATCCATACTGCCGACCTAATGAAATATAAAAACTAGAAAAAAAAACGAGTTCGCCGCTTTCATTTTGCCGCAAGATTTTGTTAAAAAAAATACGCAATCGAGGAGTTTGGAACGTAAGTAGTGAGATAATAATATTCGCCTTATAGTGAATGTATAATTTCAAAGTAAAACACAGTAATCAGTGAGAAATATATCGCGATAACATAATAACCAAAAATCTCGTGTTGGGGCAAGACTACCAGATTGTTCGGGGCAAGACAAACATATGCTAGTCTTCCCCCAAATCAGATGTAACAAACATTTTTTTTGAGATATTTTAGAAAATAGTTTTTTTTCTACATTAAGGCGACTACAGCACCCGATAAAGGCAGCACATAAAGGCAGCACACATAGGAATAGTGCCACCTCCGTCTCTCAACAGGGGGGCTACCACCTAAGCGAAGTTGATGCTGATTGAACGAATGAAATGATGTACATTGCTGTTTTTGATTCATATCATTAATCAAGGTCTCCTTATAAAGAAGCAATCGTCAACGTTCCATTCGTTCACCCAGCGTCAACTTCGCTTAGATGGTAGCCCCCGCCTGGGCCGGCAGTGCGAACAGTGTCGATACACGAAGTTTACGGACTATGAAAGCGTGCGTGCGTAAAAACATGTTCGAAAGTTAGAAAAATGAGATTTATGGAAAGGTAACAGCTTAAATCGAAAAACGCGTTAACTACTTATCGAGTGTTCAATCACGAACATTTTGATAGCGAATTCAAGTTTCTGTGTGCATTTTACTATCGTTTAAAGATAAACAATATTGGGTATTTAGAGGTGACTTTATGAGCTTTTTCTATCGAACCAAAAGTGCTGAATCATGTTTTCAGCAAACTACTTATCTAGTTTATGTCCTGAATATTACCGTAGTATTTTTTTTCTTCGATTTAATGCAGTGCGTCATGCTAATCTACGCATCATAAAATCGTAATTTAGGTGCTGTAGTCACCTTAACGAAAAAATTGATTTATGTACAATTGAAACTAAAAACGCGAATACAATACTTTATTACTATCGGCTGTGCTTGGTCATTCTATAGTTAAAACTTGTAAAATTTAAAACAACTGTTGAAATAAAGTCGAATAGAACACTCCTATTTTTTGTCAGGGGCTGAAAACGTCGTTTCTGTCACTTCGCCAGCCGCTGCCGCGGCACGCTCGCTTGGTTCGTGCGTTGGCGTTGAAAGTCTAACCTAATAGACCTACCCATTAAATGCCCGTTTTCTCTCTGCTGACCAATCATAAAATCTTACTACCAAAAATAATATATTTTACAGCCCATTTTATTTACTTCCCATTAAAATTAACCTTTTTATCGCCAAAGACGGTAAATAATGAAATTAGAACCTTAAAAAAAAAAAAATTAGAACCTCTTTTCAATACTGGCATTTGTTTTATGGCCTACAAAGATTAAAAACTACACTCGTATTCTGGCATTAAAATGTTAAATCAATATAAAACCACAAATAAATAAATAGATGCAATTTATTCCAACAATTCATGCAATTCTACACCCCTGACTTTGGTTGTATGTTAGTCTTGCCCCAAATCCATATCTACATGAATTATTCCAAAAGTAAACCTTGTAGCGTTCCATTTATTGTTCAAAATAAATCAGAAACAATTAATTATCATAAACATTTTTAGAAACCAACAGAAAGGCAACATATAAAAAAGAAAAACAACACTATTAGTCTTACCCCAGTACACTAGTCTTACAACAGTTTTTATTGTCTTACATTTGTCTAAATTTTACTTGTTTTGATTAGGATTTTCTAATAGGATTATTCGTGATTCTTTAAAGCATAATTTATCTGCCAACCCAGCGTGAGCATCGATACTAGCGAAGAACGTACAACTTTATCATAAATTTTTTTTTTTTTTATATCAGGCAGAAAAGTATGTTCGTCTTACTCCACCTCACCTTACAACAATTAGATATGACAATCTTTTTAAAAAAGATTGGCTACGTAAGCCATGTGCGAGCACATGAACGCCAACTAGTACGAAGTTGAAGTGGTCGCCATGACTGAAATCGCCGGGAGCACACCATCATCATACAACTACAATATGATAAAGTATGTCAAAGTGAAAATTAAAACTGACTAGCGGATGGGACTCAGACCCCAGTGCCATCATATTCATATACCAATAACTCGTTTTCACATTATTTTACATTAGTTGCGTACTGCTCATACAGTGAGGGAAAACTAACTTGATCTAAGCCGATCAGGTTCCCTGTTAGCAAGGTCACGAAGGACTTCATGGCTTAACCTCACTTGACCTGCCTTTCGGATTAAGGTCAAGCTTACCCCGAATCGGGGGGAACATGCGCTATGTAGGCGGCGACTTTAGGGGTTAACAATAGTTTCATTCTCATTACATTCTCATTAAAAACTTCATAGACATAATTTCTGATTTCGTTATGACATAGGTACCTATATACATTTGCATTTGATGTGCAATTCAGTACAGGACAGTTAAGCGCAATTGGTCCTTTAACATGTTCGGAATGTTTTTTTTTTAAATTAATCTTAGGTCTTCAGCTATTTTACAAATCTTATAAACAACAATACTGAACAACAGGGTGAATTTAAAAACATTCGACAAACTTTGAGGGGATGACTCTTTTCTTACGAAACATCATTTTCTATGGGACCAACTTTCCTACTAAAAAATAAAAATCCAGTTGTTCCATACATTTTGGTTGAGTAGGTATTGAATTGAACTTTTGTATGGAACAGCAGATTTAGATTTTTTAGTAGGAAAGTTGATCCCATAGAAAAGTTGTTCGTAATCATGGGTAGATTCATCCTTCAAAGTTTGTCGAAGGTTTTCAATTTCACCCTGTAGAAATTAGACAATTAAATACTTCTACTATGTAGTCCAAACAAAGTGACTTTTGGGTATTTAAAGTAACACAGGCCAGAAAAAAAAAACGACCTGTGCAAGCGCGAAGCTTTTCGAATGTTACCTTTTCATTTCCATCGTTTTTCCTTTTCCACTGGCGACTACTCAATAGTACGCATGCCCCGTATGGAATTGTTTCGCCCACGCCAAACTCGTGAATACAGCTCTAAAGTCCATCCATAAATAAAAGTCTTAAAAGGTAAACAAATATGGCGGAATGTGTAACCATAGACTACTATAGTGATGTGGTGTATGTCGAATAATGTCGATGTCGGCAAAATTACTAAGTGCATTTCTGCTATTGCTATTTAAGGCAATATAATAGGTGAAGAAGTAAAGAAGAACACAGATGAAGTAAAATACATTTTTACCATTGCCCCTCGAAAAAGGGTCCGTTATTCTTCAAAAACAGTGAATAAAACGCTGTTTATTTCACTGAGTGAATAAAACATTTTGAATTTGGAACATGCGCGAATATACTGATTTTAGTAAGAAAACAAAAGAAAATGTGCAAGGAGGTTGCATACTCTCGCTATAAAAACTTACTAAAACTTGGCTGTATGTAATAAATGGCTGTATGGAATATGTCTCGGTTAAAAATTTTCAATTTAGAATTAGGAATTCAGCCAATTTTCTGTGCAATTTTCATGCAATTAAAAGTTTCTGATAAAAGTTTTTGTCTCAAAATCATAAAAAGAGTTCGACGTCCAGCGATGAAAGTGAACCTCTCGTTCCAGAGTCATTTCGCGTTAAAGCAGCAGCTATTGTTGATAATTTACTGTCACAGAGTAATTATTTTCTTTTTCTCGTAGTCAATGGTAAAAAGTAGAGTACCTAACACGTGAAAAAAAAATTCATCTCGGCTCTTGTATCCCTCGACCCGCTCAGGATTCTAATCTAGAATCCTTCGCTCCTCTCGCGGGATACAACTCAATGCCTCGAAAAGAATTCACCTTTTTTTCACTTTTTGGGTAATCTACTATTATTACAAATAGCATTTGTGCGAGGTGTCGTTAGAGTTGAAAGCCAAGTTGTGGAGTATTTGAAAGCTGTTGAGTAGTTGTTTTTTTCTGTGTGCGGTGTTCTAGTAATCTCATTGAAAATGCTTTTTTGCTAGATAACCGGACAGAATTGAAAACATGACCATTTACATAAAATTTTTACCATTTAATGACAAGTTCTTTATTTTCCTCTGACATGTATGCAACAATATGTTTCGGCAATGTTTTTTTTTTTAAAATTTGGCGCACCAGAATAGCCTCAAGTTTTTATCGATATGAAAGAACATCCCATCCCTATCCACCAAAGACAATACAGAGTATTTAAAATGTCAGTTGTAGGTTTGAAATTACAGCGATCTCGGTTTTCTGCAAAAAAATAAGTATTTTACGATAAAATGGACATATTATTATAGAAATAATGGTGTTGCACGTGATTACCTAGATGTTACAACAATTACTTACTTGTTATTGCGTGTGATTACACCAGGAATGTGTATTTTTCTTCCGGTAACAGGTTTGTTTACAACTTAAGACTTTTAATTATAGATGGACTTTAAATGAGACGACTGGCTGCCTAAAGCCGATCCCGGTGCGAATGCTGTATCTGTCACCGTAAAATAATAAGAATCGTAAGTTGATAAATTTTCGAGGTAGTTTATCAACTTTCGAAAAATCATACACGGTAGTTGAAATGTATTATTTAACGCAATAAATTTTAGCTAATTGATCAACTTACGGTGCCTGGTTGTAAGTTTATCAACTTACGATTTCACCATACGTCAAATTATACACGAATGGACCAATCGCTGCTCAGTGTAAATTTTTACGTTAATCTGACATCCCTAATATAATACACTGTTCTCTGATTGGTCGATAACATTGGTGGCAAGCTGTGACAAGTGATTATTCATAGAGTTAATGAATTCACACGGGCTTTAGGTTAATCTCTTTCAACCTCTCGGGTGGTTAATCAGTCCATGAAACTGAACAACTTCCCCAAGGAACATAGGTCAAAATACGAAGAAAAAATTTGAGTTTTTATACAAACTTCATCAGCATATACTAAGCGCATTTTGTATGGGACATCTTTTTTTTTTCGTATTTTGACCTATGTTCCAAGGGGAAGTTGTTTACTTCGAATGGAGGCGGCTGGCGGGGAGCGGGGCGAGCGAGGTGAAAGCAAGTGAGACATTCAACCAATCAGCGTACACCTCGCGTTCGTCGGATTATTTTACCGCGAGACGCCGTAAATTGATCAATTACCGGAAATGTATACGTTAAATAATACATTTCAACTGCCATGTATGATTTTCCGGTAGTTGATAAACTACCTCGAAAGTTGATCAACTTACGATTCTTATTATTTTCCGGTGACATATCCACCAGACTTTCGCGGGAATAGCAAGTTACATTGAGCGGGCTAAGGCAAGACCCGGATGCTCGACATCCGATGAACTTCTGGTCTCTTACACCCCTGGCATCGAAGACTCAAAAGCCGCAAAAGTTGTTTCGAATGCAAAAAAATTCGCCACTTGACGTGAAGGCATTTTAGCTCAGTTGGTTAAAGCACCAGATCTTTTCCTGGGGTCGTGGGTAGTCCCAATCGTGCTGGACATTTTTCTTTCCCTAAAAGTTATTTGTGAATGCACAAATGCCATCCACGGCGACTGCTAAAACTCGACTTGACCTATGGAGCTTAGAAAGACGACTGCTAACACCGTTTGTCCCGTTCTCGAAGTTTTTTACCTGAACACGATTTCGCATTGGAATTCCTTAAACCGACTTCGAAGCCAAGTTGGCCGAAGCGAAGAAGATCGATTCAGATGGGGTTTCACTAAGGACTCCAACCACTTGATCTGAGGCTCCGCGTGCCCTAACACCTGTACTAGGGAATACCTCATGGCCGCTGACAACAATGCTGTGATTGTGGCAAAATACCGGGCCCAACATGTTTGATATTTCTGTTGAAGAAGCAGCTTTGTTTTGAATTTGAGGTGGCTTCCTATGGTCTCATGCGGTGTGGTAGGCTCTGTGAAGGGCCGTCTGGTTCCTACCGAAGTCCGGCGCCAAACAGCTTGCTGTGTTCCGTCGGTGCGTGGAAGTATTAATGGCATTTTCTGGGTTAACTCGCTCCATCGTCCACCTCATCTATGCCTTTGGTTCTCTTTTTAAAAAAGGCCTTTCAGCATCCGAGCTACGTGGTTTCTAAAACAACTTCTTCCACGACCGCTTCTGACACGACAGGAGGAGTCTCATGCATGACATGCAATCTGCTATTTGGATTGAAATGCCTCTTTCGATGCTCGTACAAAGAACCTAAGGCCCTAAACTTTGAGTGACATATATCACACTCTGCACCAGGCTCCAAGTGGTAGCGTCTGATGTGTTCAGCTCGTCGTGAGGACCAGAGGAATTTCATTCCGCAGTACTTACATTCGTAAGGCGCTACCCCTGAATGGCGACGCATGTGGTACAGTAAAGAGTACCTGGAAAAATAATAAAAATTTTAACACACCTAACAGTGCTAACACCTTTTAAAGCGAATAAAGGGGCATTATCTTTGGTATCTTCGTAACCTACACGATCATCGCTTACAGAGTAGTAAATTGTAATTTATGGGGTCGCACTTACAGAATTTTTATCGTAACTTACGGGACCGTAATCGTAAGTATCCTAATGTTAACTTTCAGAGAAGTTTTACAAAATCGTTACCATAGCTTTTAGCGTCTGCGCCGACGGTGCCAGCTAATTTCTGGTTCTATCACTCTAAGAGCGCGGGTGGTATAAAAAATATTATTTACCGCTGCGAGCAATGGAGACAGACGCAGCTGCCCCCAGAAGTTGTGGCTTGTATTATCTTATGGAGTTGAAAGAAACAGATTTGTCGCTTATAGGAGCCTCATCGTAACTTTGTGCGTTGCCACTTACAGGATCGTGATCATAGTTTATCGTAACTTAAATGATCGTAATCTTAACTTACAGGTCCGCTTTTTATTTTACAGGGTCGTTATCGTAACTTATGGAAACATAACTTACAGGATCGTAACTTATGAAAACGTAACTTACAGGATCGTAACTTATGGAAACGTAACTTACAGGATCGTAACTTATGGAAACGTAACTTACAGAATCGTAACTTGTGGAAACGTCACGTACAGGATGGTAATCGTAATTTGTGGCATCGTTTACTCATGGAAACGTCACTTAAACGACCGTTATCGTAACTCGTGGAAACGTAACTTATGGAAACGCCACTGACAGGATCGTAATCGTTATTTACAGAGTCGCTTTTTAGAGAATGGTTATCGTAACTTATGGAAATGTCACTTATACAGGGTTTAAAGGACAGCTTAGCGAATACTTAAATGGTGGAATCTACCCATAATTATCATTTTTTTTTTTTTTTTTTAGTTTTATTATTAGCATCCACAGACTTTATGTCCGTGCCTTTGTCTAGATTAAATTTTCTTGTTAATACTTGATTTTTAACTATAATACAATGCTCTCCATAGAGGTTTACAATTTATAAATAAGTATAATAAATATATGAATACATAATGTATATAATGTATATATGTATATTTAAGCGAGTGACGGTTCTTCGCTGTTGCACTCAGACCTCAAGGCATCTATGACGGCTGTGTCTCGACTTTTGATCGCCATTTTGAGGTTGTAATTGACCACTTTTCCCCTGCCTGCCGCCTCTGCTTCTTTGATGAATCTGCCTATCGCATCGTTACCATCATCCGCATAATATTTGCAACTGGCGGTATGACGCGATATGGCAACTACAGCATGTGGGATACTGTCGTGTAGCTCCTGCCTGGTCGTTGTAGTACGCACGATCACCACCTTTTCGTACGTCAACCCTTGAGCCTCGTGTATGGTGAGGATGCGTGACCCGGTGCCCGATCCGTATCCCTGGTTTTGTAGAGTAGTCTTTTCTACCTGTGTGTGAACAAGATACAGGGTTTCGGATTGGGTTCGATCGATCTGTGCATCTGTATACCTTTCGAGTTTTAAGGAAGCCGTACGAAGTTTCATTAGCTTTAAGTAGTTATTTTTTCCCGGAAACGTCACATTTAGGAGTTTTCATTATTTACCTACTTTGGAGCTACGAAACAAATCGCGTAACCGCGCCCCGCACTCGATCCCCCCGCGCTGCGCTGCTATCGGAGTGCGATGTACATTGCTGGTTTTCAGTTTTACGTTGTTATGATTGTTTTTAATACAAAGTGGAGTGTATTCGATTAAACAGTAACAAATGTAAGCAGAAAATATTTTAAAAAATGAAAGAAAATTAAAAAATTTCCGGAGAAAAACTCCACTGGAAAATCATTCAGAACGATTGTCTGAGTACAGGGTTTCAGTTTTTGCTAAGCTGTCTTTTACACCCTGTATGATCGTAGTCGTAATTTATGGGATCGTAACATGGAAACGTCACTTAAATTATAGTAATCGTAACTTATGAAAACTTCACTAATAGCGTCGTAATCATAACTTATGGAGTTGTTACTTACAGGACACTAAGAATCACGTAGTGTCTTGTAAGAATCACTTATACTAAAGCCGAATCCTAAAGTTACGTATGACAGCTCAACCACAGGTCGCTATAACCTTGTTACGTCGTCATCTTTTCAAATCAAAATTCAATGTTACCATATCTCCCTAATTCATTACAAACTAAAGATATAAATTATCATAACTCTAACTAAACTAAAAAAAATTGTTTCCTAATATTAATATCATTTGAAATGCTTGTCACACGTAACTTTAGGATTCGGCTCTACTGTAGTGTCCTTTAATTTATGGGGCCCACATCATTAGTTTTAGGATCGTAAATGTACATTTTGGGATTATTTATGCGGTTGCCGGTTGTCTATTAAAAGTGACTTTGTCAGTCAATATCTTATTGGACATTGAAAGAAAGTTACTATAAGCCGTGTTTATTATAGTGTAGACAAGAGTATAGATAATTGGAAAATTATTGTCACATTATAAATATGAATAGTTTTTTTGTTTGTCGTCCTTCATGTCATTATAATGGAGAGGCTGCGGATTTTTCAGTTTGGGATCCCAAGAGTGATAAAGTCGCAGGCGGAATGTTAGATCTGTATATTACTAAAAATGCTGACCACGGTGGTGACCTTTGTAAATAGACGTAGAGTTATAAGAACTAATGTTTGTATTTACTTATAGGTAAGCTTTCCGCCCGCGTGGACTACAGGTTATATATCATGCCCAACTGTGGGATAAAAAGTAGCCTATGTCCTTTACCAGGCTCTAATCTATCTCTATACCAAAGATCAAAATCGGCTCAGTAGTTTAGGCGTGAAAAACAGACAGACAGAGTTACTTTTGCATTTATAATATTACTATAGTAAGGATGTAAAATTGTAAATCCAATTTACCTGTTTTTGTAACACTTTCCACATTGACTGCACATTATGTTCGCGTGGCTGTCGTACACATGTTGTTTCAGTAAAACCTCTGATCCGTAGCTTTTGTCACATTCCGTACAACTGAACTCTTTCCCACCGTGTTGGCTAAAATAATGCTTCTTGAAGTTAAAAGATCTATTGAACACACCGGAACAAACTTTACATTTGAATTTTGTTTGGTTATTTTCTTTCAATACGTCGCACATTTTCAATAAATCTTGACTGTAGGTATACAATTTGCGTTCACGTTTAGATTTTTCTGAATGTTTTTTGACAAAATTGCGGTCTTTGGCTAAAGAGGTAAACCTAGCCAGGGCTGTTTTCACATTTAATACAGAACGCTGATTGTCATAAAATTGTTTGTTTGAGAACTCTTTCTTATCAATTGATATAAAGAGATTTTTATATGAGTCTAAGTCGTCCGAGACATTACTCAGACAATCATCAAGAGAGTCGAGCGTGTTTCCGAGATTTTCCATGTTTTCTTTACACATCTGTACGAACTCATAGCTAGCTCTGGACGTCATAAAGCAATCATTGCAAATGCAGTCATAAGGTGAAATCATTCTTGCACACTGAAACAATGAACAAACTTTATATGTATATATTTTATTTATATGTATAATAGCTTTCCACCTGTGTGGACAGCAGGTTATATTGTGCCCAGCTGTGGGAATAAAATATAGCCTAAGTCCTTTCCCAAGGTCTAATCTATCTCTGTAGCAAATTTCATCAAAATCGGTTCAGTAGTTTAGGCATGAAAGCTTAACAGACAGACAGTTATTTTCGCAGAGTTATATTGAATGTATTTACAATACATTTCAATATAACATGGGGATGGGGCATTAAAATTGAAAAATTGCATTAGATTTTAAGCTCTGTATAGTGTATAATTTTTCATGTTATAAAAACGTATGAGTCACTGATTTCAATCCCAACAACACAGTTCGCAAATGTCACTCGTTATTTTAGATGATGTTCTGGTTTGTAGTATTTTTTTGTTTTTTGTTGATTTTGTTTTAAAAGCTCTGAATCATTTCCGATAAAATTTGTATGGAACTACTTCTGGAGTATACGGAGAAATCAGTGAACATACATTAAAAAAAACATACTTACAGTCGAATTCTCCTTTTTTGAAGTTGGTAAAAATACTAAAAATAACATTGAATTGAATATTTTATATAATAAGCTTCCAGAAAATATTAAACAATTACAAGGTAAATTATTTAAGTCCCGTTTAACTGTTTTCCTCCTGGAGTACTGTTTCTATTCAATTAAAGAATTTTTAGAATATGACAGCATATTTACCAAATAAATATATTATTATAATTAAGTAGGTATTTTTGTATGTGATATAATATAATAAAATTAATAAAAAAACTAAGATATAATTACCTTAATATGAATATTATATAGCAAATAAGTGTACCAATTTCATGTGACATAATGTCAATATTTGTACACCTGCTTGCAGAATGAATTTTATCTGTGTGACAGATGTATTCATACAAATAAATATTTTCTGTTTCTGTTTCTGTTTAGACCATATTGACCTTTGCCTATCCGGATGGATGAAAAAAATAATTACTACTTATTAGACCATATTGAATAACAATAGGTTGTCAAATGCAGCTACAGGAATTATTAAGTTGCTACAAGAACTCTACCAAAATATTATGATCACTACACAGACTACACTTAACATTTTGAGGTTATGTTACAAACCTGTTCACCCACAAGGCTGTTCAGTAATTCAGATATTTCGATGTGCAAGGTCCTGGAGTTGACCTTCACAACGACCTCGTCGTGTGCTCTAACCGCATCTTCACTCACTGCATTGAAACACAAATGGCAGAAATTATATTGACCCAATATTAATTTGGAAACTACTTGTGTTAGCGGTGCCATAGCTCCGATCCCAACTGATTAACTTAATTAAATTGGAATTGGTAAACTGTAAATATTATTAATGTTTTAATAAAGCATTAGAATAGAATGGGAAAGTGACTGATCATCAAATTCAAAAAGCTTTTTAATAATGTCAAATTTTAGGGTTACGTAGGCAAACGGTAAATAAAGATCCAACCCAAGAAGATTTTTAACCAACTCGAACTCGAGACTGGGCCGCGAGACGTCAAAAAGAAATATAAAGATATAGCATCTTTGTTACGGATACGTGCCTAGACACTCTTTCGATATTTTATCATTCCGCACACTGTACACCAAAAATGACGTCGTTGACCCAAGTTAACTCGTACATGTAGGTCAGGACAGCTGAGACATGTCGCCCGGAGAGATCTCGCATATTCAGGTCGATAGCAAATCGTTTGTGACGACAAACAAGCAAACTTTCATCGTTTGTGACGGTATACTTTCGCCAAAAAATCAAAAAAACATGGTTCAGCCAGCCGGATTTTGCACTTTTTGGAGCACATCAGATCTCAGCTCCTGAAGGGTTTTCAGGATTCGTTCCTGATCAAAAGTAATGTGACGCCTATGTGACAGAAATCCCAACTGATTTCATCTATCATGATGCAATACTTTTGGAGAAATCTTGAAAAACAAGTGTCCAGCCAGCCTGATATCCGGCTGGCTGAACCACTTGTTTTTCGTCGATTTCTCGCTAACTAACGCGTTTCACTCTGAACTTTTTTGATCAAAGGCTTGTGATGGCAATTGTAAAGAGATGATATATCTAAAGAACTTTGCCTATGAATTGTTGTCATAGCAACCTTTCTATTATTCTATTATTGTTTGTCCTTGCATTGTATTTTCTCTTGTGTTCTAAATATTATAAATCGACTCAGTGTATTTCCTATCTATTAGTTGTGACAATGATCCACATAGTAAAAACTTAATATGGTAGCAGAGCGAATGTGAGTAAACTTACGTCACGACATACGAGTGTGCACTACTGAATATTTTTTCTCGTGCCATTCTACAAACATGCCAAAGACATCTTACCACAACGAAGAGCTTAATAGAGATAATTACGACACTTGGTCGATAAAAGCGGAAGCGATTTTAACTAAAAATAAGCTATGGAAATACGTTGAGAATCCATTACCTGCTGATGCTAGTGCTGAGGACATAGAAGGAGACAAGTTAGCCAAGTCTGAACTAATCCTGATTATAAGCTCCTCTCAACTGAAAGAAATCAAAAAATGCACTTCTGCAAATGCACTATGGGATAAACTCAAACAAATATATGCGAGCAAAGGACCTGCGCGCAAAGCCACCCTTCTGAAACAGCTTATACTTACAAAACTCGAAGGATCGGACGTACGCACGCACTTAAACAAGTTTATGGATACGGTAGACAAGCTGGCAGAGATGGACATAAACATAAATGAGGACTTACTGACTATCATGATGCTATATAGTCTTTCAGCTGACTACGAAAACTTTCGTATTGCCATTGAGTCACGAGATGTACTACCAAAACCCGATGAACTTAAAATCAAAATAATCGAGGAGAACGAAGCTCGTCATCGAAACAACGATAATGTCGAGGTTGATCTGCAATGCTCTAACGCAGAAGAAAACGCACTCTTTGCATCTTGCAAGATTTGCAGGAAGACGGGAAGTAGCATTTTTCAGAAGAAGACACATAAAATATGCAAGTCATGTTGGAAGAAAACAAACAAAAAAAAGGAATCCAAAACTAATGTTTCCCACTATGCACATGAAGAATGTCTTCTAGCTTTAGACAATCAAGAAGATTGGATACTGGACAGCGGGTGCACTTCACATATGTCACCTATGTCACAACACTTCAAAGATATGAAACCAACTTCTAGAAAACTTAATTTTGCGTCTGAAGATCACGCTACTGAGATCAAGGGTGAAGGCAGGGTTACAATTTTAAATAAACACAAGAAACTTCATCTTGAAAACAGTCTGTACGTACCCTCACTCTCTGTGAATCTTCTATCGGTACCAAAAATGACAGAACATGGAGCTTCAGTAACATTCAAGAACGATAATGCTATTATACGCAACAAAAAGGGAGAAATACTATTGACTGCTCAAAAATCCAAGAACAGTGGTCTCTATCACGTAAAGGCCCCTAAAATTGAACGCAACTACGCAGCATTATCACCAACCAAACTTGAAACACCTGTTTCGACGAATGTCAAGCAAGACTCTATACAAGACTGGCACAGGAAAATTGGGCATATGAACGACAAAGATCTCCATATAGCTCTCAATAACGAGGCTCTGGTTGGATTACATTTCAATAAAGCAGAGACATTGTCAGACTGCGAAACATGTATTCAAGCAAAAATGACAAAAGTGCCAAGTCCTCCTAAACGAAAATCTCCTAGAACTACAGAGCGATTGGAGATTGTGCACAGTGATGTCTGTGGTCCGATAACATCATCTACCGGCAAGAATCGGTACTTTGTCACGTTCATCGATGACTATAGTAGATACGGAAGAGTCTACTTTATGAAAAATAAATCAGAAGTTCTAGAACACTTCAAATCATACAAACGAGAAATGGAGAATTTCACGGGCAATAAAATCAAACATTTGCAAACGGACAACGGAACAGAATACATAAATAAAAAATTTGATGACTACTTAAGAGAATGTGGAATAGCTCGACGCTTAAGTGCACCGTACACTGCCCAACAAAACGGTCTAGCAGAAAGAAAAAATAGAACCCTAGTAGAAAAAGCGAGAGCGATGCTTGTAGACGCTAAAGCACCAATGCACCTTTGGGCGGAAGCCGTCTGTACAGCTAACTATCTCTGTAACAGGAGCGTTAATAGCGCCATTGATCATCAAACACCTTATGAGAAATGGGTGTCAAGAAAACCTTGTGTCCATCACCTTCATCCATTTGGAGCAAAAGCCTTCATTTTAAAGAAAGGTCTCAGAGGTCCCAAATTCGCCTCCAAGGCAATTCCAGGACTCTTTATTGGATATGCGGGCAACAGCAAGGCTTTTAGAGTATACGTTCCATCCAAACGCAAAGTACTTATCTCCAAAGACGTGAGAGTTATAAAAAACAACTTTTATGCAAGTCCAAATGATCGTGTTGATAACTTTGTTTACAAAAAAGAAAACAAAAACGACGATTCAGTTGCAGAAACGAATAAAATACATTTAGGTGTTGAGGACTCCGATACTGATGATGACATACAGCAGAACGAGACTGAAAACGTCACAGTTGGTCCAGATTCTACTCAGCCCAATGGAAATTATCAAGAAGCATGTAATGAAGAAGAGTATTATGACTCCTTTGAACATGATAATGAAGCTGGACATGATGAAACTGAGCCTGAACCTGAACAGAATCGTTACAATCTAAGAAACAGATCAGCAATACAACCGCCGCAACGGTACGATGAATTCGTACTGGCTACTGTTGCTGAAATCGAAAACTTATCTAAGGATCCAGTGACTTACAAACAAGCATTGGAATCACCTTGTAAAGAAAACTGGCATAAAGCTATGCTGAGTGAAATCAACTCTCTCAATGAGAATAAGACATGGGACTTAGTCGAATTACCTAAAGGAAGAAGAGCACTACCCTGCAAATGGGTGTATAAATTAAAAAGACATCCTGATGGCTCTGTTGACAAATTTAAAGCAAGAGTAGTTGTCAAAGGGTATTCTCAACAACAAGGCGTTGATTATGACAAAACGTTTAGCCCTGTGGCTCGACTCAGCACGATACGGGCAATTATCGCCATTGCCGCAAAAGAAAACTTAAACTTACGCCAGTTCGACGTAGCAACAGCCTTCCTCAATGGAACTGTAAAGGAAGAAATCTACGTCAAGCAACCTGAAGGCTTTGATGATGGAAGCAAACGAGTGTGTAAGCTTAATCGCAGCCTTTACGGTCTGAAACAAGCCCCACGTTGTTGGAACTCCTGCATTGCTGAGTTTTTGGTAAAAAGTGGATTTCAACAAAGCGAAGCAGATCCGTGCCTGTACACTCGAGTAAGAGGGAACTCCAAAATTTTTATCGGACTCTACGTAGACGATGGACTTGTGGCATCTAATACGATTGCTGCTGAAGATCAGTTTATTGGGGAACTTAAAACGAGATACAAGATGACAACAAAAGCTGCCTCGTATTTCTTAGGCATGGAAATTAAAGCTAGTGAAGGATATATAAAACTTTGCCAACAAGCTTACACCAAGAAACTTCTTGACAAGTTCGGTATGTTGAATAGTAAACCAACACCAACACCTATAATCAAAACTACTGAATCAAAAGAAAACAAGGAGATACAAGTTTTTCCTTACAGACAGGCAGTCGGAGCACTTACTTATCTAGCAGTAGGTACACGGCCTGATATAGCTTTTGCTGTGAGCAAAGCTTCCAGAAACCTGGAAAGACCCACTAGTAACGACGTTATGCTAGTGAAGCGAATTTTCCGTTACTTAAAAGGAACTGTGGACAAGGGACTAGTATTTCGAAACGAGTCGCCCAAACGACTGCTATGTTATTCAGACTCTGATTTTGCTGGAGACTCATCAACTGGAAGGTCGACATCGGGAATGGTGTGCCTGTTATCTGGAGCTGCTATTAGCTGGAGAAGTCAACGACAGACAATAGTGTCCCTTTCGTCTACAGAGGCAGAAATCATAGCAGCAAGCGAGACTGCTCAAGAAATTATGTGGCTAAACAGTCTTCTGAAAAGTCTTGATACTAGTTTGGACAAACCAATACTATATTTGGACAACGAGTCAGCTGTAAAACTTTCTCATAAACCCAAATATGAGTATCACAAACGAACAAAACACATCAAGCTGAAGCATCTGTTCGTACGTGAGTGTGTGGATAGTGAAGAACTAATCGTCAAGCAAATCCCATCCGAACTACAACTTGCTGATATGCTTACGAAGCCACTCTTTGGTCCTCGACTGAAAAACCTCAGTGAAAGAATAGGGTTAAAGAATTTTTAGTGAAAAAAAAATTCTTTAAAAAAGTCCCGAGGATGTAAAGAGATGATATATCTAAAGAACTTTGCCTATGAATTGTTGTCATAGCAACCTTTCTATTATTCTATTATTGTTTGTCCTTGCATTGTATTTTCTCTTGTGTTCTAAATATTATAAATCGACTCAGTGTATTTCCTATCTATTAGTTGTGACAATGATCCACATAGTAAAAACTTAATAGCAATGTGACAGGGTACCAAGCAGGTTTGAACGCCCGTAACGCATGCATTTTTGAGATATTCCAGAAAACTAAATGGTTCAGCTGGAAAAAGTCAGGCCAGCTGAACCACCTGTTTCTACCACTTCCAGGTGCGCGAGGAATCTAGACCAAAGGTTTGTGACAGAGATGATAAATACGATGGTTCGTTTGTGATGGCTCAAAATGCAGCCCAAAAAAAGTTATAAGCGATTCATTTTTTTCCATACATTGATTAAACTAGGTGACCGTGCTTTCAGTATTGCAAGGACAGTCCCTAATGAGGGCTTTTCAAGAAGACATTAAAAAAAAAAGTTATTACTTATGACGCCAACAGATGGCGCGCATATCGAGTATTATGTCAAAACCAATTAAAAAAATATAGATAATGTTGCCAGTGTTGCATTTCATAAGTAATCTTATGAAATAATAGCAAAAATAATAATAATAGCAAAAATTCTGGTTAGCAGGGTTCCAATAATTCCGTAAGGCGAGCAGGGGTCAATCAGAGAGGCAAGGTTCAAGTTCCGTTAGGTCAGCAGAGGTCTTTCAGGTAGGGAGGATTGTCAAGGTACCGTAGAGAAAAGCAGGAAGTCTTTGAAAAATCACCAAAATGCAGAAATACAAAACTCACACAACAAACCAAGCGAATGCAATGCAGACTGCAAAGAGTCAGTCACTGTCACAGGCTGACAAGAGTAGATTACAGTCTTGCCAGACTAGATCCGAGCTTTCGCAAAAATTGTCCTTTCCAGCATAAAATTGTCAATCGGAAATCTCGCATTGCATCTGTTCACTTACGTGTTCGTGGTGTGAACTAAACTTGACTTGACATTGACATAAGACTCCAGTGCAGTGCCATCTGTTGTCAACATTATGAAACTTGTTTTTTTCTTAAGAACTGTCAAAATGAAAACCCCTCATTGAATTAAATATTGAAGCATTAATAGAATGAACAAGGCGCCGTGTAGATGACTAAAATTATATTAACAATTAAATTAACAATACTATATAAGTCATCCTTCAATATCACCTAATAAGGTAGGTACACTTAGACGATAAATTATGTTGCGCAATGAGAACGAATGACTGCGTGCAATATTATTATGACTTCTTAATGCGGCGGTACTGGTTACGCACCGCACACAAGAGGATAATATCCAAGAATGATGAGCCAAAAGCTACGAATAAAAACAAGTCACTTGTGAATCAAGCTAAAAAATGCTACGTACGAAGGGTTTCCATCGCGGTTGATTTTTCCAACAGTTTTTCAATGACTTAATCGCAGTTGTCATGCCTAAAACAAACTGATTGGCTAATTTGTACATATTTATTATATTTAAATGTGAGACCAAATTTGTTGTTCATTTAACTTCTAGACATATTATTTTTAGATCAAAAGAATAATTGTATTTATTCTCTTAATTTTGTTACTTACATACACCTACTTACCTTTAGTATTTTTAGCGTGGGGCGTTCAGTGTTGGTAGTTGCTGTGGCCTGGCCTTATAATCAGAAAAGGTTATGTTATGAAAATACATATAAAATAAAATAACATATTTTTTTTTAAATCACATTTTAATTAACAGTGTAATATAAAATATTACTCAATATTCACTAATTATGCATAACAATTTAAGTCTTAATTTCCTTGTAATCACAGATTGAGAAAATATTAACTATTACTTACTAAGGGCGGCCACATATACATTCTGAAACGAGTAACGAGCACACATGTAAGTCAAGTTAGGATTAAATAAAATATTATTGGTTGTGTTATTTACAATAACCTGATTGGTCGTCACTCCTCAAAAATGTTCGACCACGAACAATGTAGTTCCTTTTATTAAAAAAAATACACTAGGTTAGGACGGTATTACATAAAGTACTCCATAAATATTGTCCATAAGCGTGACTGACTAAATTATTTGGAGATTGATTGTATTTAAAAAGTTAGTGCCAAAAAAGCCCTCGTTTGCATAGCGGCGCTCTGTAACTACTAATTTGTTCTCATTGCGCAATATAATTTATCGTCTAAGTGTACCTACCTTATTAGGTGATATTGAAGGATGACTTATATACATATAGTATTGTTTAATTTAATTGTTAATATAATTTTAGTCATCTACACGGCGCCTTGCTCATTCTATTAATGCTTCAATATTTAATTCAATTAGGGACTGTCCTTGCAATACTGAAAGCATGGTCACTGACCTACATACTCGTACGGGTAATTTGTACTGTGCTGTATGCGTCCTTAAACGCCTAATTATACTTATTAAAAGAAATAGTTTTAATGTAAGAGTATCGAATCTTTTTAGAATTAAATGACTCGCTTTGTCTTTGAGAGAAAAAGTAAAAGAAAAGTGACAACGGAGAATGGGGATTGTCAGAAAAAAGGTGAAAGATAGTAGGTTTGTTTTTTTTGGAAAAAATAGAAAAATCGTGATGAGTTTTAAAAATAATTTGAAATAATTGGGAAAATAGTTTTTTTTAGGTTTAGCAAGTTGATAATTGTATTCGTTATCTTTTGCAAGGTTCTACCGGGTCCCTTAATTGAGGACGCAATCCGGGGACCTTGCGAGGATAGAGAATGCAATTAGCTAGAAAGTCCAACTTCCGATTCGGGAATTAAGAGAATATATAAGGGTGGTAGTCTTGCTCGTGTTCTTATTTTTCAGCGTCACCTTCCTAATGACAGACGATTTGACGGAATTATAAGTTTGCAGGAGCAAATTAAAAAGGACCAAAAAAGGACAGGATATGGTTGAAAGGAAAATACTACTGGGATGGTCTTACAGCTAAGTGGATAAATTTATTTAATGTTGTTGGTTAGTTTCATATTTAAAGGCGTAGGAAAGACACCGGTATAAAGAAAACCCTTAAATAGAACTGTCGTCTTGGTCGAGTGGTAGTGGTGCTGCATCTTGATCGGCGGGTCCTGGGTTCGATCCCCAGTCGGGGCGAACATTTGTTCTCGGGTCATGGGTGTTTGTGTCTGTCTTTGTGTTTGTTCCGGGGAACCCGCGATACGGGGGAGAGCCTTAGTGTGGGCCTTTGAGTGTATAATTTTATTAGCTTTATTAACAGGACAATGAAAGCAGCAGATTTAAATTTTGTTTAAAACCCTAAATTTCATTTACAATTAGAAAATCGCGAGTGACATATAAACAAATTTTGAAGTGTCAGTGAAAACAAAATCTATAAGAGGGAGGCCCATTTTATTAATATATTTAATTAAATAATCTATTAATAATTTTGATGAAAATAATTTAATAATTTAAATAGTTATACAATATTTTAACATTAAAGTGAAAAGAATAATTCAAACTGAAATAAACTGAAGTTGTCAGTTTATTTTGAACTTGAGTATGGAACAGGCCAAAGTTGACTTAAGGGATTCTCAATCAGATTTTAGGAGTAAATGTTCTTGATTTTGGACTCTGGTGAGTAGAACCTACTTTAAGATCACTAGGGATTTTATTTATTTAGGGATTAAGTTATAGGGATGTTGGAACAGGCCAAAGTTGACTTAAGGGATTCTCAATCAGATTTTAGGAGTAAATGTTCTTGATTTTGGACTCTGGTGAGTAGAACCTACTTTAAGATCACTAGGGATTTTATTTATTTAGGGATTAAGTTATAGGAATGTTCTTAAATTTCGGGCGGATTCTAAATTGAATTTTTTTCCTTTTATTTATTTATGACTTGACTTTGGTAAAACGTTATGCTTTTATTTTATTCTTTCTTATTAAACGATTTAAGAACTACGGACTTGCTGCTAGTTTAGGATCCGCCTAGAGGTTTTATTTTATTTCCTTCTCCCTCTATCTACTAGGATCGTTATTTCGTGATTCGCGATGTTCGGCGAGGCCTGAGTGACTAGGTTTTCCTGAATTTCCGAAACGACATTATTATTATAGCACCTATCTCTCCTTCTACGATTCTTCTACTGGCTCACGAAGGGCAATTGTGACGCTGCTATTAGTGTAGCACAATACACGAGTAGCGACAAAAGACGGATGACCATCGGCGGCAAACGTCAGATTTTAGTTTGCTTTCGTAGGCTCCCTCTTGCTTTACAGTTGACCTATGGAAACCAGGAGATGCCCCTCACAACCACTGAACAAAGTACCTCTACAGACTATACATCCTACTCAGAACCATGTAGCTGAGCAGTCTTCTCATTTGCTAAATTATCCTTGGGGTTTCGCAATCTCGTTCACCGAGGCGCTAGGGGAGGGCTTGTCAGTAGCAGACACGTGGTCACCGCGTGCGGGGGTTGTTCAGTCCAATTGAGGGGGGTAGCTTTATAATACCACCCCAAGGAATACTGTCCTACCCGTATACGTGATCACAGCTGACTACTTCGGTAGTCAGTCGTAGGGTCTGTAGTCTGCGGTAATACAAGGACGCGCTGCAGGCGACGGCTCCTAGGTTTCGCGGGGAGGAGAGATTGCGACTATTCGGTTTTCCTTTCTGACACTTGGCTTTATAGTTCGGAGTCTAATCCACTCACAGGAGAAATAGGGAAGCGCGATGTTTGGCCTAGTATTAGTTGAGGATTTGTCGCTCAGAGAACATAACGATTCTAGGAGATCCTATAAGATGCCCGACTCGAATAGTCTCCCCGGGTTGGTCACCCCAAGGCGACGGATCTCGTCATTTGGAGCGCCGTCGACAGGTTCCGGGGCGTGGCTGGGGGCCCCAGAACGGGGAACTCCCAAATGATGCCCTGGGTTTATATTAATCTCTCTGTCTAGGTATTCTACTCGTTGTCCCAGCCTTCGGCTTTCATCCTGCTTCGATTGGAATAATCAAGAGATTAATCCTTTTGTGTCAATATGTCAAAATGTAATTTATTGGACTATGTGAAGCACATTAAACTTTGTTTTAATCTTGATTTTGCTTTTAATTCCTCTCTAAGTCTGAAACCCACTTTTAAATTGCTTGTACCTGCGAGAATCCTAAAAGTAATTCACAACGTAGGACTCTAGACATCACAGCCGTAAGTAAAGAGTATCCTCCTCTATTTAATGCAGGTGGGGATCAGTACAATTTGGTGCCGTAGTGACCAGGATTCCAGGTTTCAAACAGGCAATATAATGGTGGGAGTAGAGAGGAATTGGAGAATAAAATCTGGATTGACGAGATAAGTGCTTTCTCGGATAGCAGGATGCTTTAAAGCGAGATAAGTGCTACTGGATCAGGATGAATAGTTATGTGAGGGGCTTTGTTCAGCGGTGTCACGTTTGTCAGTTGGCTAGAAATGATAATGTTAGAGGAGTGGGGGCATATGGGTCGATTTTGACTGAAGAACCCGGGGAGTTAGTGATGGCCGATATATTTGATGCGGTTTAATCAGTTTCATACTTTAATAGAGTTTCAAATTGGTGATCTGGTAGAGGTAAGAAGATCTCAATAGTTTTGGGTAACCTTTCTTCCTCGGGACTAAAGTCGTCCGAGAGCGAATAGGTTAGGGGGAGATTGTGCTGTATGCGTCCTTAAACGCCTAATTATACTTATTAAAAGAAATAGTTTTAATGTAAGAGTATCGAATCTTTTTAGAATTAAATGACTCGCTTTGTCTTTGAGAGAAAAAGTAAAAGAAAAGTGACAACGGAGAATGGGGATTGTCAGAAAAAAGGTGAAAGATAGTAGGTTTGTTTTTTTTGGAAAAAATAGAAAAATCGTGATGAGTTTTAAAAATAATTTGAAATAATTGGGAAAATAGTTTTTTTTAGGTTTAGCAAGTTGATAATTGTATTCGTTATCTTTTGCAAGGTTCTACCGGGTCCCTTAATTGAGGACGCAATCCGGGGACCTTGCGAGGATAGAGAATGCAATTAGCTAGAAAGTCCAACTTCCGATTCGGGAATTAAGAGAATATATAAGGGTGGTAGTCTTGCTCGTGTTCTTATTTTTCAGCGTCACCTTCCTAATGACAGACGATTTGACGGAATTATAAGTTTGCAGGAGCAAATTAAAAAGGACCAAAAAAGGACAGGATATGGTTGAAAGGAAAATACTACTGGGATGGTCTTACAGCTAAGTGGATAAATTTATTTAATGTTGTTGGTTAGTTTCATATTTAAAGGCGTAGGAAAGACACCGGTATAAAGAAAACCCTTAAATAGAACTGTCGTCTTGGTCGAGTGGTAGTGGTGCTGCATCTTGATCGGCGGGTCCTGGGTTCGATCCCCAGTCGGGGCGAACATTTGTTCTCGGGTCATGGGTGTTTGTGTCTGTCTTTGTGTTTGTTCCGGGGAACCCGCGATACGGGGGAGAGCCTTAGTGTGGGCCTTTGAGTGTATAATTTTATTAGCTTTATTAACAGGACAATGAAAGCAGCAGATTTAAATTTTGTTTAAAACCCTAAATTTCATTTACAATTAGAAAATCGCGAGTGACATATAAACAAATTTTGAAGTGTCAGTGAAAACAAAATCTATAAGAGGGAGGCCCATTTTATTAATATATTTAATTAAATAATCTATTAATAATTTTGATGAAAATAATTTAATAATTTAAATAGTTATACAATATTTTAACATTAAAGTGAAAAGAATAATTCAAACTGAAATAAACTGAAGTTGTCAGTTTATTTTGAACTTGAGTATGGAACAGGCCAAAGTTGACTTAAGGGATTCTCAATCAGATTTTAGGAGTAAATGTTCTTGATTTTGGACTCTGGTGAGTAGAACCTACTTTAAGATCACTAGGGATTTTATTTATTTAGGGATTAAGTTATAGGGATGTTGGAACAGGCCAAAGTTGACTTAAGGGATTCTCAATCAGATTTTAGGAGTAAATGTTCTTGATTTTGGACTCTGGTGAGTAGAACCTACTTTAAGATCACTAGGGATTTTATTTATTTAGGGATTAAGTTATAGGAATGTTCTTAAATTTCGGGCGGATTCTAAATTGAATTTTTTTCCTTTTATTTATTTATGACTTGACTTTGGTAAAACGTTATGCTTTTATTTTATTCTTTCTTATTAAACGATTTAAGAACTACGGACTTGCTGCTAGTTTAGGATCCGCCTAGAGGTTTTATTTTATTTCCTTCTCCCTCTATCTACTAGGATCGTTATTTCGTGATTCGCGATGTTCGGCGAGGCCTGAGTGACTAGGTTTTCCTGAATTTCCGAAACGACATTATTATTATAGCACCTATCTCTCCTTCTACGATTCTTCTACTGGCTCACGAAGGGCAATTGTGACGCTGCTATTAGTGTAGCACAATACACGAGTAGCGACAAAAGACGGATGACCATCGGCGGCAAACGTCAGATTTTAGTTTGCTTTCGTAGGCTCCCTCTTGCTTTACAGTTGACCTATGGAAACCAGGAGATGCCCCTCACAACCACTGAACAAAGTACCTCTACAGACTATACATCCTACTCAGAACCATGTAGCTGAGCAGTCTTCTCATTTGCTAAATTATCCTTGGGGTTTCGCAATCTCGTTCACCGAGGCGCTAGGGGAGGGCTTGTCAGTAGCAGACACGTGGTCACCGCGTGCGGGGGTTGTTCAGTCCAATTGAGGGGGGTAGCTTTATAATACCACCCCAAGGAATACTGTCCTACCCGTATACGTGATCACAGCTGACTACTTCGGTAGTCAGTCGTAGGGTCTGTAGTCTGCGGTAATACAAGGACGCGCTGCAGGCGACGGCTCCTAGGTTTCGCGGGGAGGAGAGATTGCGACTATTCGGTTTTCCTTTCTGACACTTGGCTTTATAGTTCGGAGTCTAATCCACTCACAGGAGAAATAGGGAAGCGCGATGTTTGGCCTAGTATTAGTTGAGGATTTGTCGCTCAGAGAACATAACGATTCTAGGAGATCCTATAAGATGCCCGACTCGAATAGTCTCCCCGGGTTGGTCACCCCAAGGCGACGGATCTCGTCATTTGGAGCGCCGTCGACAGGTTCCGGGGCGTGGCTGGGGGCCCCAGAACGGGGAACTCCCAAATGATGCCCTGGGTTTATATTAATCTCTCTGTCTAGGTATTCTACTCGTTGTCCCAGCCTTCGGCTTTCATCCTGCTTCGATTGGAATAATCAAGAGATTAATCCTTTTGTGTCAATATGTCAAAATGTAATTTATTGGACTATGTGAAGCACATTAAACTTTGTTTTAATCTTGATTTTGCTTTTAATTCCTCTCTAAGTCTGAAACCCACTTTTAAATTGCTTGTACCTGCGAGAATCCTAAAAGTAATTCACAACGTAGGACTCTAGACATCACAGCCGTAAGTAAAGAGTATCCTCCTCTATTTAATGCAGGTGGGGATCAGTACAGTACCTATCTCTTTTTTTCGCAAAAGTATACTACTCCAAGCCAAAGGTGGTCCCATTGTTGTCACCAAGTCAGGATCCGACAAAGGAATCCTAGGGAAACCGAGGCCAACCCTCAATAGGCACTTACAATGTTTATCATTATGTACTTTCTATTATTTACACTAAAAATCGAAAAATAAATAAACTTATAGAAAAAATAACTGACTTCAAAAAAGCGAAGTTAGTTTAGTTTCTGACAGCAGCACGTCAGGTTACCCATTTGCAATACGAAAGCCGTCGCTATTACGACCGAGATAAGGGCAACGTCAAGGTCAACATGTATAGCCTGATGTGCTGCTATGTTTACATGCCGATATGTTTAAGGTCGATGCCAAGCCAAATGAGTTTTATACACATGTTTTATAGGCCGCTTTTGCACTAACTTCAAACAAAACAGTAGGTACTACATATCATATTGAATGATGTTGTCATATATGTTTGACGACAACGCTGAAACGAATTATCACGAGCACAAAGCAATTTTTCATCTCTGCTACCTCTTGGATAAAATACAACTAGCTACGGAACCTGATTCACCATTACTACCACTTCCTTTTATCCCTATCGGGAAAGGCAAAAAAATTTAAGCCCATACAGCCAACTTTGATGTTTTTCTAAGACTCCACCGGCTGTTGGCCGAATTCCCGCCAAAATTTAGGAATAGGAACTTCTTCAGGGGGGCTACCACCTAAGCGAAGCTGACGCTGGGTGAACGAATGGAATGCTGTCTATTGCTTCTCCATAAGGAGACCTTGATTAACGACATGAACCAAACACAGCAATGTACATCATTCCATTCGTTCAATCAGCATCAACTTCGCTTAGGTGGTAGCCCCCCAGCATAGGCATACATCGGATCGGCCAAAGAGTATGTCACTGCGTTTAGGATCGGCAAAAGGCACCTTGTTCCACTAACTACTTTTATAATGTGAAATGAAAATATTAGTGAAACGCCTTTCATCTTCTAGGACTTTATTCTCTATACATTAAATACTACAATAACATAGATAACGGGTTCTTACAACCACGATCACGGATATACTGGAGAACTGCCGGTAGTGATATTCGTGAGAATCAACAAGACACTACATATAATAAAACATAAGCATACACTAATAGTGTTGTTCACTGACTGAACATTTACCTACAAATGATTAGCACAAAAATAAAATTAAGTTATGCATAATTTCATTATATTCAATACTCAATATTATACATATGACCCATGCGAGCTAACTTGAGACTTGGACTGACGACGTCATCTTTGGTTTACGGTTTGCGGAATGATAAAATATAGAAAGAGTCAAGACACATATCTGTTTTTTTTTTCATAACAGCTGCTTATAGTGATCACACTGATTGCAGTTATAGTTTAGATAACTGCAATTAGTGTGATCACTATTAGCAGCTGTTATGAGTAAAGCTGGCGTTTCAGATGGCACCTTCCACCATATCTGTGACAAAGATATTTTGTTTAAGTATCTTTTTAATATTTTATAATTTTGCACACCATAAATTGAAGGTGAAGTCATCCGCCCAGGTCTCAAGTTAACTCGTACAATAGTACTAATGATCATTCCAATGCCTGACTTTCCACAGTTTCAGCATCATGTCTCTTCATATGCTTAACAAGAGAGCGCTTGGCGTTATAACGAGCCGGACAAATACTGCAATTGAATGAATCATTTATGTGGGAGTTATCTATGTGGTCTTTGCGCCTAGATGCAGACAGAAAGCTTTGTTCACACAAATGGCATTTATATGGCCTTTCGCCCGTATGCAACCGTGTATGGTTGACCAAAGACTGTTTAGTTACAAACTTTCCACCACACTGGGCACAAACATAATTTTTCTCCTTGGTGTGCTTCAGAACGTGGGTCTTCAGTGCAGATGCACTGAGGCATTTCCTTCCACACCACTGGCAAACATGACCTTCTGCATCCGTGTGCATATATTTGATATGCACTGAAAGCTGGTGCTTAAAGCTACAGTGATAGCCACAAGTATCACATGTATAGTTTCCAGGAGTTCGAGATGGCATTACACAATCAAGAGCTATGTGTCTCTCAAAGTCTTTCCTCTTCTTGTAAACTTTCCCACATTTGTAGCACACTTTACGGGCTCTCTGGTGTGTCAACAGATGCCTTTTGACAGTGCTTGTCCTATTTAACAGTTTTTTGCCACACGTAGGGCAATCCACTGTACGGTGGCTGCAAGATTTATGGGTCTCCAACAAACCATAAGTACCAAAACTTTTTGGGCATTCGTCACACTGAAATTCTTTTTTAAAATGTGAAGCAAAAAAGTGTTGTCTTAGATTACCAGAAGTTGGATAAATTTTAAAACAAACTTTACATTTATATTCTTTTGGTTTGCTTGGATCATGGACTAATTCATGTGTTTTGATGAAAATTGTCGAAAAATCTCTTGGTCTTCTGACACGACCGTCTTTCTTTTGTGGTGCATCTTTTCTATCATTTTTTTCCAACCCATTAACAAGCAAATGAAATCTTGGCAGGGCTGTTTTCGAGGGAAATTCAAGCTTTTTTATATCATAAAATTGTTGTATAGTCATTTCTTGGGGATTGACAGATAGGTAGAGTGTTTTGAAGACATCTAGTTCTTGTGATAAGTCCTCAAGACCGCTAGTGATAGTTTCAACAGCAGTTATAAGGTTCCCGACATGGTCTCTTGCATTGTGGATGAAATTATAGCTACTGATGACTGATTTGGTGCAATCAAAGCAGACAGACTGGTAAAGGCTCATACTGTCTGTGACCTGAAATAATGAATTCCAAGTTAAATAGCTAATTATTTGACACATAAATAATTAGTGTCGCAAAAGGAGCAGCCATACAAAATACAAAAAAAATACAATTTTCCAATGTCCCAACCGTTTTTAACAACCACCCCTAACATAACCCACTGACCGTCTCTTGGGTTGCCCCTTTTGTGACACGCCGACAACAGGGCTGTAGCAAGAGTCGAATTTGAGAATAGAATAGAATAGAAAAATCTTTATTTTATAGGACATTCAGGATGTCACTTAAAACAAGTCAAGATTACAATGAAATACATACAAACATACATTAAACGATTTAAATACATACATACGCATTCGTTCTTTTGACCCTACTGACTCTACGTCTATTTGCAAACTATGAGGTAGGGTAGTATTGGTGACAGGTAGGCCGGATGTAAAAAAATTATCATTATTGATATCCATGTATATCAGTTCAGTGATGTACATTCAATAGCTATTCGTAGACAAATAATTTCTGTGAGAGAGCATGAGCTTAAATAGTTATAGATGCATCTAATAACTATTAAATTCTCAATGACGAAGAACATGCAAACAAGATGGTTGAACTTCCAGATTTGGATGTAGAGATCCACATCTGAGTGAAAGTGAGGTAATAATTGTTGGGTGTTTACTGTGAACAAACAATTTGATTATAATAATTTATCTTAGTTTTTGGTATTTTTAAGGTATAGGGCATTGTGATTTTAAGATAGGCCATTGCCCCACAATGACCTCCCTAGCTACAGCCCTGGCCGACAACGTTCTGCCAACACCGAAAGGGAACATGAGTGTGAGTGTACCCGTGCTTTATCGGATTGCTAGTAGTTGTAGCTGTAACGGAACGTAAACTAAATAAAAATGGTTTCAAAAATTAAATAAAACAACCGAAGCCTATTGCGTAATCTGTAAGAGAAAAACGATCCGTCATCACAAAAGTTGAGGTTAGAAAAGTATTTATTCCTTACTATTTCACCAATAGTTTCAGTTATGACCCTTGAAAGAATCTCTGTCTCCCCATTAATGCCTTCTTCATTTTCTTTACATCTCACAAAGACTTTGTCGTTTATAGCAGTAGCTCTGTCGTCGACTGCAGTTAAACATAAACAACATAAATCTGCTGCTTCTTTCTTCAATAATAACCGGTCCCGAACTGCTTTGTAATACAATAACGACATTTTTGTATCATCCATACTAAAATTAAGGAAATATCTAACACAATTTGACCAATCCAGTTCTTTCAAATAAATCTAAAACTCTAATCAAAGCCATTTATCAACACAACACACAGTTCTTTCCAGTGACATATTCTTTGGCTCTTTCAAAATGGGTGGCGTCACTGTGAGCATATAATCACTGCGTTGTGGCGTCGTCGCTTTTTTTGTGCAAATGGCAATGTTGCCACCCAAAAAATATTTTAGCGTCGCTGTCATGGATGTATGTGCCCCTTTCCTAGCCACCTCTTGCCCTATTTCCAAACTATACAAAAACATTTTTGGCTGTCTGTGCCTCCGCTGCCGGAGCCGGCAGTGGGGATAGGTGCCGGAGCCGGCAGATGGTACGAGTGCCGGAGCCGGCTATTAAGTGAAACGGGTTCCGGAGTCGGCAAAAAAATGATTAGATCGGCATTGTTTGCATCTGATAGACGATATAAATCATTATAAAACTTAAATTATAGGTAATAATAAGTAGGTATTCAATGATGTGTTGCTATGTTATATGTTACCGGAAATATGTATATGAAACCTATAAAACAACCTAACCTAACCGAGCGGAACTGCGACAACCGCTTAACGCAACCACAGTCGTTTCTGGCAGTTCTAACCTAACCCAAACCGTTAAGGGTTAAGGTTGGGTTAGGTTAGATTAGTTAAGGGTTAAGGTTGGGTTAAGTTAGAACTGTGACCCCCAACGCACGAGCCGAGCGAGCGAAGCGAGCGTGCCGCGGCAGCGGCCGGCGAAATGCCAGAAACGAACCCCCGGCCCAGTTTTGAAATCCAAGATGGCGGTCACAGAGTACTTTTTTTATACGGAAAATGGCGGTGGCGGATATGCACTATTTTGAACTTGAACATTTCGACATACTTATTAACCTTTTAGTTTTTGGGGGTGCTGATTTCGGAAATCACATCTATGTAAAATCCAAGACGGCAGATTCACTTTTTTTAAAAATGTTGACATGGGTGTCGTTCAAATGGTTTGGGGGTGCTGAATTGTTGATTTGGAAAAATTCACCATTTAAATACCCAAGATGGCGAAAGCTGAGATCCATGAGAAAAGGAAACTATTTACAGTACAAAAGCTCATACTTACAAAAAAAAGGTGTCATTAATAATGACTCATTATTTCATTACATTGTTACAAATACTTTAAGTATAAAAAAGAAAACAAAGTAATGTTTTCTATATTTCTCTATATTTACCCAATGCAATAAGTAATACCCTACTATATAGTATAGGTATGTATCAGAATTTTCTAGGGATCATACATAATTTTTCAAAGCCTTAAAAATTCCTTACTTGGGTTACAATTTCCAGACCTACGACACTGTATTAATTGAATAGTGTGATAGGTAGCTTAAGGGTTAACATTTTTATGCATTTTGTATTAAAAGGGCAGAGCTTTTTTAGCTTCACAAATAGATGTTAAATTAGACTACGAATTGTTACAACAAGATTGCCTTCCTTTCATTTAATTATCAGGAAAAGATGGTTCTTTATACAATCTGCTTTGAGGATTAAAATGCCTGATACGATGCTTTCGTAAAGAAATGGTCGCTTTAAATTTATGGTGACAAATGTCACATTCAAGGGAAGGTTCCAGATGGTGTCTTCTTACATGATCAATTCTTCTGGAAGCTGACAGGAAAGCTTTGTCACAATGTGAGCATGGATACGGCTTCTCCCCTGTGTGTAACCGGGTGTGATATAGTAAAGACTCTTTTGTCACAAACCTCCCTTCACAGATACTACACACAAAGTTTTTCTCACGAGTATGTTTGACCAGATGCGACTGCAACTTGCTTCTTGTGTAAAACTGCTTATTACAAAACTCACAAATAAAGCCTCGTGCATTCCCATGTTCATACTTAATATGTTTCGCCAAATAAGGCTTGTAACAGTATGTTTTTTTACATATGTCACATTGGTAATCACCATCTTGAGAAGACTTCTTTGATTTCTGTCTGCAAATATCATCTTTGATATGTTTTTGAAATGCTTCCTTGCTTCGGTACATTCTTCCACAGTCGTGACAAATTATTTGAATGTTGTGATTGCTTTCATGCTTCTTTAAAACGGATTTGTTGGTGAAATGTTTACCACATTCCCTGCAGGCTCCTACAATGGTGTGTTCCTTATTATAGTGGTATTCCAAATGTTCTTTAGTCAAGAAACTACGATTACATTTATTACATTTCACATTTTTTGGATAGTGCTTTTTAAAGAAATGCTTTCTTAGTACAGTCTCATCTAAAAACTTTTTCATGCAACAGCGGCATGTGTAATCCATGGGATTGCTTGCGTCAAAGATTAATTTTGAAGTCTGAATGTATGGTATATCATAAATTGGCATTTTTCCTGGATGTGGATTTTCTTTGTTCTTTGTGTCTAGTTGGGAACCCAATGATTTGTTCAATATTTCTTTTTTGTTAGCTTCTGTTTTTATGCCTCTAAGACTAAAACTATTCTCGTGCTTGATAGCACTAATTCTTTTACAAGCTGCTTTCTTATTCTTCATTGGCCTAGCATCGTAAAACTGTGTGCTAGTAAGATCAGCTTCGTTTAAACAAAGAAACATTGTTTTATAGCAGTCAATATCCTGTGCAGTGTTCTCAAATGACTGTCGTAGATTTTCTGCAGCAATCGTGAGTTTGTTTAGGTTTTCTTTGCACATGCTTTTGAATAAATAACTTTGTGCTAGTGAAACACAGCAGTCCATGCAAAACACACCCATGGTGGCTATGTCGCAAAAAACCTGAAATTTAAAGGTTATGTTTGGTTATTGATAAACATACTAAACATACGAAAAATAGGGTACGAATACAGCATTAGAAAACAATTAGAATAATCGAACTCACTTCTTCCCCAAGTACTAATGACAAAATATCTGACATATTTACACTATTTCGGGCTTCAAGAAGAATTTCTTCATCGGTGTTCACAGATTTTTCATTGGTTTCTTGAAAACATAAACAGCACACATCGTTATTCCCACTTATTAAACTAGTTAACGCGATGCTTACAGACATTTTTACAGATTACTCCTTTGCTTACTTAAATTAATCTTTTCTGTTCAAAATGAAGCTCAAAACAACCGTTGTAATCTAAACATTGCAAAAAAGTGCAAAGCAAAATGCGTTTTGGTAAGGTTTTTGTTTTCGTCCGTCGGCTACGGTCCGATTCACGATAATATCAATGGCTACGGTCCGAATCACAGTTCTGAATGACGATATTATCGCTCAAACATTGGTCCGATTGACCTGTGAGCGCGCTCACAGCGCTGACAGTGACATGACGTCACTCATGACGTCATTACCGACGCCATCTTACGCTAACAACGACCATGCCTCGACGCGTAATCACTGTGAGCGATCTGTCAAACGCGCGTCAAAATAAACAAATTGGAAGTGTTTTTCATGTGTTTTTTTAAGGTTTTCCTTTAAAGTTCTTCTTTCTTTGTTATTGGCGTGGGTGATGACTAATTAAACTCCTTGGGCAGAAAAAATGCATCTTCAAAAGGTAAACAAAGATTTTGAGGTTAGAAATACCGTAAGCGCTGTCATTTGTCGATTTTAGCGCTGTCATCCATTCAGAACAGGCTATAAGCGTTGGCGCGCTGTGATCGCCAAAATCGTCATTCGGACCGTAGTCGATATTACCCTCATAATACCGCTCAAATCAAACATTGGTCCGATTCACCTGTGAGCGCGCTCACAGCGCTGACAGTGACGTCACTCATGACGTCATTACTGACGCCATCTTAGGCTAACAACGACTATGCCTCGACTGTGAGCGATCTGTCAAACATCTGTCAAACGCGCGTCAAAATAAACAAATTGGAAGTGTTTTTCTTTAAAATTCTTCTTTCTTTGGTATTGGCGTGGGTGACACGACTAATTAACTCGAGGGCCACAAAAGCTCCAATTGGTTCCATCTTCAGAACGTAAACAAAGATTTTGAGGTTAGAAATACCCGTAAGCGCGTTAACGTTCTGGTCCGATTCGAGAACTGTCATTTGTCGATTTTAGCGCTGTCATCCATTCGGACCAGGCCAAATATGTAGTATTAAAGGTAGATGGAAAAAAGTTGAACAATGAAATGATATACCTTTCCTTTCCTCCTAAATGAAAGTTCAGCGGGAATTGAAAAGAAATAGCAATATAGGCAACGCTCCGTATTGAAACCTACCGCGCCACCGGCCGCGGCCGACTCACAACAAAGAGCATCCAACCTGAGTGGCATACCTAAACTTCAAGGTGATCACCCGAAGGAGCCCCACTATGGAGAAATCAAATGATGGCGGCCACTGATGAAACTTGCAGTAATTGATAGAGAAAAATATTACAAAACGAAAGTGTTGGTTGAAAAAATGTCGGAAGATGTATACTTTCGGAGATATAGAGCTTTGAAAATTAAAAAAATATTAACTAACAAAAGTATAATTTAAAGTCTTTAACTGCCTTACAGCATTAGATAACTCTATCCTACTTGTTTAAGCATGGCAAAGCAATTTTTTTACTTTCATTATCATGTTTAGGTAGGTAGGTACAGTCAAGAGCACGCTAAGCTTGACATTTTAAATCTTATCCTATATTAGATATTTAAGAATGAAAAAGTATTTTTAAAGTAATAATGTTATTTATTAGATAAGTAGGTACTGTACAGAGGTCATTCGTTATCCGTGTACTTGAAAAGCCTTTTGATAGGTATTTTGTAATTAAAAACAATTAGCTTCCTTTTGACGGTCAATGCTGGTATTTTGAAAGTCTTCTCGTAGCTTCACTTCAGAATAGTTCTTTCCTCTAAATAACTAAAAGTGAAAAATATAGGAAAAAATGCAAGAGTATGCAGTTTACATTTCGAAAACGTGTGCTACAAAAATGGATTAGAAAAAAAAATCTAAAGATTTATGCTGTTCCTACTCACTATCGATTCAGCGAATTAGGCGTGAAAGCATAACAGACAGACAGAATATTATTAAGGACTGACCAGCTACGAGTTGTATCTTTTTGTATTATCGATACTTTTTCATCGCGAATGTTGCAACACTATAGCAACTTATCATAATAAAAAAGTATGTATAGAAAAAACGGTGACACTTCGATATTCCCGTTTTACAGAATGAATGTTGAACTTATAGAACGGGACCCAAGGAGAATGACTTCATTTCCGTGGGACTTACCTCCGCCATACGAACTACTGGTATGTACTTATTCGGCATATGTTCCTGAACACAAAAAGTGCGGTAGTCACTTTCTGAGGGTATGGAGGGGGTAGCTATGACGTAACAAAGATGGCGGCCAGGCCTATTTTATTTACGCTATATTTAGATAACTACTGGGCAGATTTACTTAAATAGGGTCTCAAATGAAAGATAATTTAATATACATTATTTTATTCTACAGATGCATTAGTGTAAACCTAGTAACAAAATAAATATTTTCAAAAAACGACATTTTGTAAAATTAAACTTTTTTTACTGTGTGAAAAGAACAGAAACGTTAGGATTACGGTAATTTAGCTTATTATAAAAAAATTGCTACACTTATCAGCATTCTAATGAACCTAAAAACGTTTAAATCGAGCTATAAACAACAGAACTGCAGTCGTCTAAGTGAGCGTGGGTAGCGCCGAACTGACTACGGTACTTAGATTTTGGTAAGAATAACCTTGAAAATAACGTGACAAAACGGCAAAATGAAAAAGTATTATGAACAAGCATCATTTTTTTTTTAACAGGCATCATTTTTTTTGTCAAAAAAATTTTCTTAATTTTTTTACGAACTATTTTTAAAAATTCTCGTAACAAAAATAACGCTTCGTCTCATATCGAAATAAAACTCTTCATACTTGCACGTACTTGCGTTATATTTCAAAACAAAGGACTCAATGGTACTGGTCTGTACTGATGGACATGAGAGTGTAAACGTACGCACTCGAGGCAGAGGCAGGTCGCTGACGTGCGAGAGTGTACAGCTGCCGTTATATTTTTTACATCGGCAACACTGAGATTCATTCCGAGGAATCCCTGCACCGTGCTGCGCCGTGAACTTTGGCACTTGTCGCTTCATTCATTTGAAATCATTTGGTCAGGCCTATAACACTGTTAGTACCAATAACTGCGAAATGGCGCTGCTATCGCCTTTTAAAACTAAAAAATAGTTGAAGTTTGATATGGGTTCCTTTAAAAAAAAGTTCTTTAGCTTCATGAGGAGCCCTAAATTTTGCTAGTTTAAAAGCATTAATAAAGCTTGTTGCCTTTATGTTGTTGCTACGTAACAGCTACTAGGTTGGTGCCCTCTAAGTTTAATTTTTTTTCTGTTCTTGGAGGATGATTGCACTTTAAACAGACATAGATAAAAATTCAAATGCAATCTAAATAAAAATGCAAAGCATCTCCTTTTCACATAACTAGATTATGTAATATGAAATGCTATGGTTAAAGTTACATTACACGAATCAAATGTTTTTAACCCTGATTGATTTTTTAGATACATAGTTTCATTAATAATAAATATACGTACCAGCCCTTCCAATCACCAAAGTCATTTCTAGGGTATCATCCTCATTTTGCTCTCGAAAATAATTATAAATAAACAAATAAATAAACGCTACACACTCAAAGGCCCACACTAAGGTTTACCCTTGTGTCGTGGGTCCCTTAAAACACACATAAAGAAAAATACAAACACCCATGACCCAAGAACAAACAAATAAATCTTTGACATGCTGCTGGGTAGTAATAACTAACATTACTTAAATACTTAAAAGCAGTAGGTACAGTTTTAGAGTACAGTGTGTAATAAATATGCCTATTGGATTTCTTCATGGGACAGACTGTCAGCCGACTCACCCTGCACTAGGAATAAATCTGTATTGCAGTGGTAAGACATCTAGTCAGTTCACGAGAGGCAAGGTTATGGTACTTATAGTTGAGTTGTTGTACAAGTGAATAGGTACTTCGCTAAAGGCTTAAGCAATTTCCAGAACTAGTAAATAAAAGTGAATAGATAGATTCTCAAATATAGAAAGTGTTGCCACAATTCCGTCAATATCTTGTAGCGCAGAACACTTCACTTTATAATAAATGGCAATCAGCCATTTTGTGAAAAAATTGTGGATAAGAACTTTTTTGAGTGACACCCAGGTGACACCTTTAACATTCTCATGTTTTCAAAATGGTTCAATGATAATCAATGGAAAAGTAAAAGAAAAAATAAAAATTTTCAATGACTATCAACGTCTGACCTTTTTGGCGGGAGCTGTCAGGCAACTTGAAAGACTACTATAATTATTGAATTGTTATCTTTTTTGGTGACCCCAGTGTCATTAGTTCATTACACGGTTACACATTACTCTCTCTGCTCTTTGTAGCTGACCCACGTGATGGAAAGTTTTGAATTTGAATATTAAAATAATAGATATAGTGTGTCCAATTAAGAATAATACGTAACAGATTTTATGGCAGGCGCGGTCGCAGCCAGAAATTTTGGAGGGGGTCACTCACCCAATTCACAACTAAGTAGACAGCCTTTATCTTGAATCTTTACTATAAACCGACAAATTACATTATTAGAATATTGTTATACAACCTTTATCATAACGACGCATATCGATTTTGCTAGGATTACCAAAACTACGTAGTTCGGTTCCTTGTTTCTAAACTAGATGTCATTTCCAAGTTATTTTGGCCATCGTACGTAGTTCATAAAAACACCACTAGATGTCAGCAAACTATAAATTTATCGCGGTTAGGGGATAGCTAGAAATTTCCTTTTATTATTTGGCAAATTTTTGAGATTTTTCAAATTGACCTTAGATTTTGGGGGGGGTCATGTCCCCTGTGACCCCCCCCTTCGGACCGCGCCTGTTTTATGGACTTACCTACTTTACTCAGTGGTTCACCCAGAGCAATTCCGTTTTCAGTGAAGAGACATGTGTAAGAAAAGCGAATTCTCTTGCCTTCTTCATCGAATAGCGTTTTGTCAAAATGTTTTTGACAAACGCATTGTTTCAACAATTGCTCTTCAGAGAGTTCAAGGAGTATAGGATTTGTTGGCGCGAGAAAAGACATATCCACAAACTTCTTAGATAACTGTTTCTCGGGAAACAAAAAAACCGTAGCGTTTCACCTGTTGCAGTGCAACCACCAACACAACACTTAAGCGTTTCCATGTTAAAGCAGGTTGCAAAAATAACCTAAGATGAAAAAATTTGATTTGTGACAAGAATCTCAACTTCAAACTCAACATAAATACACGAGCACTCAACTCGAGCTCGCAAGGGTTCATAGAATTACTCTTGAACGATAAAATTGTATAAAAAATCACTGTTCGCCGACCATCGGCTGAAAGAAAAAATCTTCAGCCGATACCTTGTTGTGCCGACAGCTCAATTCGCCGAAAGGACGTTCTAAATATATTTTTTTTGCTGATGACACGATTTGCAGATAAGCCGGTTCACTGAAAGCTCGACTGAGCGAATTAGCCATTTATCGATAGAAAGAATTGCAGAAAGCACTGTTCATATTTTCATTTACTAATACTTACTACGCCATTTGTTGAAACATAAGGTTTAGTTTTTTTAGAATAAAAAGTAGCTTATTTATTAATCTAGAGCAGCACATTCCATCAAAATCAGTCCGTTAGTTTTAGGCATATAATAAATAAGGTGTAATTCACATTTGTTTGTTTAGATTTATTATAAAGTAGTCATAAAAAAACTTACATAATTTGCAAAACAAATGTATTTATTTTAGATATAAAATTGTTACCAGATGTTGTTGATAGTTTTGACAGTATTTTTTTTCACGTACCTACAAAATAAATAACAAAATTTTATATGGAATCAAAGCTAAATGGTAATAATACGGGTTACACATGGCAAAAGATGCTTATGACAATCACAAAATAAAATAAATATAAATGCATTTTAGTCATTTCCGCGACGAAAACTGATAATAATTACTGCATTTATTTAGCAATGCACTTCAGTAAACGCCTGTGCGAACCATGAGAGCAATCATACATAATACCGTACTTGTACTTGCTCAGTGACAAGACGCCATCATGGAAGTTTGAGGTTATCTTGACATACAGCATGACGTCACAAGATGGCGAATTAAAGGCGATAGCAGCGCCATTTCGCAGCTATTAGTACTAAAGGTGTCATAGGCCTGACCAAATGATTTCAAATGAATGAAGCGACAAGTGCCAAAGTTCACGGCGCAGCACGGTGCAGGGATTCCATGGGGATTCCTCGGAATGAATCTCAGTGTTGCCGATGTAAAAAATATAACGGCGGCTGTACACTCTCGCACGTCAGCGACCTGCCTCTGCCTCGAGTGCGTACGTTTACACTCTCATGTCCATCAGTACAGACCAGTACCATTGAGTCCTTTGTTTTGAAATATAACGCAAGTACGTGCAAGTATGAAGAGTTTTATTTCGATATGATACGAAGCGTTATTTTTGTTACGAGAACTTCTGAAAATAGTTCGTAAATTTTTACGAACGATATTTTTCGTTTTTTTTTACGAATTTTTTTAATCATTATTTAATGAATAAAATTTTTTGACAAAAAAACTGATGCCTGTTAAAAAAAAATATGCCTGTTCATAATACTTTTTAATTTTGCTGTGATTCCACTCGTTTTATCACGTTATTTTCAAGATTATTCGTACCAAAGTCTAAGTACCGTAGTCAGTTCGGCGCTACCCACGCTCACTTAGACGACTGCAGTTCCGTTGTTTACAGCTCGATTTAAACGTTTTTAGATTCATTAGAATGCTGATAAGTGTAGCTATTTTTTATAATAAGCTAAATTACTATAACCACAATGGTTTCTGTTCTTTTCACACAGTAAAAAAAAGTTTAATTTTACAAAATGTCATTTTTTGAAAATATTTATTTTGTTACTAGCTTTACACTAATGTATCTTTAGAATAAAACAATGTATATTAAATTATCTTTCATTTGAGACCCTATTTAAGTAAATCTGCCTTGTAGTTATCTAAATATAGCGTAAATAAAATAGGACCGGCCGCCATCTTTGATACGTCATAGCTACCCCCTCCATACCCTTAGAAAGTGACTACCGCACTTTTTGAGTTCAGGAAAACATGCCAAATAAGTACATACCAGTACTTCGTATGGCGGAGGTGAGTCCCACGAAAATCGTTATTTGAAGACTTTCTTACGAATGGGTCCCGCTCTATTATTTATAGGCAATTTACCAATAAACAATTTAGTCACTGGCCATTTTGTCCTAGCTTGTATAGTTTTCCTGAAAATTGAGGAAATCTGTAAAACGGGACAATTTTCAGGGGGGGAGGGGCGACGCCGGATGCGGGTGGGGGGCGGGAGAGTTATGATTTATAATGTACTAGCTTCCCGCGTGGGACTTCGTTCCCGTGGGAATTCGGGAAAATCATGTACCCTATGTCCATCCCGGATAATGTAGGACTCTAATGGTGAAAGATTTTTTCAAATCGGTCCAGTAGTTTCAGAGCCTATTCGATGCAAATAAACAAACAAAAAAACAATCAAATCATTCCTCTTTATAATATGTATAGACTTATTGATAGGTATAACACTGCAACATCAAAACAAAATTATTAATTTTGCCGTTTTGTCCATACATTGAAATCTAGAATGAATATACTACTATGTTAGCTACTATGTTTGTCTCTTTTTTTCGAATAGTAATTACAAATAGTAATAACGGAAGTATTAATAGAGATGCAACCTGCATTGAAAATTTCACTTTTTACTGTCCATCTACCTTGGCGCGCTGTGATCTCCAAAATCGTGAATCGGACCGTTTAGCCGTCATGTCATGAAGAATGGGCAGGGGGGCTACCACCTAAGCCGAGATCATAGAAAATTGTCTATGGTTGATCATATTGGTACCATGTAAGGTCACGTGACTTATTTCGAAGTTGATTTTCCAAAGAATGAATGATGCCCATGCGTACCTATGCGTACCCCATAAAAACATTTTTTTGTAAATAAAGAATGAACTGATGTTTTTTTTTCGCCATCTAATCTCATGTTTATGTTCCATAAATATTGATATTTCTTATTCGTATACGAATATTCCTGAGCTTTCGGTGAACACCAGCGTATGTGGGCAACCACTACTACCTCAAGCTTGTCCAGCAGACTCAGCAGAGGAATAAAAGTGTCCAAAGTGATTTTTAGTCTCGAAGTATGAAGTGGTCTTGGATGCTGCTCGCATACTGATTCCTCGACTTCTCATCGAATACCTGTCATAATGTTTTTCAGCAGTATGAACATCCATATACCTGGAAGATATAGACTTTGCGGATGATCTGCCTACTCGCTACTTCACGAGAACACCTCCACAGTGTTGCCATATATACGGATTTGTCCGTATTTGTACGGATTTTGCAAGTTCAATACGGATGAATCAAGATTACGGATTTTTATACGGATTTACTCTAAACACAGAATTAGCTTCAAAAGGTCCCCGTTTTCGAGCCTTCTTTACCTAATTCTGACCAATTTCGTCACAACGCTGGTGAGTTTGCTCCACTGTAGTGCGGCAGTACAGCGAAATTTCTTCAATGAAGACGAAACCAAGAAATAAATTATCTACCTCGACGACAACGGACCCGCTACTACTAAACAACTTTAAGGGAAATCACCCTCTTTTGATTTAAATCCTGACTCAAAAATGTAACATTTAATTTTTATACGGAATTCATACGGAATTTCAATCATAATACGGGATATTTATACGGAATTTCAATGAAAACATAAATACGGATTTTATACGGATTTTTGTAATGAAAATACAGATTTCACGTCTACTTCATGTGGCAACACTGCACCTCCAGTCCAAGGCCGACGATCTTGCCAATGCTGCTGCTGAAGAGGGTCTGCGCATAAACGGTAATAAAACGAAAGACATGCGCCTTAATACCACTGATGCAACGCCTATCTATATAAACGGCAAAGCAGTCGAAATTGTGAAGCGCTTTACCTACCTAGGGAGCATTGTAGACCCTATGGGAGGTACAGAAGCTGATGTAGAAGCGCGTATCAACAAGGCAAGAGCCGCATACGCACAGCTTAAACCCGTTTGGACGTCATCAATAATCACACAAACAAAAATAAGAATATTCAACTCGAACGTCAAGTCAGTCCTCCTGTACGGATGCGAGACATGGCTCGTCAAGAATGACGTCACCAGCAAACTTCAGGTGTTCGTGAACAAATGTTTACGTCGCATCCTGGGAATCTGTTGGCCACGAACCATCCCTAATGCAAGACTGTGGGAGCTAACTGACCAAAAACCAATGAGCAAGGAGATTCTTATAAGAAAATGGCGCTGGATTGGGCACGTCTTGAGGAGACCAAATAACCATCTGTCTAAACAAAGCCTTATATGGCAAGCTTGTGGTACAAGAAAGCCGGGCCGTCCCCGTACCACCTGGAGACGGTCAGTTGATAAAGAGGCTGCATCAACTGGTCTCAGTTGGAAAGACATCGAAGCTGCCGCCCAAAACAGAGAAGAGTGGAAATCCTTTCTGAGAGCCCTATGTCCCTGATGAGGGATAACAGGATTGCATGATGAACATCCATTGCAAGCTAAATATTACCCATTAGACAGATTGAAACTGTCCAAAAGCAAAGTGAAGTGATTCTACTGCAGAATACTGTCTGTCACAGACTACTTAGAAGGAAGATAGTTTTCTTAATTAATTTGGTGGATACCGGCACTGCACTGGACCACCCCTAACATGACCCACTGACCCTGCAAACTTGAGTTTTCCTAAGATGTCAGGACAAAGCCATCAAACTGATTCAATGAGCCTGAAATTTCACATGTGAGTGAGTGAAGAAATATAAGACGGTAAAACAGAACTTAGATACCACAAGCAAACTCAACTCCTCAATTTTTATCAAGTTATAAAATATATGCTTACGTTCCTTTTAATGTCTTTTCATTTTACATATTATTATATAAGAAATGGTGTGTGTCTATACCTAGCGGTGCCCCGTCACTGGGCAAAAATGAATGCAATTATAATTAGCTCTAGATTTGTTCCATAACGGTGATATGTTAGACGCACCGAAACAGTGATATACTGGAAAAAGTTCAGTGCATAATTGAAACAATGTGTTTTTGTTTTCAAAACCAATTTCAAGTTTTCAAAACCAATGTCAGGTTCAGTTGTTATCTTGGAGATAGGCAGTGTTCTCTGGATAGGGAATCTAATAAGACAGCATAAATAAATATTTAAGAACTACTTAGTCAGTTAATTTTGAATCGCTGCTTTCAAAACCCAATATATTTATTTCAACAATATCTTGAAAATTACTGAATGTACTTAGTTAATCTTTTAATATGTTGAAGTAAACAAACACATACTAGGTGTACTGAAGCCATTCATATTGCAGAGTGCATACATGTGGTAACCTCATGTGCGGCCCTCTGTACTTTAGTATATAACAATTCAAATTCAAAAATAACTAGACTTACCCTAGTACTTAAGAATAAAAATTTGAAATATTTGGAATAAAACAATTTTTTTTAAAATAAGTTTTTTAATTCATATATGCACTTTAATTCATTTTCCAAAACAAGTCTCAATTCGTAACCCAAATTTCACTGAAATAAAGAATTATGCACAAAATTAACAATATTATAATTTCAGTAAATAAATAAAATAAATAAATAAATATCTTTATTTCACTTTAAACAATTTAAAAGTAAGCGAGTTGCTAGTGTCTCCATTTAGGCTTTTCGCCTGTGTTTAGAGCCACCGCTCTTCGTGAGACCATTCTATTCTTAATTTTAATTTTAAATCTATAGGTACTTATCACAAATTAACACAAAATAAAAATATATATCATAAATTCATAATGTTAGTAAAAGTTGAAAGAGAGTGTAAGTGTGTGTGAATGTGTGTGTGTGTGTGTTACGAGTGTTTATTAATGTAGGTATCTGATATATTCATATGTTATCCGAGGTGGAAGAGCCGCTGAAAGGCCAGCCCTACGACTATGTGTTGGGATCAGTAACAGTAAAATGAAATCTTCAGTGATTCAGTTCTCACCGTACCTACATGCCAGTCATGTTTCACAGCCTTGTAAAACGTGTGGCTCAGGCCAGCAGACCCACGGAACTTAAACAACGAATTTAGGTATTCTATGTATGCCAATATATAACACCTATTGATGCCAAAAGAACCATATACAGGGTGTTAAGTAATTCGATCTTATCCTCTTGGGTGGTAAATAAGCCCATGAAACTGAACAACTTTCCCTAAGAACAAATGCCGAAATACGAAAAAAAATTTTTACTTCCCATACAAATTGCATCAGCTGATAAATCATTTTGTATGGGAAGTCAAAAATTTTTTTCGGATAAGATCGAATTACTTAACACCCTGTATAGTTGCCTTCATAGTTTAAGAAATATAGGTCATTGTTTGTGGGTTGCTTCAAGCGCTTTGGAGCTATAAAACAATCTTGGTGTGCCTGCTGGGCGGAGGGTTCAACGCAGCAGACCAAACATGATAGCAGGCACACCAAGATCGTTTTGTAGCTCCGAAACGCTTGAAGCACTAGGTTTGAAACTTTTTTCTCGATGGCACCAATGAAAGCATTTAAGCTTAGAACTAGTACCATGTCTCTAACTTTAGCCATTTCCGTGTACGAGAGGTGGGTCTGCTGAGCTGTTATCCATCCAGCAGTCCCACAAACAACGACCTTTATTTCTTAAACTATGATGGCACTAGATATTGTTCTTTTGGCATCAATAGGTACTAGGAAGGCATTATATATTGGCATACATAGAATACCTAAATTAATTGTTTAATTTCCGTAGGTCTGCTGGCCTGAGCTTGTGAAACGGGTAGAGCTTTCAAAGTATCACCGTTGTTTGTGAGCAATACTCCATACTCCACCTAAAATGAAAATAATAATAAAGCTTTATTCATTCCACATGCATTATCTAACATAACATTACATTGCAATTAAATTAAATCAAATCAATTAATATTATTAAAAATGCAAAGTTAATAAATGAAATTAAGTTAATTAAATTACTTAATGTTCTTTTATTTAGATTCTTCATCATCTGTGGACCCTTTTGGGTAAAAGCCTCCTCCAAGTTATTCCACTCATCTCTATCTTTAGCAGCCTCCATCCATTGCTGGCCTGCTACTCTCGCTATCTAGTCGTCTGTTTGCTATGACATGAAAATGGATTTGGTTAATGAAAGTGGATTAATTGATTCTTATAAACTTATTAATTATTCCTGGCTTAAAATATTAGGTATATTGTGTATTCAAAAGTAACTAAATGGAAAGTTAAAGCTATTGTAGAGTTAATGACGGGGTTTTAGTCATTAACTCTACAATAGCTGTGCAAATCGTATCCAATGTTTGCAAGTTTCCTGACATGCCAACCTTGGTTTCAGCTTCAATTATACATTTTAAACATTCAAGTACAAGTTTGTTTATGTGGGTAATGTAAAGTAATGTTATTGCAATTCGACCAGAATCACGTAGCAAAACATTTAATTTTATTTGGGTACTTACGGTTAATGTTTTTAAGCTCAATACTCCCGCCAGGGAGTATTATGTTCCTTGGTAATCCTACACACACACACTTCTTGGTAGGTCATCAAAGGTAGGTTATGGCAAGCGGTATTCTTTATTTATCCCAATCAGTCAATCCTTTTTTTAGGAATATTATTATGGCGGTCACTGGGTGATGTTACGGGTGGCTCTGTCTTCAAAAGTTATGACAATTTTGCCAATGCCAAGATTGGAATCTACAAGAGATCACGGTGCAAACAATTCTACTCTATTCTTGTGCATATATGGGTCTGTCTTTTTATGTAAGACAATTTTGCCAATGCCAATGTTGGAAACTAAGAGATCACGGTGCAAACAATTCTATTCTTGTGCATATATGGGTCTGTCTTTTTATGTAAGAAAATTTTGCCAATATCGAGGTTGGAAACTACAAGTGAACGCGGAAGAAAATTAAACAAACGGTAAATATTTTTGTTGTTGTCGTTTTTGATTCGCCTTACGATGACAGTCACAGACTATTTAGTTTATTGTTTTATTATTCGCATTGCGGCAGGCAAAGGTTAAGAATCATACAGCCTTGTCATCCTATGCAGTTTATGCGTTTTAATGTGACTGCACGACCGATGACCCATTTTTATTTTTTTAGTTGTTTTCAAAGTAAACAATAAAAATGTCCATAAATCAATGTTAAGGGTAATTAAAATTTAAACATACATTGAAAGGTAAATTATAAGAACAAAGTAAAATAATACTGCAGCATAACAGAACGCACAGCTAAGTAATTTGAATTTGATGTTCACGCAAAATATTGAAGTTGATTCAAAAGTTACCATGGTTTAGTAGCCGTCAAAATCAAAATCAATTTTTTTATTGAATTTTGGCGTACTAGTGTGAAAACAAATGAAAGAACGACTTTCTCATGATACTTGCAGTGCGTTTTGTTTTGCTGCAGTATTTAAATGTATTCGTTGTTTTTCATTACTTATTGATCTTTATTTTGATTAATTTAAAACTAAATGTTAATTTTTAATGTAATAATTATTTTTTTACCTTGAAAACAAAAAATAAATTGATGGGTTCTAATATTAAAACGAATTGTGACTGTCACTGTGTCACTATTGAAAATGTTAAAATCGAGATGTTTTGAAGAAAATTGAGAAGTTTATTTTGTAATTGTAGCATAATTTAACAATATTTTTGAGTTTTTCGTGTAGTACGTGTAGTGGTGTTGAGTCGGAAGACGAATTCCACGTAAAACGTATACTGTTAAACTAACTACTAAAGGTTTCAAGACCAAGTAAGTTTTGTGGTGTTTTCCTATCGCCGTGGATGGAATTTCATCTAGAATCTTTTCTAAAGCAGACTTTCTGAGGCATGGAAAATATTATCGCCGCATTTTTTACGCAGCCATTGGTAAGATATGAGTTATCTATTGTAATATCATTGGTAATCTGCCTATCAATCTTCTGCAGAAGTTCTCGGAAGTTGTCATGGTTTTTTCTGTACTTAGAGATGTGTTGAAAATACCTTCAGTGGTAAAACGCAGGTAGGTAGTTATTCCAAAGTGTTGGTGAACTTATCTATTAGTTTTGTAGGCCTAACACAAAAATCTTAATATTGTTTTACTGAGATTGTTTGTTTGTTCTTCTTTCTTACAATTTCAAGTCAATATAATGGAGCCAAGCCAAAGTGTTATCAAATCTAACATACTTAATAATCATAATAAGCAAATATTATCATACCAACTTTTACATATACTTATCATTATTTATGAACGTACCTATGTCTGTTCTATGACACATTATTTCATCATCACACTATACCTATTCACTTACGTTCAGGCTTCACTCTGCCGGTCTTACAAGAAACAACTTAGAGCTGAGTGAAGCCGTTTTTCTACACACAACGCTGCACAAACACACAAGTACGAATTGCTAAGACTTTGCAAATATTTCCTTTTAAAAGTTTTGAAGAAAACTTTAAAAGGAACCTAATGTTAACCTAAATGTGTCAACTCAATTCAAAATATCTTAACTTCATAGAACATTAAATGTTTCGACTGTCATAACATAACATCTTAGTGCTCCAAAGTCATCATCATCCTGACCTGCTAGCGGTGCTCCCTGCTGATCAACAGACGATGCTCTGGTTTATTACAACCATTAGAGTTTCTTTACTTGATGTTGGTCACTTTTTGCCTTTCCCTATTTTAATACTACTTAAAATACTCTGACATTAGCAAAATCACAAAAAATCAAAAATTGAATGAAATTTTTCTAATTAAGTACCTACTTATGTCAATAACATTTGTTTGAGTCTGTCTGTTTGCAAAGGTGCAGTCTTCCCCCGAAAAGAACAGACGGGAAACTTAAAGGTTGTTCTTTTTGTTTTTTCATTACTTCCTATTTTTAACTGATCTGTCTTACTATTTTATTTATTTTTTGTCTCCATCTTTTTATTTAGTTTTTCTATTTGCTCATCTTCTGTTTGTGTTACCCAAAGATAATATCAACACTAGTATTTTCTGTTTACATTCTTTGTGTTGTAATGTCTGAAGTCATTTTTATTTTTTTTTATAAAAAACTAGCTTTTCACCCGGGACTTCGTTCCCGTGGGAATTTTCCCGTCAATTTTCCAATGTTTTTAATAGTTATTCTGCTATTCGGGATGGAGAGAAATACAACAAATCAAAAACCATGGAAACCGGTCCAGCCGATCTTGAGTTATAAGTGGTGTAACTAACACGACTTTGTTTTATATATTTAGATGGGTTCGCTCTTGACCACAATCTAGCTTAGGGAAAAGATGTGGTCGAGGATGTAGCGAACTCACCCAGAAGAAGCCTATTCACTCGTACTTTAAAGATATTTGGGTTGTATGAACTCGGAAATACAGACACCGGCAGAGAATTCCACTCCTTGGCAGTGCGCAATATAAAAGATGAAGAATAGCGCTCAGTACGTATCCGAGGGATCTTGACAAGATAAGGGTGATACCCGCAGTGCATCTGGATGTCCGATGGAAAAAAGGGGCAGGCGGAATGAGCCAATGCAGCCTCTGAGCACAGTCTCTGAAGTACATCTTATAAAAAACACATTTAGACTTCTTTTTTTACAATATGTTATTTCATTCTGAAGAAGATGAAGTTTTCCCAGTTATATTAAATAAGATGAAAAGAATTAATTAATCTGCTTTCATTAACTTAATTTATTTCCAGGTGGAGTGAGTCATCTTAGGTTTTGTAAAGCATGTGCAAAGTAAGCTTTTAAAAGATGACTGGCAAGCTTGACACTTTGGACCGGCCCTGCATTGTATGGCGCGCAGTATAAATCAGAGCTCAGCTTAAATTGGTAGTGTAAAGCGTGACCTGCTCTTGACTGTACGTTAGTGACAGCGCCGCAACAACACCGCGGTCCTATGTCAACATTGACAACGCCATAGGGCGAGCAATTCTTTGCGCGGGACCCTCGCGCAATCAAAGTGAAGTTTCACCGTGAGCCGAGCGCGAGTTTGTCGTTATCGTGATAAAGCTGCTGAGAAAAAAAAAATCGAACTTTCTCAGGGATGTGGCTGCCTTTCATTAAGATAATTCTTCACGAACACAACTACTGCCATGTATGTACACTGAGAACACCGTCAATGATATGATAATTATTATTGTTGGAAGACTACCAATCAAACCAACATAATAACTTTGATTTATTGTGTATTGGGAACTTCCTAATAGAGTTACATGATTTTAACTAGTTGACAGTAAAGATACATAGTAAAAGGCTCTAGCACCAATCAAAAACTGAATGTATAATTTTTGGAATGATGGGTATTCGAATAAGAACAAAACTGAGAATGATGAGGATGGTTGAGAATAAGATGTATAGAGCCTGTTACAAGGACTTTGTTTGGAAAATGAGTGATATCTGATATAATAAGATTAACATGCATATATGAATAAAAAAACTTGTTCCACATAATTTTATTTTATTCCAATAAATTATCCCAATAAATCACCTAGTAAACTAAAAATCAAACTGTCATAATTCATCCAAGAAAAAAACTGTTGAAAATAAATACAGAACTTTCTCCGGAATGTCCGCAGTCTCTTATAGGTGAAAATCACTTGTTGGAAGATGCATTAGCATTACGTCTTGTGTATACTGATGAAGTCGAAGAGTTGAGTTTCCTCATGGTATCTAGAAGTTCCTTCAGGTGTTTATCCCATCATTTTCTATCTTCACTCACATGTACAAGCAAAAATAAAATTCAGGCACATTGAATCAATTTTGTGACTTTTTCCAGACATCTTAACTGTCTGCTGGGAAAACTCAAGTTTGCAGTGGGTCTTTACTGTGCCAGTAGCCACTAAATTGATAAGGAAGATTATGTTTCTCCACAACATAAACACTTCTTCTGCAATCAAATTGCTTTTGTATAGTTTCAGTCTGTCTACTGGGTAATATTAAGTTTTTATCTAGTAGTGGTTGCCCTCAGAAGTACTTAATCACCAACAGATTTTCGTTTTCGCCAAAAATATTGTTGTGATTACTGTAAAAACTTCAAATGTTTATCTCCACAGCAAGTTACAATGACAAGAGCCAAGGAGTTTACAAGACTACATACTCTTTGATACAAGAGCGAGATGTGAAATGAGATGGAAGGATGGGAAACATCACGCGGGAAAATTTAAAATACATACAAAAACAAAACTCAAAATTACGAAAAAAAAAATTTTAGTTTTGGAAGGTTTTCTTTCTTAGTTTATATACAAAATGACTTTCTAACAACAAATTTACAAATTATGTATTTTATTAAGCCGCTAAATAATGTTTTTCAAAGGAAAACTTGCGATGTTGACGCCGGAGGAGTCGCCTACTTCAAAAGCGTGAAAATCAATTTCCATAAAGTCGGAAAATCCTTACATGGTACCAATTGTTTCAGAAAAAAAAAAGAGTACGCATGGGATCGTTCATTCTTTCAAGCTTCGACTTAGACGGCCTGTCACGTGACGTGTCATGGCAGCCCAAAGTGAGATTTAATCCAATTTTGTCTTATGCTTCGTATGCTTCAAGATCTTTGAGAGCTTTGAGAACCCAATTTATATTTTTCTGACTTCTTATAGATTTCTTAATCCATATTTAAGATCCCCGACGTCATTCATTCTTATATTTTTCTCACTAGTTCGCAAACAATGCGTCCCCATGGTACCAATTGAATCAGCTTCCTTCCGTCAGCATCAAAATCATCGCGTCAAATTCACGCAAGAACGGTGGTAGCCTCCCTGGGCGCTGAAAAAATAAGTTAACGTCACTGGCTGGGCGCGTTGGCGTTCTAAGCAGCGCTTACGTCACCCTGCATTGTTCCGATTCACGCCATAGTCGACGTCAATGTCGTCGTCATTGAACAGCCAAACGTAGTGATTTAAATTCTCTTTGGAACAGCCGGCGGCGGCGAACGATTAAACAATTCAGACATGTATTTTTCAAAATAAATGGTTATAAAGAATAATTAATAAAAAGAAAAATTTTTTGTCTGTGTATCTGCTTTGTAAAGTAACAATATGAAAAAACTATGTAAAGTGGAACTTTAAAAGGAAGTAGAACTATGTGGAGTATCGTGAATGGAATGGCGACAACAGCGATGTTGACGCTAATCGGAACGCAGTCGCAGTGTTTGTTCGCATTCGCATCGCATCGGACATTTTAATTTTGTTGGTTGAAATTCTTGAACGAAAACTGGAAAAGTGCGCGGTTGATTTGACATAATTTTAGTGGAAATACCTACCTACCCTAAACTTTTTCACAATGATCAATGAAACCGATTTGAATATCCTTGTCTCGAATGTTATCAGCGAGAAATCCAATAGTCATTGCAGGTTATGTCTCAAAGAAATTGAAGAATCGTACATGAGATTTGATGATTGCCTTTGTTTGGATGACGACGATTCATTTCTGCCCCTTAGTGAGATTTTGAGCCGCTTATTTGGAAAAGAGGTAACAACAACATTCAGATAATATAAATATGACCCTAATTTGACTACTATTGACTAACTAGCATTCAATATTTTATTCACACCACAAATAATGGAGCAATTTAATGTGCTTCTCCTCTGTTCTTATTAAGTACTTAATCATAGTAGGTTTGTCAAAAATAACTAAGTAGTCTATTTTTTTCAGTTTCGTGAAGAGATTCCTGGTTTAGAAGTAGCATGTCCCGAATGTGTTCAGATGGCCGCTGAGTGCTCCAAATTCATCAACAGATGTAACAATTCCACGGAACTATTGAAAAAGGTTTTTGATAATCTTAATAATGTTTTATACACTCTTACTGAACCTATTGGCCAATACCAACGTTTATTCATAATAGTAGGTGAAAATGAGTCTAAAATCATATTATCAGACAAAAGTGAACTGAATGTGAATAAAAATTTATCCTATGAATGTCCACATTGTGATGAAAGTTTTATAAACCTAATTGATTTAAAGGTTCACAGTGCAGCAGTACACAAAGGAGATCTATTTGTTTGTAAATCATGTAATGAAATATTTAATGCGGAATCTGAATTGCATGAACATATAAAAGAAAATCATCCAAAATACTATAAGTGTCCGGAATGTAACGAAGGTAAAAACACGCTGAATAATTTAAACCAACATATAGATAAAATGCATACTCAGTATGTCTGTAAAGAGTGCGGCAAGACATGTACTGGCTTGGACAAATTACATAGTCATGAAGAAAAACACAGCTGTAAAAATGAGTGTGCTAAATGTGGGAAGACTTACCTAACTAAAGATTGCTATCAAAAGCATGTGGAACTTTGCGAGAAGGACTTATTAGAACCACATCCTTATAGAGCGAAAATCCAAAAATCCTATTTCTGTGAAAAATGTGGCAAAGGGTATAGTACTTCAGGAGGCCTAAGAGTCCATGAAAGATTTGTTCATGGAAATGCTAAGCCACATATTTGTGAGCATTGTGGCAAAAAATTCACTGCTCCTAGCTATTTAAAAGTTCATATGGTGAAACATACTGGAGAGAAAAAATTCAAATGTAATATTTGTTCAAATAATTTTGTTACAAAAGAAGCTTTACTTTATCATACAAGGCGGCACACGGGTGAGAAACCATACTCTTGCAAGTTATGTGGTGAAAGATTTGTGAATGCATCTGCTAGGGCTGAGCATATCAAGTTTAAACACAATGCCCCTAAATTGATGTGTAACATCTGTAATCGCAAGTTCTTCACATCAAACTTCTTAAGGCAACATCTGATAAAACATCATGACCCTTCTAGCAAACTGTATACAGGAAGAAATATGATACCTCCGAATATGCCTGGAGAACAGAATATGCGGACTAAACTAGTTTCTATTGTTTATGAAGATGAAGCAGAGAATCAGAAAGAATAATCTTTTTTTTAGAATAATTTCATAATGTATCAACCTCTGATGAAAATAAAATAAAATTGATTTACTATAAATAACACATTTTTTATTTTATCAGTCAGTATTTGCATAATTTATCAGTTGAATACATTAGTGCGTTCGTTTCACTTGCGCTCCCTTAAATATATTAATTACTTACCTAGCCATTAATAAATCAATTTGAATGGATAAATTAACAATTGAGCTTGAGATTTTCTTCCAGACCAAAAATATCTTCAACTTGAGGTCCTACATCAACAGAAGGCACCCGAGAACCAACATACAATTTGCTTTGAGGATTATAATGTCTCTGGGTGTGGATCTTTAACTGATGCCTGGTGACAAATTTCATATGGCAGAGTGGGCACTGTTTAGATGGTTCAAAATGTTTTCGTCTCTTATGTTCCATTCTTCTAGATGCTGATAAAAAGCTTTCCTCGCAGAGATCACAAGGGAATGGGCGTTCTCCTGTATGTAACCGGATATGATAAACCAAGGCAGCTCTACTCACAAACTTACCACCACATTGCTCACAGTAGAAGTTCTTTTCTTTCGTATGTTTAACAATGTGGTTATTCAATCTGCTTACTGCATCAAATTTCTTGTTACACCAATTACAAGAGAGCACTCTTCCAAACCCATGATCGGTCTTCAAGTGTGTTCGTAAACTGTTCTTTCTTGCATATCCTTTATTGCATATATCACAGAAAAATTTTGGTTCTTTCGTGTCGGGTCTACCACATATTTTTAAATGTAACTTGAAAGTGTGTTTGTTTAAGAAGGATTTATTACAATTTTCGCATTTGTTTACATCATGTTTATCCAAGTGCATTCGTAAAGCATTTTTTGAGGGAAATTGAACAAAACATAGTTTACAAATAGCAGCAATGTGATGAATTTTCTCATGACGTTTTAGCATCCTCACAGTACTAAATGTTTTAACACACTGAGCACAGTGCACTATTTTAGGATAGTGAACTCTTTCTTTATGGTCTTCAAGCTGCATTTTAGTTGCAAAGTATTTTGCACATAGAGGACATGGAATACGTTGTTTACTTTTTTCGTTTCTGTTGTGAACTTTCATGTGTTTAATTAGAAGCAGAGTTGAAAGGAACTGTTCTCCACAATCTTCACAGACAGCACTACTAGCTTTTTTCTTTTCAGCGTATTTTGTGCGTCCAGTTATTATACTTTTAATTTTTTTAATAGCTGCACCTTTTGTTTTCGTTTTACTTTTCCGACTTGTGTATATTATTGGGTCATTATTGTTCAGCATGATATATGCAGTTTTGGTAGAAGGGTTGATTTGTTCAGATAGTGAGAGGCTACCTTCTAATCGACTGAGGGTGTCATGCCACTGTTCATTAGAGTACTGGCATAATTTTTGAAATATGTAACAGTTGATGACAGTGTTAGCACACTCCGCACACAGTACTTGAGGGAGCAATGGTTCTTGTGCTATCTGGAAAAAAAACAAATTATTCATTACTCATGGTAAGGTTATCAATAGATGATTTTTATGGAGCTATTGAAATAAATTTTATAAAAAATCAGGTTATACTAGGTATAATTTACCTACTATAATAATAATAAATAATAATTCTCAGCACGTCCTAAAAAACAAATCCTAACATGACCCTCTATCAGTCAGGTCATGTTAGAGGCGTCACTTACCCCAATATCATCAAAGATGTCCAAGAATGACACAGTAGCATCGAAATAGGATCTTTGTAAACTTATAGAATCCTCCAAGCTGACTTCATCGTTTTCTGTTGATGCAAAACATAACCTGCAAATGTGTGAAGACTCTCCGCTTATGTATTTTAAGGCGCCCAATGATACAGAAGTCTCTGTAGCCATTTCAGATGATGGTTTTTTCGAAAAGAAATTTAACGTGAAATCAGCAGCTATTAATCTGTTTATATCCCCGCGTATTCTATGCGCTTTGGGCTGGGAGAAGCCAATAATATTAAGATAGATAGATAGATTCTTAGTTAAGGATTAAGGCCCCGTAGGTGAGGGCACAAACTATATAGAGATACTGTCGTATGGTGATGGTGAGGGGAACGGGAACGGAATACGGAACGTCAATGACCAATGTCATCAAATGTCAATGTCATATCTGTCAGTCCGTGAATCCGTCACTCTTTTTTTTTACAAGCTTTTTTTAGGGTTCCGTACTCGAAGGTAAAACGGGGACCGTCCGACTATCTATCTGTCCGTCTTTCACCAGGCTACATCTCATGAACCGTGATAGTTAGACAGTTGAAATTTTCACAGATGATGTACTTCTATTGTCGCTATAACAACAAATACTAAAAAAACAATAAAATAAATACTTATTTAAGGACAAAGGTGACTTTTTTTGCTCGTTTTTATAGATAACTAGCTTTTCGCCCGAGACTTAATTTCGTCAATTTTCCAATGTTTTTAATAGTTATTCTGCTGGGACAGAGACAAATACAACAGCCGTTTTCGTGTTATAAGTGTTCGAACAAATACGACTCTGTTTTATATATTAAGATGGTACGGAACCCATCGTGCGTGAGTCCGACTCGCACTTGGCCGGTTTTTTATTAAACATTTATGGCCGGGATACAAAATACTCAATGACTAAAGAAATACTACATACTCAAAGCCGGGATAAGATTCCTCCAAATTACGTCACTCCATGATTGCTCTATGTTTGGTTATGAAGTAGCTCTTGTTTTTTAGCGATCTCTTTAATCTAGGTTCTGTATATATTTTTGTAGTCATTGTTATGTAGTGTGAAAAACGTCACGTTTAAAACGCAGTGTTATATACTCCTTGGTCACGTTAAGTAGTAAAACGATAATACGCTTTCACTTACATACCTAGGAATTCATTCTCAATGTCAATACATTAAAGTGCTATTTCAATAAAGAGTTCTAGCTCAAAGGTCTTGTAACCAGGCCATAAACTAAAAAAAAACATTGTATCCTTGATCCGCGCCGCCGCCGCCTTTTGATATTATTAAAATGTCTGACGTCATTTTCCCATTGGACTGCGCCGTCGTCGCTATGTTTTGTTAGGAATTTTAACCGCGGATTTTACACAGAGTGTCTTATAACTTTTACCCGAGTTGTAGCAAACTTGACAAAAGGTAAGCTTTTTGTGTTTCGTTGTTTGGGCTGCCTAATTTATTTATAAATCAAGTACCTAGGTAGCTGCTTACTGTTTGTACAAGTTCTTGGCTGTTTAAAAGAGTTTTCTCTTTCTTATTGTGTATCAAGTGACAATTGCAACCCTCCCTGGTATTGGAGCTCTTTCAAACTGAAAAAAATTTTGCTGAGAATACACCATTGTTTTAGGTCAGTTACCTAGGTACCTAACTCAATATTTTGTGCAGTGCACTTTGATGTGTCCCTTTCTTTTGATAGAGTAATAAAAAAAGATTATGAATTAACGTTGTAATTATAAATTACCAGAAATACTCAGAATATAATTTATTTTTACTTTTTTATCCTATTTAATTTTGTCCCACTGCTGAACCAAATTTTCCCCTTATTTCTCAATTAGTTAATTAACATAAGATTAATTTACTTGAAATTAATCGAAAATGTAAGGTAGCGAAGGTTAGCGGGAATGCGATTCTCATAAAAATAGAACACATTTTCCCAAGGAAGCCCTATAAAATTCTCAAAAAAGTTTCACTAATTAATATTAATCAATGCTTACCATTTCCAGATGTCTGTCCACCTTCCAGTCAATTTGGATGGCGAAAACCTAGGAAAACGATACCAACAATTCAATTGTATGGTCAACAATGCTTTGAAAACTGAAGACTTCTCGTCCATTAAAAACATACCCGAGAAATCTCCACTAGATCGACTTTTTAAAATAGACCTAGCCGCAAAGCACAGAGATGTAGATTACATTTTAAACACATTGAAAGATGAAGACCTGCTTTACGTCACCAGAGCATTAAAAGGCTCGTGGCTTTTGGACTCTGAATATTGTCATATTTTTCATCCTTCTTATTTGGAAGATGTCTTATACCCTCAAATGAGAACGACTACTATTACGAAAACAAAACACTGGATATATTTAAATCTGAAAGATCCTCACAGGTTACAGCAATTTTATAACTATTACAAAGACAAAAATTTCGAAACTGCATTTAAGTTTCTTTGGAAGTGCTCCAAAGATTTTAAAATAAATGAGATGACTAAGATATTAGAGAAAATGACACCACGCCGATTCAAACTGCTGATCGAGGGCTGTCCGGAAATGGCAAAAATATATTTTGAGAATTTCCAAAACAATGAAAAAGTTTTATCAGACTACATTGCACACCAAAATCAATATTATAATGAACTAAAATGCATTTTGAAATTGGACATCGATTTATTTTTAGATATTACAGAAAAATATTTCTGTAAATACAAATTTAAACGTTTTGGTGCTGATGCTACAAAGTTTATTATGAAAAATAGGAAAGACAGGTTTAACAGAAAAGCTGAGCTCTACACCGCTTGGTTACTCGATATTAAAACGTTACCAAAATATTTAGATCAAGAGGAAATCAAAGAACTAATATTGAAACTTGCTCGAGTGAAATATCACGGAGATTGGTTTTCTTACAAAGAAGTAGCACCTTTGATAAAAGCTATAAACTTCAAAGAAAGAGCATCGTTTAAGAAGAAAGTATTCGTTGAAAAATCTTTTGGCGATATTGTAGAAAAATGGCCATATGCAAAACCTGAAGCCCCAATTGTCAAATATAGAGGTGGTGATGTATTCGAAGACGAAGAGCACGACCCACGTGAATACGAACATTTAGATTTTTCGACTCGCGATCCATGCTATAGAGCTATGTTAAAAAAGAAATCGTGTCGTAGAGCTTATGAAATAACCTCTATAAGAAAAACGTCTTTAGATCAGTTATTCGATCGCGTTAGGTTTATGAATTTCGACAAAGTGCTGTTTGATTTGCGTAAGCAGTTAAAAGTGGAAACAACGCAGCATAGGCAGAATATAATGTTGGTTTTGGTGAGCAAAAGCGGTGGGCGACCTGAGAACATAGAACAACTATTAAAGTTACTAACCGCACATGAGAATGAAGCTGATAACCTTAGAGCTACAGTAATTCGTAGCTTGGTGCGTCGATGTAGCGTCTGGAGATTACCTGAAAATATTTGGGAGTTGCTTCTAAAGTTCGGGCGAGGGCTTGGCCTAGATGGGAAACCAACGTCTGCAGCTTGCGATGAAGGTCTTCACGCAGTCGTAATAAGACATATTCTGCTAGACAGTGAAATCGGCGAAGGTATCTGGCAAGCATTTTTGCGGAATTTCTCTACTTTAACAGAGTACATAATGACGACAGATGAAAAACAGAAGATATCTTTCAAATTGCCATCACTTTTAATTACTACAGCTAAGAGTGATTCTGAAAACGCAATAGAAAGGCTTGAACAAACGCTCAATGTCGTCGATGCATATAAAATCAGAGCAGATGAATATCCAGAATTTATTGAAACTGTTACTACAACAGCAAAGCGTGACTCTAAAGCGAACTCTCTTTTACATCGTCTTTTTGATGCAAAAGTGGCTCGCAAAGAACTTTTCAAAGAAAACTTTGCAATAATAAAAACTCAAAACTCTTATTTGAATGCATTGAAACATGACCCTAGTATTCTTAGTTCTGGAAAACATTTCGAGGCATTAATAAAATCAACGAATCTTGCACATGACAGGTTTCTGAAAAGGCTGTCTCTATTTTTTAATGAAAAAGACGGTTTAGCTCAGAAATACTTGTCGTTATTAAAAATAGAAATTGAAGCGTCACCGAAAGCCAAACTGGCTCGATCTATCGCTATTCTATCTAGTACCGAGTTCTTAGAGATCATGAAAAGATTCGACGATGTTTCAAAGAAAAGCGAAGCAAAACGCTTTGCATCAGCGTTAAGAGCCAATGCACATTTGGTTAGGCCTGCGATTGACATGCACACAATTGGCTGGGAATGGATGGGCGCAAAGGCAGTTGCTAATCGAGTTTTGACTTGCGATACTCACAGTGTTGAAAAAACTGTTGAAAGTTTACTGGCGTGGAAAAAAACGCAAAGATTGGCATTTGTCTTATCGTTACGTATTGGGAAAGAAGTGAAGGTATTGGAGGCAACGAGTAGGAAACGACCAATATTCACCTTGAAAACTGCGCTCTGGCACCTACGGAAGGGTAAACTGAACGAAGACATTTGGAAGGTTATTATACCTTTGATATCAAAAGTAAACTTTGCAGGTAAAGAAAACAAACAGCTAAGAAAATTAATATCGAACGTAAAAGTTGTGCCAAACGACAAGAAACCAAAATATTGTGTGGCAGTCTACACAGCGTTGAGTAAAATATCTGAATACGCCGCAATGCCGATGCTGTGCAATATAGAAAACATTCTACCTGACATCGAGGAAGGGTTTCTTGAAGGCGTTATTCGGGATTTCTTAGACAAAAAATTCACGTTTGACAAAGTTAAATATATAAATTGGTCAAACGATGTTTGTTTTAAACTGTACGTAAGAATTATTGCCAAATCTCTAATATCTTGCAAAAGTGAAGATGATCATGTCAAACTTTGGAAATCGATTGGAGAACCATTCCTCGATCGTTTTGAGGAAATTTGGGCAAACTCTGAAGATAAATCTAATGTCGATCTTTATTTAGAAGAATTTTTGCGTAATTTGAAGTACACCAAAATTTTCTTGGACAAGAGGTATACGTTTTGCTTGCCAATGTTTGAAAAGATTGCAAATAGATTGAAAAAATTTATTTTTCTTCACAAATATTACGCTAAATACATTCATTTGCATTTAACGATGTTGTATTTTAAGACTGTGAGGCAGGCCGTTAATAATAATCCGACAGTGTTTGAAGATTTGCCAAACAATTCGAATAAAGCTGCAGAGGCAGTTGGTCAGATCTTTGGGAAATATATCTCCCGTGAAGTAATTGAACTTAGAGAAAAATATTTCGATTCCATACGAGATATTTACAAGGATGAGTTCGTAGAGTATTTAATGAAATATTTCGAATATGGGGAGGTGAAGAAGGTCCTCATTACAAATATAATGAGAGGTATTTTGGAATATAAAGGAACGTTGGCATTTATATTGGTGGCGAATATTTTTGAACAACATAGAGATTTATTAACTCAAGATGCACAAGATGAAATCTTGCAAGTCTTAAAAAGAAGTGGAGATATGGAAGTAGTGTTATTTGTTGAAATGTATCTGTGAATTTTTAAGACACAAAATACTTCTTATATTTTTGTATTATAACATACATTTTATTACCTAATATTTACTAATAAGCGGATGCGCTCACAGTTAATAACGTTACAGAGCCATTTTTGTTTTCAATAATTTTGAAAATGTTTAACTCCTTTGTATAAATGTATGAATAAAGTCAAGTTTCAGCGTGTAATGTTTTATTATAATTTTCCACGTCAAAAACGTAAGAGTCACCGACTTCAATCCCAAAAAGACAATTTTTTCTAGAGTTTCCCTCAATTTCTTTAGGATTTCACCATCAGATCCTGGTTTCCTTACCATGGGACCATTCTTGGGATACTCCCTTTCCAACAAAAAAAGAATAATCAAAATCGGTTCATAAACGACAAAGTTATCCGCGGACATACATAAAAAAAATACGGTCGAATTGAGAAACCTCCTTTTTTGAAGTCGGTTAAAAATTTGTTATTTAGTAACTAAAATGTTTGTCTTAAAAATGTTAATGAATTCTACTTTCCATATGGTGACCCTGATAACAAATAGGCCTCCCCCAAGCTAACTCTGCAATGGTCTTTTTTCTCAAATACATGTAGTGAAGGTATGTCACTTAAAAAAAGGGAGTGAAGAAAAATGGAAATATTTAAGTAGCTCTAGTCTAGAAGATATCTTCGGCAGCCTCTTATTATACATCAGTCCAAAAAGGTTATATAATATTTCTGAAAATAAAATATTTACTTACTTTTTCCATCAATTACCACTTTCCTCTAGACTAGACTGTAAACTTATGAGTAAATGACTATTTAGACAGTTCTTCGATATTTACTATAACTACAGAGTGGCGCTGCTGAACTGACGTCATCCTGGCAGCGCCCCAAACTTAGTCATTTATCTCGGAATCCACCTACCCTGGCAATTTCTCAGCAATTTTTCATAAAATGAAAAATATTTCAAAATCGGTCCATTTCAAAATCGGTGATGGTGGCGCTGCCAGAATTATGGACACAGACAATGGTACGAAACCCTTCTTGCGTGAGTCCGACTCGCACTTGGCCGGTTTTTTTTGAACATTTATGTTCGGGATAAGAGTCCTAGCTCACTTTATATTTTCTGTGTCTATGTTTAAGCCAATTTCCATGATTACGAATCTTTGAGTTTACGAATATACATACATACATAATCAATGCAAAATGATGTTCACCTTGTAGTGTGGTGATGTTCCCTCCAAAATGGTGATTTATTGGTCTCGTTTTTGATTTGACAAAAGCCAGTCCTAGGATTAGAGCCAGTTTAATGGTATTTAACTTATTTTTTCTATGTCTATGTCCCTGGCAATAAATGGTTGTTCATTCAAGAATGAACCGCTTGCCATAACATATCCATACTCAAAGGCCATAACCTACCAATATGGTCTTTTGGCGGCACTGAGCGAGCCAAGCAAGAGCGAGCATATAATCACTACGTTTGGCGGGAACTCTGCGTGGGCAGTTGTTTTGTCAATTGAATTTTCGTTTTCGGCGTGAAAAAGTTGTTTAATGTATAATAGCGATAGTGTATTATGCAGTAAATTTACTAAAATCGCGTAGTGATAAAAAATCAAGCGATAACAGTGTTTCTGCTTCGTTTGGTACCGATAAAGATCCTCGGGGTTGTGATTCAGTGCTTCTCGTTCTTCTCGCCGCCTGTTTCCGTAAAGCCATGGATCTAATATTATACTAAATCCATGCGTAAAACAGACGCTATCCGGTTTTAGGCAGAACATAAGGAGCTTAGGCTCAGGTTAAGCCAAGGAAAAAGTTCTTTGGTTAAGTTAGTAGAGGAAGAAAAGAAGATTTTTCACCCAGGTCATGGCTGCATGAACATAATTTCTTTTGCCTTTCTTGAAAGGGATACATTTTTTAAAAAAAGGTCAGTATTTTTTAAATATTTTTTGTCGCGGCGCGGCGTCGCCGTTAGTGGTGCCAGATTAGGCGAGTTTTCGCCATTTAGGCTATCTCGGAGAGTGTCGGGGCGACCAAAAATTGCGGTCGGCGACCAGTCGCCATTTAGGCTATCTCGAAAAAATAAATAGGGCGATTTAGCGTCGGACTTCGGTAGGAGGGTGTTCGCGAACCAGACGGCCCTTTACAGAGCCTACCACACCGCATGAGACCAGGAGACGTATTTTTGAAACGATAGAATTCCAATTCGCATACGATTGACAAGATTCGCATGAGAATCGCATACAAATCTTATCAATGCGTATGCGAATTGGAATTCTATAGTTTCAAAAATACGTCTCCATAGGACGACACCTCAGATTCAGAAAAAAATGAAGAGTCGTTGCCTGGGATGGATTACTAGGAGGCAGGTCTCATTTGTGTTTCCTTAGTTGCCTCTTACGACACCCACGAAAAGAGATGGGATGGTGTTATTCTCAACCAATCACCACACGGTATACCACACGGCTTCAGTACAGTCGGCCAATAATGTGGTCTGCCACCCAGGTTTAAATTCGTTTGCGTGACTTAAAACAGTAAGGTTGATTTTCCCTGTTAGACTCCATATGTCATCTCATTATAACTTCATCATAATTCGTCATCATTCTATATCTTTTCTTTGTTACATTGTGAACCTTAGCGATATTTTGGCTATACGGGAAGTTCTGTAAAAACTGATAGACTACTTTCTTGGTCGAATACCTGTAATTTTTACCCGATTTTCATTTTTAATATATAAATATACTGTGATTTTATGATAAACAATATGTAATTCACTTTTATTTGGGCTACTAAAACTAAAATGTTGGGCGATTTAGGCTACTTCACAAGATAAATTTTTAGGCGAATTTAGGCTACTTCGCAGTCAAAAGTCGGCGATTTGAGTTCTCAGATGTCTGGCAACACTGCGTCGCTGTTTTCAAGGAGTTTGTATTTACTTTACACTTTCGGGTAGTTGTATGTCTATGTGTAACACTGCGGCTGTTTACTGTTCTGTGGGCTGTTTTGTTAAAAAATTTAACCGCGGATTTTACACGAGTGCTATTTAACTTTTGCGAGTTGAGTTGTAGCAATGACCCTCTGACCCAAACTTGAGAAAAGGTAAGCTTTTTATCATATTTAATAATTCTCTTATAATGTTTGTGTTATTTGTGTATCGTTGTTTGGGCTGCTGTTTAAAGTATAAAAGTCAAGTAGGTACCTACATAAGTAGTCAAGTTATCTGGGAGCCGAACACGAAAGACGTTTTAAAAAACAGATTTAAATTTCAGGGAGCGTTTATTCGTTTCAAAATACAGAACAGAACAGAACTAACTCTAACTTAGCAATATAGACTAGAGTGTCGCGAAAGGGGCAGCCATATAAAAACATATTTTAAAATTGCAAAGTGTCCCGTGGGTTGCCCCTTTTTCGACACGCCGACCTCACACTTTCTTAGAATATAGGGCGCTCGTCAGCAAATCGTCTAGGGTAACTAACTAGTACCCGTAACTAGGTAGCTGCCTACTGTTTATACAAGTTCTTGGCTGAGTTGGCTGTTTAAAAGAGTTTTCCCTTTCTAATCGTGTAGGTAGGTATTGTCAAGTGAAAAGCGCGACCCTGATATCAGAACTCTTTTGTTTTGTAGCGACCTATCTAGCATATATGTAGGTATAGTGAGGAACGTGCGCAAGCGGCTCGACTCGCGGATTCAGTCGTCCTGCCTTCGCCCGTTGCGCACACACGCGTTAGCGATTTCATAAATCTTCCGACCATCAATTGTAACAATTTTGTGTGTTTCAAATATATCCGGACTTTCGTGAACTGAACTTAATCGTTTCACTTGAACTCCCTCCTTCTGTGACGTTTAAGAACATTAAACCTATATTAGCAAACAAACATTGGTGACCCCGTTAGTGAAATAGTTCAGTGGACAGTGTACATTGCGGGGCGGCTCAATTTCGTGCGCGCGACGGGACCCTGTCGGAAAATATACGTTTACATTAACTGTTCGAGTAAACAGCCATGCCGAAACCGGAAGACGAAAAACCTGACATCCTCCTGATTTCAGTCTCTGCAAGGATTCCGGAGTTCTGGACTGATCAGCCCAACCTATGGTTCAAGCAATTCGAAGCCGCAGTCTCACCTCAGAAACCATCGGACGTTAACAAATTTCAACTGCTTATCTCCAAACTTGGGAAGCAGGTTATTCAGCAAATAGCTGACATTTTGGAAAACCCGCCGGAAACCGAAAAATACGCACTCGCTAAAGAAAGATTACTGCACGTTTACGAAGAGTCTGAAAACAAAAGATTGCAGAAATTAATAAGCGATATGCAGCTAGGGGACCAAAAGCCATCGCAGCTCTGGCGGCGGATGAGCACCCTGGCAGGAACAAGGATGCCCCAGGAGACGCTGTTAGTTTTGTGGCAAAACCATCTGCCCGTGGCGGTACGCACTGTCCTGGCAGCTACGGCAATCAAGGACGCTGAGACCCTAGCGGACGTAGCGGACAAGGTCATCGAGACAAGCAAGCCTCTGGAGTTAGCGGCCGTCACACCGAACGAATCTAGCAATCTAGTCGACGCCGTGGCTAAACTGACGCTGGAAGTGGCAGAGATACGCAAGTGGAGAGAAGGCGCGAGAAAACCACAAAGGGCAAGCAATGGATCGCGCAACTCAAGTCGGCGCGGCAGACGTTCCAGTTCACGTAAGGGAAACCGACCATATTGTTACTACCACTACCGTTTCAAGGATGAGGCTCGAAAATGCCGTGAACCGTGTTCCTGGGCGGAAAAGAAACAGGAAAACTAGACGCCGTGCGGTCAGCGACGGTTAACTGCATGGAAGGTAACAGCCGTCGATTATGTGTTTTCGATAGGAATAGTAATCTAAACTTTTTAGTCGACACGGGAGCTTATGTTTCCGTAATACCTGTCAATTTAATTAAACGCAAAATGCAGGCAAATGTTAATACAGAAAATAATTTTTCCTTGTACGCCGCGAACGGCACTAAAATAAATACTTACGGCACGTGTTCATTGTTACTAGATATCAAATTAAGACGAGCATTTCGATGGAATTTTATAATAGCAGAGGTCAGTCAACCAATTTTAGGAGCCGATTTTTTAAGCCATTTTGGATTGATTGTTGACCTAAGCTCCAAGCGTTTAATCGATAAGATAACAAATTTGAATGTAGTAGCCAGCATAAAAAAATGTAACATAACGACTGTAAAAACAATTGACGAAAATAATCCTTATCGTGACTTATTAGGCGAATTTATAGAAATTACCAAACCACAATGTTTTCGAGACACCCCACAGCACACCGTCAGACACCATATTGAAACATCAGGACCGCCGGTGTACGCAAAAGCGAGACCCCTACCACCCGATCGCTTCAAAAAGGTAAGAGAAGAATTTCAGTTAATGCAGGATTTGGGGATATGTAGGCCTTCTAAAAGCGCGTGGGCGAGCCCGCTTCACGTGGTACCGAAAAAGGATGGGAGCATTCGACCGTGCGGTGACTACCGGCAGCTCAACGCCGTCACCAAACCCGACAGATACCCAATTCCGAGACTCCACGACTTTACATACCTACTCGCAGGTAAAAAGATTTTCTCTCGCATAGACATTAATCGAGCGTACCACTATATCCCTATAGATCCCGCCGACGTAGAGAAAACTGCGATAATCACACCCTTCGGGTTGTTCGAGTTTACGCGCATGACGTTTGGCCTTCGAAATGCGGCACAAACATTTCAACGTTTTATGCACCACACTGTTTTACAGGGCCTGGATTTTCTTTTTTCCTTCGTTGATGATGCCATAATTGCTAGTAATAGCGAGGAAGAACATCGAGAGCATCTACGACTTTTATTCGAGCGTTTACAAAGGTACGGGCTAACTATTAACCTTAACAAATGTTGTTTCGGCGTTCAGGAGCTTGACTTTGTGGGTTATCACGTTTCTACCGATGGCATCAAACCGATGACAGACAAGGTGAGTGCTATCAAGGAATTTCCCAAGCCAACAAATGTAAACGAGCTTCGCAGATTTCTAGGGATGGTGAATTTTTATCGAGCTCACATTCCACACGCAGTCAACAGTCAGGCAATTCTATCAAGGTATTTACATAACGCAAAAAAAAACGATCGCACGCCGATCGGTTGGACGCCAGACGCTGAGGCAGCGTTCAACGAATGTAAGTTGCAATTGGAGAAGGCTGTCACGTTAGCACACCCGTGTGCTAATTCGACGTTATCGCTTATGTGTGACGCCTCGGATACGTGCGTGGGAGCCGTGCTACAACAACTTGAAAAAGGTTTGTGGCGCCCCCTACCTGCAAAGTGCAGGTAGGTTCGAGCATATACACGTAGACATCGTGGGACCGCTGCCCATATCGGAAGAAGGATATAGATATTGCGTCACTGTCATCGATCGAGCAACACGTTGGCCAGAAGCATTCCCTATTAAAGATATAACCGCGGATACAGTTGCCAAGGTAATTTACGATGGTTGGATATGCCGTTTCGGGTGTCCAAACCGACTTACGTCAGATCAAGGACGTCAGTTTGAAAGCCATCTATTCACGAATTTACTTAAATACCTAGGTATTAAAAAACTTCGAACTACAAGTTATCACGCGCAGGCCAACGGGTTGGTCGAACGATGGCATAGGTCAATGAAAGCTTCGTTGATGGCTCGTCTAGACACCAGGTCATGGGTCGACGAGTTACCATCAGTACTGTTTGGATTACGAGCGGCAGGGCGCAGCGACAACGGCGTCAGTGCCGCGGAATATACTTACGGTAAACCCCTACGGTTGCCGTGCGAGTTTTTTTCCTCCACTGAGTCAGCGCTTGGGGAAGTTGAGGTACAGCACATTCGTGACGTCATTCAAAAATTAAAGCCAATTCCTAACGAACATCGCGATAACAGAAAATGGTTTGTACATCCAGACATTAAGTCGTGTACACACGTATTTGTTAGGGACGATACAGTGCGAAAACCATTGAAACCACCCTATGACGGTCCCTATCAAGTCCTTAGGAGGGATTCAAAGGTTTTCCAACTGCAATTACCTAATCGCAAAAGTAACGTTTCAATAGATCGGCTAAAACCAGCCTACATTTTAAACGACTCGGATGACGTCAGCGCACCAACGATACCCGGCGCGGGCAACGTGAGCGAAAAACACAGCGAAATCGCCGACCCAGAAATTAAAACGTCGAGAAGCGGACGTCGCATAAAAATGCCTGTTCGTTTTAGGTAAAAATTTAGTAATAGGTAAGCATTTAAATTTTAATAAGAATCTAGGTGCATTGGTCCGGTGTTCACTTTCGACAGACACATCGCAGCGTCAAAGCAAATAACGTGAAAATCGTCTGTAATATTAAAAATTACAATGGGTAACTATAATACCAAGAATGAAGAAGTTATAATAGCCCAGGCAGGAGTCAACCAACAGGTCGACGAGATAAGGGTCAAAGTCGAATTGTACGGCATGATGTTAACAGTAGGAGCAGTCTGCTTCGTGCTACTCATTTGCTGTCTTTGTGGACGAGGATGTTGCAATCGCGTCAAAAAGTACTGCGACAGAAAAGTAAGTGACATGTTCAATAATGCAGCCATGTCCAACTTGCCAATGCCCACGGGAATTCCACCAGATTCGAAGATCAACGTACCTAAACAGGTAGTCTTAGTATAAGTTTTGTTTTTTTTGTCAACTTCATTTTTTAGTATTAGAAGACAGTCACGAAAGCAATTAGTCAAATATTTTTACAGTCACCCGTTCAATAAACACTAATTATGTCCTATTAAAATGTAAACTTACCATTAGCTTACTTGCTGTACCTATACAGTATACGCAATACATTTATTAATAGTCCAGTGTACTTACCATACTGTGTTATTGTCATACATATACTTAGCATTTGGGCGAGGTATACTTGAGATGTGTTTTTCAACTGCATTATGTCAATTAAGCCTAGAGTATAATAGAATAAATGTAGCAATTGTTAATGATATTATGTAAAAATATTTTTGTGTATCGAACCCAAGACCTTAGATAGTAAGCCACCAAGTTAACCACTAAGTCATGTGAGCAATATTGTATTTTATAAACACTCAGTTGAATGTAACAAGTACTCGTGTTATCATATTGTTTTGCATTCCATACAATGATTACGCAACGCAGGGTGTAGAATAGCAAGGCCAGGTCTAGCGTGTAGCAAGTTGCTTTATTATAGAAAGTTTGTAATTCGAAATTATTGTGTAAAATTTGGATTGTTGTTTTTCTCTTTGCACCAAATTTTAGGGGGGTATGATGTAGCGACCTATCTAGCATATATGTAGGTATAGTGAGGAACGTGCGCAAGCGGCTCGACTCGCGGATTCAGTCGTCCTGCCTTCGCCCGTTGCGCACACACGCGTTAGCGATTTCATAAATCTTCCGACCATCAATTGTAACAATTTTGTGTGTTTCAAATATATCCGGACTTTCGTGAACTGAACTTAATCGTTTCACTTGAACTCCCTCCTTCTGTGACGTTTAAGAACATTAAACCTATATTAGCAAACAAACAGTTTGATTGATTAAATGACTCTAACATTTTTACTTTTTACCCTGCAATTTATGCGATAAGCACTTTTTTTCTTTAGTTACCATTTATCATTGATAGAGGCTTATACCGCACAGGCGGCCCTTACCTAGGTTAAGTAATTAACAAAAACTAACAAAATATAATATGAAAGTTTGTTTATTATACACTAACACAGGGGTTCCCAACCTTTTTTTGTCTACTGCCCACTTTAAGAATAAATTATTTTTTAACGCCCCCCTTTTTAAACATACTTAAAAACCGCTAAGTACTTATAACTGATTATTGAAACGCAACTTTATAGTATTCGGACAGAGTATCTTTTATTGAAAATAAAACAAACATAATCAATTCTTATATAAAAACTAATGTGAAGGTTGAATCTGATGCTGTTCAATAAGTTTGTTGATATCAGGTTCCAATTTATTCAAAAACAGCCGCAAGTCGCCACGTTCGGTAACACGCAAACGATTTCTCTTTTTAGTAAGCAGCGTTGCCACAGCACTAAAACCACGTTCACACAAATATGACGATGGGAATGCTATCAAGAATCGTTGAACAATTGACCACAATCCAGGGTACAATTGCAGGATCGGTTTTTGAAGCCAAAATTCTTGATATCCATTTTTGAACTTGATTTTTATTTCTTCGTTTGTTGTCAATTCTATAAGTTCTTCTTCCAGCTGAGGTGACATTGCTATGTTGACATTTGAAAACGGATCCAACACCCAGTCTGGTATTTCCAAGTTTAAAATGTCCTGGTATCGTTCGGTGAAGTCAATGTGGAGGTTTTCCAAATGTTGGCAGTAGGCAAACAAGTCGTCGTTACTGCAGGATACTGATAAATTCGGAAAATTGTGAAACTCACGTCTGCCCATATTCTTTTTGTGCAGAAGCAGTTTGGCTGCGAAAGCAGCAACGACATTTTTTGTTTTAATTAAATTTAGTTCATCGCCTTGCAGTTGGAGGTTCATGTCGTTGAACAATTTATACAGGTCTGTCATGTAAGCTATATCATTCTTTGATTTTATGAGCTTGTTGCGCAGTTCTGTATCTTTAGTTTCCAAGAACTCTATCACAGAGTCAAACAGGTTGTAAAATCGAATCAGACAATTGCCTCTTGACAGCCAACGAACTTCAGTATGAAGCAATAAACGGTTGAAATCTTCGTCATTAGTAACACAAAGCTGATGAAATAATCTATCATTCAAAGAGCTGCTACGGATTTTATTGACTGCTTTGATGACATATTGCAGTGATTGAAATAGTCGTTCACTTAAGTTTCTAGCAACCAAATGTTGTCTATGAATAACGCAATGTATAGCAAGGACATCTGGAATTTTATTTTTTAAGTACGCTATGAAGCCTTTATGGCGCCCTGTCATAGCCGGAGCGCCATCCGTAGCAACTGATATAATATTTTTCAAAGGAATCTCTTTCTCTTCACAAAACTTTTCCAATGTATTGAATATGGTTTCGCCTTTTGTATCTGTCTCCAAATTTCTGGCAAACAATAGTTCTTCACGTATTTTCTCATCTTTAATAAACCTCACGTAAGATAGCAACAACGCTTCATTAGTTGGTAAAGTGGACTCATCGAGCTGAATTGAGAATTGACTAGTCCTCAGATGATTGCACAATGATTCTTCAATGTTTTCAGCCATTTCATCAATTCGTCTTTGCACAGAATTATTACTCAAAGGAATTTTTCGGATAATATCTGCGGCCGGTTTATGAAGCACAGTAGTTATTACTTCCTTTATTGCTGGCAAAATTAACTCTTCTCCGATGTTGTGTGGTTTGCCTTTTTGAGCAATTAACAAAGAGATATTGTACGAAGCTCGAAGTCCGTCGTCATCTTGCTTAGCAGCCACCGAAAATAGTTTTGATACACTTGGCTGAATATTATGCTTCTTCTCTAGGTCTTGAAAATATGCTACATTCTTGTCTTTCTTATCTGGATGCATTTTATTCAAATGATCTTGCAGTCTTGAAGGCTTCATTGCTTCGTTCGAAAATGTTTTTAGACATAGAAGACACAAAGGCGACGACGGGTTTGTGGGATTTTCAATAAATCCAAATTTAATATATTCCGCAGAGTATTGCCGTCTCTTCTTTTTTACTTCCGACATTGTTTTGTTTTGAGAAATACGTAAGTGTTATAATGAAGTACTGCTTATCTATTACGCGCGAAACCGCAAATGAAAATAAAATAAATTTACGTCGTTTATATAGGATTGCATAAGCAGCACGCACCAACAGGAATAAGACAAACGTGCATAAACTCGTTTATCTCATTCGACGCCCAATCGTACTCGACAAGCAAGAACAAGTATTATAGAACCAGCCGATTGATACAGGAATGTACAAATCGGATTATTTAACAAAAACTTGTTAAAACATGATTGCCCGCGGTCTATTATATCGAACCGAGTTTGAGCTATATCTTAATTAATATTAGTTGATGTTCACAAGATGTAGTCGAGAGTCGAGAGCTCAGTCGGTGTCTAAGAGTCTTCCTAGCTAGGTAGATGAAATTATAAATCGACCCCAAAGCCCTACACAACGCCCCCTTTTTTTTCTGGGTCTCTTACCGCCCCCCTTTAGGCCTGCAGCGCCCACAAGGGGGCGTTATCGCCCACGTTGGGAAAGACTGCACTAACAAAACTAACAAAATATGTAATTAATTTGTAAGGGAAATAAAAGCTTAAAGTAAAGTAAAGTAAAGTAATTATCTTATCACTGACCATATTTATAAATATATTACTTTTATACAATTTATATTGGTTCTTTTATTTGTTCCTAAAGATCGTGTTGAACAAAAACAAAGGTTAACCTTTAATTTATTCAATTTATTTTACTGCAGTACTAAGTTCTAACATTTGTATGTACTTAACTGCCGTACTCAGAGACGTCAATTATAGTTAAGTACTGTTAAACTCTGATGTTGCTTTCAATCTTGTTGATATAAACATGGATAGCATGACATTTAATTACTTCATAACTTTAATTGACGTCTCTAAGTAAGTGATGCCCTGAAAGATGTCCCTTAGAAAATATTGTCATATAAGGAGTTTCCACTTTTTGACTTTGCTCTGCGAAGTTTAGATAAATATATTCAGCCTATTCTGATAACTGATAATTATCATAATCAATTTTAAAAAAAATTCTAGCGCACTGTGCTTGGGCGTCCTTTACTTTACATTTTTCGCCTGCCAAAATTCTAGCTGCTTCAATACTCTCTAGTCTGTCAAACTTTCTCGTTTGGATTCGCTCCACCGGCTTACGAAATACTTCTAATATTATTTTTTAAGTTTTACTTTTAATAGGTCCCCACCCCACCTATTAAAATTGATCTCTTCTATACAAAATTTTTGCAAAACTGATTTTTTCATAGAAACATTTTTAATGTTTGTACAGACAGCAGCAAGTCAGGTTACCCATTTACACTACGAAAGCCGACGCTATTACGAGCGAGAAAAGGGCGACGTCAAGATCAATATGTATAGCCTGATGTGCTGCCGTGTGTACATGTAAAATAATACATTTGTATATTAGCAAATAAGATATCCTTCACAGGTTGTTGTGAAAAGTACCTGGACCATTTATTATCTAGTATTATTTGAAAGGTTTTTTTTTATTCAAATTTTTGTTGAGGCTTCTGTCATCAGCCTTAGTGACTATGCCAGACTCATAAGATTGTTTTATTTTTTAATAAAATGATCGGTCGAGGAATCTGTATAGTGCAACTGCTCTCTCCAACAGTGGGTTGGACAGCCAACAGTTGAGCTGTCCGTTATGTGCATTAACCGCTCCCATAAATATTTGTCTGAGGTCTGAGTTCCGGACACACTCCAGCAAAATATGTATGAGGTAGTCAGTTTTATTGCACTGTTCACATAATGGAGAAGACTTGATACCCATCATGTGGTAGAATTTATTTCCTGGAATGTGTCCTGACCGCAACCTAAACGCAGAAACCAGAACTCTCCTACTGAGACTATTTGAAAGGTTTGAAAACAGCTGAGACTACCTTCTTCTTTTTTTATTTATTATGAGATGGATTACCTAACTCTAGGCCCCAATCTTGACCAAGGTCATAGATGAGGTCGATGAGGTTCTTCTTATTGTGTGGGTATAGTCAAGTGTCTGGCGTACTTGGCTAACCCTGGTATCAGAGTTTTCAAACCGCACAATGGCCTCTGACTACCTGAAAGGTTTTTTACATCTTCTTGTAATTTGTCAACATAGCTAATAAAATTTATCTTTTCAGTGTAAACTACTCTGCCCGCCATTCGTTCCAGTCAAATGGCGGAAGCAAGCGGGGACGAGGGCATGGACGTCGATCTCGATAACTTCACGACTCTCGACTCTGCCGGCGATGTTGATGGTTCGTAGTTTTCATCAAAGGCAAAATTAATGATTATATTATACTACTATTGTTTCTTTGATGTACAGAGCATCAGGTTACTCCATTTTCATTGCATAACCGCTCTTATCACAACAGCACAGAGTGCAAGCTTGTGGTAACCCGATGTGCAGCCGTCCGTACATACAGCATTACATCAGGGCCCAGTTTAAAACTTACAATTGTAGAATACAATTACAATTCGAATACGTTGCTAAGTTACTACACTCATAACTCATTTTTTTTATTAAGCCTTTTACACTGTTATTACAAGTTTTACAAATTCTTATTTATTTATTTTTTTATCCTGGTTTTACAACAAAAGTTTGCCCTTTGGCATAGGCCTCCTCCATCTCCTCCCACGTCTCCCAATTCCTAGCTGTTCTGCGCCACACAGCTCCTGCCGTAGCTTTTAGGTCGTCCTCCCATCTACACTTTTGCCTTCCTTTGTTTCTTCTCCTATCTCTGGGGTACCACTCTGTGGTATCTTCTGTCCACTTTTCCTTCTTATCTGACGGGACCTTATGTTAACTCATAATGACTACGAAATGTATACCGAATTGTAATTGTATTTTACAATTGAAAGTTTCATTAAGGCGACTACAGCACCCGATAAAGGCAGCACACATAGGAATAGTGCCATCTCCGTCTCTCAACATGCCTGGGCCGGCAGTGCGAACAGTGTCGATACACGAAGTTTACGGACTATGAAAGCGTGCGTGCGTAAAAACATGTTCGAAAGTTAGAAAAATGAGATTTATGGAAAGGTAACAGCTTAAATCGAAAAATGCGTTAACTACTCATCGAGAGTGTTTTGATAGCAAATTCAAGTTCCTGTGTGCGTTTTACTATCGTTTTTAAAGCTTAAAAGATACACAATATTGGTATTTAGAGGTGACTTTGTGAGCTTTTTCTATCGAACCAAAAGTGCTGAATCATGTTTTCAGCAAACTACTTATCTAGTTTATGTTCTGAATATTACCGTAGTATTTTTTTCTTCGATTTAATTCAGTGCGTCATGCTTATCTACGCATCATAAAATCGTAATTTAGGTGCTGTAGTCGCCTTAAACAGGGTCCAGGCTATACATGTCGACCATGACGTTGCCCTTATCCCACTCGTAATAGCGCCGGCTTTCGTAGTGCAAATGTGTAACCTAAAATGCTGCCGTCTGTTCCTAACTAATTGAAAATCAAAATTTTATTTTGGCAGAAGTTGAAGACGATGATTCACGTGGTGAAAAGAAAGATGAGCCTACTCCTAAGAAGGCGAAAGTTGAAATCAACATTGGCAGTGAACATACTAAAAAAATTGAGGTAAGATAATTCATCCCATATTGTTAATTTTATAGTAGTGATTTCATTTTAATTGATATCTTTTGTATGCTGTTTCTGGTTCATTGAAAACGCCATCTATTTTAAGATTCAAGATAGCAAGCTAAAAAATAAAAAAGCTGTGAATACACTGGTGTTTTAGGTACCTAACTAAATCAATATTTTGTTCTTTTAGTATTAAGAGAGTGCACTTTGATATAGCCCTTTTTTTATAGACTATGTTGTAACTAAAAATTACCAGAAATACCCATAATAAAATTTATTTTTTATCCTATATTGTCCCACTGCTAGGCAATGTTTTCCCTAACTTCTCTGTTAATTAATTTACATAAAAACTATTTACTTAAACTTAATTGAAAATTTATGTAGCGAGGTGTAGCTAGAATATTTGAGTTTGTGAAACTGAAAAGATTTTCTCAGAAATATTTGAAAAATTGTTAGATTTGGTGGACTAATTCACATAAAAATCTTTAGAGCCTAAAGTTTCACTAATTAATTTTCATTTAAGTACTAAATTAATAATTATTTAATTAATAATTATAATCGATGCTTACCATTTTCAGATGTCTGCCCATCTTCCAGTCAATTTGGATGGCGAAAACCTAGGAAAACGACACCAACAATTCAATTGTATGGTCAACAGTGCTTTGAAAACTGAAGACTTCTCGTCCATTAAAAACATACCCGAGAAATCTCCACTAGATCGACTTTTTAAAATAGACCTAGCCGCAAAGCACAGAGATGTAGATTACATTTTAAACACATTGAAAGATGAAGACCTGCTTTACGTCACCAGAGCATTAAAAGGCTCGTGGCTTTTGGACTCTGAATATTGTCATATTTTTAATCCTTCTTATTTGGAAGATGTCTTATACCCTCAAATGAGAACGACTGCTGTTACAAAAACAAAACACTGGATATATTTAAATCTGAAAGATCCTCACAGGTTACAGCAATTTTATAACTATTACAAAGACAAAAATTTCGAAACTGCATTTAAGTTTCTTTGGAAGTGCTCCAAAGATTTTAAAATAAATGAGATGCCTAAGATATTAGAGAAAATGACACCACGCCGATTCAAACTGCTGATCGACGGCTGTCCGGAAATGGCAAAAATATATTTTGAGAAATTCCAAAACAATAAAAAAGTTTTATCAGACTACATTGCACACCAAAATCAATATTATAATGAACTAAAATGCATTTTGAAATTGGACATCGATTTATTTTTAGATATTACAGAAAAATATTTCAGTTTTAAACGTTTGAGTGCTGATGCTACAAAGTATATTATGAAAAATAGGAAAGACAGGTTTAAAAGAAAAGCTGAACTCTACACCGCTTGGATACTCGATATTAAAACGATACCAAAATATTTAGATCAAGAGGAAATCAAAGAACTAATATTGAAACTTGCTCGAGCGAAATATCATGAAAATTGGTTTTCTTTCGAAGAAGTAGCACCTTTGATAAAAGCTATAAACTTCAAAGAAAGAGCATCGTTTAAGAGGAAAGTATTCGTTGAAAAATCTTTTGGCGATATTGTGGAAAAATGGCCATATGCAAAACCTGAAGCCCCATATATAAAATATAGAGGTAATGTATTCGAAGATGAAGAGCACAGCCCATGTGAATACGAACATTTAGATTTTCCGACTCGTAGACCTCGTAGGGCATTGTTACGTGGAGGTGGAAATGGAGTAATACCCTGTAGGAAAACTTCTTTAGATCGGTTATTCGATCATGTCAGGTTTATGAACTTCGACAAAGTGCTGTTTGATTTGAGTAAACAGTTGAAAGTGGAAAAAACGCAGCATAGGCAGAATATAATGTTGGTTTTGGTGAGCAAAAGCGGTGGGCGACCCGAGAACATAGAAAAACTTTTAAAATTACTAACCGCACATGAGAATGAAGCAGAAAACCTTAGAGCTACAGTAATTCGTAGCTTGGTGCGTCGGTGCAGCGTCTGGAGATTACCTGAAAATATTTGGGAGTTGCTTCTAAAGTTCGGGCGAGGGCTTGGCCTAGATGGGAAACCAACGACTGCAGCTTGCGATGAAGGTCTTCACGCAGTCGTAATAAGACATATTCTGCTAGACAGTGAAATCGACGAAGGTATCTGGCAAGCATTTTTGCGGAATTTCTCTACTTTAACAGAGTACATAATGACGATAGACGAAAAACAGAAGATATCTTTCAAATTGCCATCACTTTTAATTACTACAGCTAAGAGTGATCCTGAAAAAGCAATAAAAAGGCTTGAACAAACGCTTAATGTCCTCGATGCATATAAAATGAGAGCAGATGAATATCCAGAATTTATTGAAACTGTTGCTACAACAGCAAAGCGTGACTCTAAAGCGAACTCTCTTTTACATCGTCTTTTTGATGCAAAAGTGGCTCGCAAAGAACTTTTCAAAGAAAACTTTTCAATGATACAAACTCAAAACTCATATTTGAATGCATTGAAACACGACCCTAGTATTCTTAGTTCTGGAAAACATTTCGAGGCATTAATAAAATCAACGAATCTTGCACATGACAGGTTTCTGAAAAGGCTGTCTCTATTTTTTAATGAAAAAGACGGTTTAGCTCAGAAATACTTGTCGTTATTAAAAATAGAAATTGAAGCGTCACCGAAAGCCAAACTGGCTCGATCTATCGCTATTCTATCTAGTACCGAGTTCTTAGAGATCATGAAAAGATTCGACGATGTTTCAAAGAAAAGCGAAGCAAAAAGCTTTGCATCAGCGTTAAGAGCCAATGCACATTTGGTTAGGCCTGCGATTGACATGCACACAATTGACTGGGAATGGATGGGCGCAAAGGCAGTTGCTAATCGAGTTTTGACTTGCGACACTCACAGTGTTGAAAAAACTGTTGAAAGTTTACTGGCGTGGAAAAAAACGCAAAGATTGGCATTTGTCTTATCGCTACGTATTGGGAAAGAAGTGGAGGTATTGGAGGCAACGAGTAGGAAACGACCCATATTCACCTTGAAAACTGCGCTCTGGCACCTACGGAAGGGTAAACTGAACGAAGATGTTTGGGAGGTTATTATACCTTTGATATCAAAAGTAAACTTTGCAGGTAAAGAAAAGAAACAGCTAAGAACATTAATGTCGAACGTGAAATATGTGCCAAACGACAAGAAACCAAAATATTGTGTGGCAGTCTACACAGTGTTGAGTAAAATATCTGAATACGCCGCAATGCCGATGCTCTGCAATATAGAAAACATTCTACCTGACATCGAGGAAGGGTTTCTTGAAGGCGTTGTTCAGGATTTCTTAGACAAAAAATTCACGTTTGACAAAGTTAAATATATAAATTGGTCAAACGATGTTTGTTTTAAACTGTACGTAAGAATTATTGCCAAATCTCTAATATCTTGCAAAAGTGAAGATGATCATGTCAAACGTTGGAAATCGATTGGAGAACCATTCCTCGATCGTTGTGAAGAAATCTGGGCAAACTCTGTAAATAAATCTAATGTCGATACTTATTTAGAAGAATTTTTGCGAAATTTGAAGTACACCAAAGTTTTCTTGGACAAGATGTATACGTTTTGCGTGCCAATGTTTGAAAAGATTGCAAATAGATTGAGAAAATTTATTTTCCTTCACAAGTATTTCGCTAAATACATTCATTTCAATTTAACGATGTTGTATTTTAAGGCTGTGAGGCAGGCAGTTAATAATAATCCGGAAGAATTTGAAGATTTGCCAAACATTTCGATTACAGTTGTAGAAGCAGTTGGTCAGTTATTTGGGAAATATATCGCCTGTGAAGTTATTGAACTAAGAGAAAAATACTTCGATTCCTTAGGAGATATTTACAAGGATGAGTTCGTAAAATATATGATGAAATATTTTGAATATGGGGAGATGAGGAAAGTCCTCATTACAAATATAATGAGAGGTATTTTGGAACATAAAGGAACGTTGGCATTTATATTGGTGGCGAATGTTCTGATCAAACATAGAAATGATTTATTAACTGAAGATGCACCATATAAAATCTGGCAAGACTTAAGAAGAAGTGGAGATATGGAAGTGATGTTATTTCTTGAAACGTATCTGTAAATGTTTAAGCCACAAAATACTTGTTATATTTTTGTATTACTAATAACATATATTTTACTAATATTTACTAGTATGCGGGCGCGCCCATAGTTAATAACGCCACGCACGCCAGAGGCATTTTCGTTTTGAATAATTTTGAAAATGTTATTCACTTTTTGTTTTATAAATATATGATTAAAGTCAAGTTTCAGTGTGTAACGTTTTATTAAAAGATAACTTAGATCAAGCAGTTAAACAATAACAAAATTATACAGCGCGCCAGTGCATCCTATACATTTACATATACATTAAATTAGGTTTTAGTCGGAGTTCATTGGCTGGGGATCTAGTTTACATAGATTAAAAATTGATAACAGAAATCGGAACTTAGTTGAGTGCATGAGACGTAAAAACTAAAAATTTGGTAATTAGTAACTAAAATGTTTGCTACAATTAGGGTTACCTTCCTTTCAGGTAATCTGTACGGCTTTAGTCTTCAAAAATTTTCATGAATTCAACTTTCTAAGTGGCGACCCTAGCCTAAAGGTGGCACTTCACTTGGCGTTGCGTATTTGCTGTATTTGGCCAAATACTACCATGTGTGGAGGATTTATTTGTCTATATTTGCAATATTTGCACGAATATGACCAACACAAAAATAGGCAAATACGCCGATCCGTTCGCTTGTCGGTCTTTGTTTACACATCAAAGGACGCAATATGATTATTAGACCATTTTAGACCTTATTTACCTGTGTTATTTGCTGTTAGCATCCCAAGTGAGGACGTCGTGTTTGTGCTGTTTGGACTACGTCCACATATTTTGACAAATACAACGAATACGCTACGCAAACACGCAACGCCAAGTGAAGTGCCACCTTTAACAAACTGTTACTACTTAGTCTGGCAAAGCTAACTCTGCAGTGATCTTTTTTCTCAAATCCATTTATGTCACTTAAAAAAAGAGAGCTAAGAATGTAAATATTTAAGTACCCCTAGAAGATATCTTCGGCAGCCTCTCATTAATCATCAGTCCTTAAGGGTAAACGAGACTATTTAAAAAAACAAATTTAACCGGATTAAAAGAGGAAAGTTTCTTACGACGCCACTCAAATGTGGATACCCCACAACAATAAATGAAAATAACAAGTGGTGTCAATTTTACCTACAGAAAAACAAAATCTAAAGAATATTTCTGCATTTTATTATTAATTTTTAGAGAAAAGAGCGATAGCAAAAAAGGGTACGAATATTCACGAACTCGGGAAATTCCCTTATAAGTGTCAATCCGACACCTAGTGTGTGTTGCCATAAAAAAAATTCAGGGTTGATACTTCATTTTGTGTTAATGCAGAATTAGTTTCACTCAAAAAGCTAACGTTCGGAATTAAAAAAAATCATAGTTTTAGAGACGTTTAAATAATGTTACTTTATTATATTTGAATCACAATTAATGGACAAGAAAATTTTAAAAATCAGTAAATTAGTTTTAAACATATAACGGCTTCTTACCGCGATTTTTGTTTTAAATAAGTATCATCGGCGCTGTTGCATGCACGAATGAACTGTAGAACTGCGGGTAGTGTTAGAGTTAACAAAAACCGTGTTAAGAACCCGTTATTATGTTTTCATCCCTTCTATTCGAAAAGTGTCGCTTTGTTCCTCTATGAGTGGGAGCAAAAGAGCTCATTTCTGTTAAGAACTCTTGTGCGGGTTAATGAGCTTTTACACCCGCCAGAGAATCATTGGCGGGCGTAAAAGAGATTTGAATTTAGAACATGTGTCATTCATAGAAATCGAACGTGAATTGTATGAATACTGGCTGGTGCGTATTCATTGAAAAAAAAAAGCACCAGCCTAATCGAAAAAAAAAAAACGCGTGAATTAGGTCTGCTGTGTTCTTGTAATTTATTTTCTCATAGAAAGGGGATGAAAAGTAGAGTATATGACTCGAGAGCAAATTATTTTTATCTCGGGCGATTTACTTTAAATCCCTCGCTGCGCTCGTGGTTCAAAGTAGCGCCCTCGCTGTAAAAATACTTTGCTCTCTTGCAATCTATACTATTGAAACTGGTGAAAATAAGCGCAAGAATCTAAAACAATCAGTAAATTACCGAGACTATTTAATTTTATACAAATCATCACAAATGCTTAGTTGTTTGAGACAAAATAAATGCAGTTTTGAGATAAATAAAACGGAATTATTCTACTAAATAAACCGGAAATATGAATAAAAAGTACATTACGTATTTTTTCTTTTATTGTTAAATTTTATATTTGTGCCGCGTTTTGCGTGTTGTAAAAAAATTAAAAGAGTAAAAAAAAGATCTGTGGTGCCTTACCCTTCAATTATAAATAATAATAAATACAATTTATACAATACATCATTCTTTCAGGAGAAAAAGTCAACACAATGATACAAAAAGTTCATAAGCTACGTCAAATAGGTCTAATTCGGTGAACTAAGTACATTAAATAATTTACATTTTAATTTTTATCTATGTCATGACATGACGAATATACCATTATTACCTGAACCTACTAAAGATCAAAGATGACGTCTTATTATTTCAACGTAAGACTCAGAATCGAATGAACTTTACTATTAAAATGTTCTAAACAAAGTATTGTAATTTCCGCAACAGATTTTACCTTTATTCTAAAAGGAAAGTTGAACAGTGTAGTTCATTTTCAATTTTTATTTTTAGCATTTTTTTTTATTTTACAGCATTTACAGTAGAGGACGTGAAGCTAAACCAATATACATTGCCATGGCTTCACTTATAAAAAAAACAATCTGATATAAGCAACTGGCACTAAAAGAGGATCAATCTTTTAATCTAAAGATAAATGAGAAAACAAAAATAATTCATTACCGAAAGCGATTAAAGATTAAATTTATTCAAAACTGAGTCTTAGAGTCTGGCCATCGAAAGGTGTCCACTAGAAACAGCGGCAGATTTAAAATTCGTCCTCTGAAAACACTGAGTACTGAATAAACGGAGTTAGCAATATTTTACTTTCTTCTAATTTGATTTGATTGTTTTCTTATAGTAAGGTTAACAAAAGTGTGGATTTACTTATATGTGTAGAAAACAGGTTTCGAAAGACGAATTTTTAAATCAGCTTTTGATGGCCAGACTCATCACTTCAATCAAAGTCGACGATAAAGATCAGCACTCGTATTCTACATCATTCGACTCGAATCCGGTATTCGACAAGACTATACCCGTCACTGTCATCTAGATACCGCATGAGAGGGATGCACAGGGATTTTCCGTGCGTCGGTTTCAAAATCCGTCCACGAAACGATCATCGTAGACAGAGAAAAGGTATAGACTGCGGCCGAGCGTGCCACCGAAAGGGACAGAATATTTATATTTATTTATTGTACAAAACCAACAGCTTAATTACAAGACATTTAAAATTAGTAGCTAGCTTAGGTCTAATTGTAAAGCCAATTACAGGTTTTCTAGTTTAAACAGGAGGTGGAAAACATTTGCAAACACAAACACAAACATTTGCAAAATATTAGTACTGCCGTAGTACTGCGCTTTAACGTGCGATAACCCGTACGAATTAGCTGTGCACGTCGCGCTGCACTGTTTACCACAGCGTGAGGTGCACAGTTGATTCGTGCGGGTTACAGCACATTAGAGTGCCGGCCTTGAAAAAACCGGCACGCGCTAAGGGACAAAAAATGCCCAGCATTGTCTCTTTTTTTCACGTGCAATTGATATAATTTTATCCTTATCTGTTCGACCGAAAAAGAAGATACCCAGCAGTCTATACCTTTTCTCTGTCTACGACGATCATTTGCAAATGACATTCACGTAACGAATTGTACGTGAATGATGCGACGAATGATCGTTTTCTCGACCGAATGAATGATGAAATTTATTTTTTTGAACATTTATGACTTGGATACGAGTCCTTGAGCCAAGAAAAATTCCATCTGAAAATATGTTTTGCTGTTTATTGTAGAATTCCTTGTAAATTTTTACTAGTTAATCGATATCTTAATTTGTACCATTCCTTGGACCAACGTCTGGTTTTCTTCTTTTTTTTTAATAGAAAGAGCAAGTGCCATTGCCAAAAATGCCTTATCTGCTTTTGAAATCATGATAGTAGCAACACTGCTTCGCGTCCCCGCTCGTCGATAACTAAGGCATGCGCGAATGACGGATCTTCAATCGCAGCTTCATTTGCAGCGATCATTCACGTAATAATTGTCATTTGCAAATAATCGTTTCGGGGATGCTAAACGAATGGTGTATTCTACGTGTGCAGTTGACATATAAAAATGGCGGTACGAGTGGCCACAAGATGGCGGCTCGAGTGTCGACAAGATGGCGGCCCCCAGCCAATAGACGCGACGGTTTAGCTACATACATACAATGTACAACTACCTACTTCTCCTTGTTTAGCGCCTCGATAAACTCTTCTAACCGCTCTTGGACTTGTCTTACGCGTTCTGAAAATAATTTATAGGTTATTTTATAATTATAACGGAACTCAAAAATATTATTTTACAGAACATTCAAGAAGTAGTTATAGGCATAGAGTTAATAAAAATACTAATATAATAATAAAATATATTTATTCGCAAAGGTTCAAATTCTTATATTTTTAGACAGAATAATGAATAAGTACACATTTTTATACGACATACGAAATTTGTTACTTAAATTCTTTTACACCTGGTCATGATAATCAGGTTATTGATTACCAGTCTTCTTCTTATTGTATAGGTATAGTCAAGTGCCCTCCGAAGCAGGGAAACTCTCGTGATAAATTGCCACTTTGGTCACCCATCAGGTTCTCTGCCTCTGTGTACGGTGCTTAACCTGATCAGCGAGCGCCACTGGGCTGCAAGCACTTCAACTATCAATTGTTACCCATGAAAATCATATTAACTGTGACCATGTCATTGAATATCATCTACTTAATATACTTCAAGCACCAGATGTGTCGGTAAGCAACAGACTTCGACCAACAACACTCCAACTATACTTACAGGTTGAACAAGAACCTCCTAGCTTTATTGAAAATCCTGAACCAGTATCACTTACTGAACACTTATTTTTATTTTTTATTTTTTTGGGGGGGGGGGGGGTTATTTTGGATTTCTTTTGCCTAAACGTAGACACCACTCGGGCGCATCCCTCGCGTGCCTGGTGTAGGAGTCATGTCTACGTTTAATTTTTTTTCATAAATGTGTTCTTTGAGTGATACTGGTTCAGGATTTTGAATATAGCTAGGAGGTTCTTTTTCACCCAGTATAAAGGAACACGTACAAAAACAGCGCTAAAAATTGTTCGGATAAATAAGTGTTAAAACAGTTTTTAGCTCAACCTAATTACAACCATGGCACCTAGTAATGAAGTCACAAATAAAAAAAAACAAAGTAAGAGTTCACGTTTTAAATGAGCTAGCTGTTATTTACCGAGACGTTATTTTATGCGCCGACCCGATATCTAGCTGGTGTATTTTTGTTCCAAGTCCACAGAAGTCAGTTTCGAGCTAAAGGTTAGTTGAGAAATAAATAAAAATCCTTACTAATATTATAAATGTGAATGTAAGTTTCTTTGTTTGTTACGCTTTCATGCCTAAACTACAGAACCGATTTTGATGAAATTGGGTATAGAGATAGATGACATAGGCTACATTTTATCCCACAGCTGGACACGATATAATCTATAGTCCACGCGGGCGGAAAGCTAGTTATTAATTAAACTTACTTAGTTCTTCTGCTAGTTCTACTCTTCTTCCGGATAATAGTTTCTTCTTTAATTCAGGATCTGCCGCCATCTGCAAAATCACCAAAAATGCTGGTTAGTCAGGAATATTTCCTTGTTTGACACAATTGATTCTCGGTTCAACTGGACAATTTTTTAAATATGTATGAATGCAGTTTAAATCATTCTTAAAATAAAGTCTTCTTTCAGTAAAATGTCCCATCTACAATAAGGGGCCATCCATAAATTACGTCACACAAATTTCATGATTGACCCCCTCCCCCTCCTTGTCACAGCTGTTCACATTTGTAAGACTCCCCCCCTCCCTAGTGTGACGTCACATATTTTGCATATTTTCTATTTTATGTAACTTTATAATAAAAGCAGTGCTTTATAGAGTTCTTGTTTTTTTTTTTTGGAACTCAAAACTCATTGTCTCAACCAAAGTAAAAAACGTAAAGAGTGCTTTGCACTGAGGAGGTTAAGTTTGTCGTTAATAGTTAACACATTTTGAAATGTGACGTCACGAAACTTATGACTCCTCCCACCCCCTTGTCACACAATGTCACACTTTGACGACCCCCTCCCCTCCCCTTAACGTGTGACGTAATTTATGGATGGTCCCTAATTAAGGTAATTTCCCTCCATGTGGCGTAGCCGTGGGACGCACTGTATTAGTGTGCAGATGGCAGCACTACTACTCGTTTTTACAGTAGTTCGGGTAGTGGCGCTAGATGGCGCTAAGAACCTGTCTGTAACAAGGTCGAACCTTCGGCTAGTCATTCCAAGTAGATGATTAACGTGGGAGGCGTATAACCTCCACAGTACGGACGGCCGCAACTCAGGTTGCCACACGCGTGCACACTGTGCTGTTGCGATAAGAGCAGATTTGCAATGATAACCTCGTGGCGCCCAAGCGCCTTTGGAAACACCAAAATAAACATGGCGACTACAGCCCAGACACTTTTCCCAGGATCGTTTAATTCCCGCCCACGAGCCTTTCAGAGAGCCATAATAAAAAAATAGCTACAATTTTTTTTAATTTCGCGCTTTTAACGAAATAATCTATTACATTTCTGAACGAAATATTAGAGAACAGTTTCCGGTATGCTATCATTGGCTGTAGCTTTTGACAGACGTCATTTTGAAGAAAATATATGACGGCATGGCTGGGTTGCGAGCACGTGGTAATTAAATCATATTTATTTACAATATTTAATGATTTTTAAGTACGTGTTTACGCAAAAAGTTGCTCAATAATGAGTACTATTTACAAGGAAATAGTTAGTTGGCATTTTTAGGGCTTCATTTCTGTATTATCTTGGGTTGAAACAATATGTACTCTGAAAGGGCGGTTGGGTCGAATTGAGTATTAGGAGTATTTTTTTTTTAATTTATGGCCTGGTGACAAAGACCTTTAAGTCTGTAGTAAATCACCGAAACTGTTCACTAACGCTCTAGAGGATATGTTCAAGACGCTGGACTGGAAAGAGTACGGCATCAATATAAACGGTGAACACATCTCGCACCTACGATTTGCAGACGACATCGTCATTATGGCTGAAACGCTGCAGGATCTTCAAAGGATGCTGGACAGTCTAGCTAATGCGTCTCAGCGTATAGGGCTCCGGATGAACTTGGATAAAACCAAAGTCATGTTCAACGAACATGTTGACCCGGGGCCGGTCGCGGTAAACGGAGTCCCCCTCGAGGTTGTTTCTGAATATGTGTACCTGGGACAGATGCTCCGAGTAGGTAAAAACAACTTCGATGGGGAAGCTAAGAGACGGATACAGCTGGGCTGGGCAGCGTTTGGGAAACTCCACCGGGTCTTCACGTCACCCATACCTCAAAGCCTGAAAACGAAAGTTTTCAATCAGTGCGTCCTACCCGTGATGACATACGGAGCCGAGACGTGGCCACTCACAGTGAGACTAGTCCACCAATTTAAGGTCACTCAGCGAGCTATGGAAAGGGCTATGCTCGGTATTTCTTTGAGGGATCGGATTCGAAACGAAATAATCCGTCAGAAAACCAAAGTTACCGACATAGCCCAGCGAATTAGCAAGCTTAAGTGGCAGTGGGCTGGTCATATCTGTCGTAGAACCGATGGCCGTTGGGGCAGAAAAGTTCTAGAATGGAGACCACGAATCGGCAAACGTAGCGTAGGGCGCCCTGTTACTAGGTGGAGTGACGATATTCGTAAAGTAGCGGGCAGTGGTTGGAGGAGGAGAGCTGAAGACTGAGCTCAGTGGCATGCCATAGGAGAGGCCTATGTCCAGCAGTGGACTGATACAGGCTGATGATGATGATGAAATAACTGTAGTAGATAAGAAAGAGAAGAAGAAAGTTGAGAAGGGTTATTCCATTGAAATTTAGCTTAATAAAACATATAAATCCTAAAAAGTTGTTTAATTTCATATCATTTCATATTTTCACTTAGTGTAGTAAGTGTGGCCCAAGCGCCTCTGTAAAGAACAAAAGATAGATAAATAATTTAATTTTAAAATAAAAGCTAATGTAATCATGACTTTACCCTAAAAGTTTCACTGCAAACCGACAACTCTTACACATTCAATTTTCAACTCAAAACCTTGGGCGTTTAGGAGTATAAAAAATATGTACTTTGAGAAGGCCATTCGGGTTGTAATCAAAGAAGACGCAAAAAATCTCTGGGCGCCACGAGGATAATGCAGTAACCTGATGCGCTGGCCTCTGTACCAGGGGTGGAAACTCATTCTATGTCCAAAAATACTGATTTTACTGACTACAACCCTCTAAAATACTGACCATTTACTGACCAAATTTCTAGAAAACCGACGCTTGGTCGGTCAGTTTGACATCGAAAAACGAATGTTAGTTGCTGTATTTGAGTATGTTAACATATTATATGGAAAAATTTGTGAATAAGTAAGAAAAATGTTTTTGTGTTTGGTTGGACGACACCATTCCCATAGCCAACCTGCACCTCCCTTTATTATTAAAAAAATAATTAACTAAAATAATTACAATATTAATTTGAACAAAACAAACAATAAATTATTTTTAATAACTGAAAGAAGTTACTTATTAATTTATTTTTCTTGTTGTCTACATTTTTTGCATATTTTGTGCCTCGATTTTTTTCTTCCTCTTCTCTTTCGTTAGCCAACATAGCAAGCATCACGTTGGCCATATTTACGGCGACCGTCTCAATCTACAGACACCAAACCACTTATGTGGAAATGTACCTATCCCTGATCCTCAAAATACTGACTTTACTGACCATTTTTCGAAAAAACTGTTTTTTTCTGACCTAGGCCAAAAAAACTGACTTTTACTGACTTTACTGACCATTTTCCACCCCTGCTGTACATACCTCGTCTAACACCTCCCTGAGCTCGCGGTCGAGCCGCGCCGCCTCCCTGTTGCCTATCTGTTGTCGCAACGCGTTGGCCGTCGTGCGGAGCGTTTGTTGTACGCGCCAGAACATCACCACCTCGCAGCACTCCTTCTGGGGGGAGATATACAGGGCTTAGGTATCTCTCTTTCAACCTCTCGGGTGGTTTTTAATTTATTTATTAAAAAAGGGTTCGCTTTTGACCACAATCTAGCCCAAGGGCAAAGATGCGGTCGAGAATGTAGCAAGCTCACCCAGAAGAAGCCTATTCACTCGAACTTTAAAGAGATTCGGGTTATGAACTCGGAAATACAGACGCAGGCAGGGAATTCCATTCCCTAGCAGTGCGCAATACGAAAGATGATGAAAAGCGCTCAGTGCGAATCCGTGGGATATCAACAAGATAGGGATGGTACCCCGCGGTGCGTCTGGACGTCCGATAGAAGAATAATAATAAATAATAAAAAGCATTTATTTGTCCATTAAAAAACATTTAACATTTTGGGGCAGGCGGAATGAGTGAGTGCAGCTCCCGAGCACACTCCCCGAAGTACATCTTACTTGGTTAATCAGTCCATGAAACTGAAAAACTTCCACAAGGAACATAGGTCAAAATACGAAAAAAAATGTTTAGTTCCCATACAAACTTCATCAGCATATAGCGCATTTTGTATGGGAGATCAAAATTTTTTTTCGTATTTTGACCTATGTTCCTTGGGGAAGTTGTTCAGTTTCATGAACTGATTAACCACCCGAGAGGTTGAAAGAGAGATACCTAAAGCCCTGTATGGCTACTTATACAAGGTGTTACATAAATACATACATACAATCTGAGAAAGAGTGCGGTTTGCAGGCGCACGTACATTAGAACGGGGATGGCGAACCGATTCCATTGATGGCACACGTGCCATTGGTGCCGTGCAAATATTTTGGGCAAATAATATAAGCAATGATAGCCCAGTTGGTAATGAGCCAGATTGGTAATCAAAAGGTTGCGGGTTCGAATCCTAGTGCAGGCCTGTACCACTAAATTCGTCTTTTCGGATTTATGTCTTGCTCAACGGTGAAGGAAAACATCGTGATAAAACCCGCCCGTCCAAGAAAATTCATTTTCGAAAGACGAGCGGTCCATCAACCTGCATTGAGCCAGCGTGGTGGACTATGGCCTATGGAACATTAATATTCCTAGTCGTTTTAACGTGGAAATGTAACAATTATGTAAGTTTCGGCGGCCAAAATAACGCCACATTTTCAGACATCCCTATAAAAACAAATAAAGTAAATAATAAACTTACCCCGGTCCCATTTTGTTGACTATACAGGTAAAAACTCTTTTTGCAGTCTCTCGCTCGCGTTTGTGCTTTTTGTAGGAAATGTCTGAAAAAAGAAACAAACTTCATGAATAAGTCGCTCAAATCCGGCTCGAAGGACGAAATCGAGTATTTAAAGGATAACGTTGTTAAAGCTTTAGCATAGTACCTTCAAGTGAAGCGGCGAAATTTCACATTCACTTGCTAATCACATTCGGTTAGGGTGCGAGAAATAGATTTTATTTATTTATTATAAGATGGGTTAACCTTTGACCTCAATCCTGACCAAGGTCATAGATGAGATCGACGATGGAGTGAGTTGTACCAGAAAATGCCTATTAAGGCACTGGTACTCCTACGCACCGACGGAACACAGCAAGCTGTTTGGCGTCGGACTTCGGTAGGAGGGTGGTCGCGAACCAAACGGTCCTTTACAGAGCCTACCCCACCGCATGAGACCATAGGACAACACCTCAGATTCAAAACAAATTGAGGTGTCGTTGCCTGGGGTGGATTAATAGGAGGCAGGTCTCATTTGTGTTTCCTTAGTCGCCTCTTACGACACCCACGGAACGAGATGGGGTGGTGTTATTCTTAACCGATCACCACACGGTGTAATGGCGCTGATGGCGCTAACCTATACGCACGACATAATGTGCTTAATAAGACAATGAGAAATTTCGCCACTTGACTTAAAGGCACAATAGCTCAGTTTGTTAAAGTACGAGGAGATCTAATCCTAGCGTCGTAGGTTCAAGTCCCATTCGCGCCGAGAATTTTTTTCCCTCAAACTATTTGTGAATAATCCTCACACGGGTAAGTGTTTTAAAAATACTAAATCATTAACCTTTTCACCGCCAAAGTGTAATATATCAGACGTTTAAGTTTCGTGCCCTCGCCGCCAAAGTCTGATATATCCAACAAATAAAATTACCAACTTAACTGTATTTTTTCTAATTATTAATGACGTGGCGTGTGGTGAACGTTTTTGACAAAAAATCTTGGCGCTAAAAAGGTTAAAAGGTTCCGTAGGTACCTAAAAATGAACACAAACTTATATTTTCGCCATGTCCCAAAGCTAAAATTTGGCACGGACTTATTGCTCACGCTGACAAAACTTTAAGGTGGTTGGCAGGATCTCAACCGATCAGTGAGGTAAGCGAAGTATACAGTGGCAGGGAATCTGATGGGTAACCAAAGTGGAATTTACCAAGAGTAATTTCGTGCTTCGGAGGGCACGTTAAGCTGTCGGTCCAGGCTGTTGTCGATTGACTACAGTCGTAAAAACCAAGTTAGAGGCCATTCTGCGGTTTGAAAACTCTGACACCAGGGTTAGCCAAGCTCGTCACACATTTGACTATACCTACACGATAAGAAGAAGGACTTACTTCAAATAGACGGGTTTCCACGTTTCTCTAATGTAGTCATTGTCTACTTCGATACCCTTGCGACGGAGATTATCTCGGACAGCAACCACCTAGAAATATTACATTGACATTATGAATGACTCTTTCGGTTGGTATCATAAAATACAGGATGCTTTTTTTTTCACATTTCACCGGTTCGATTCCCGGCTCAAGCAGATGATTTTTCAAAAATCTTTAAATGCAGTTTTACTTATTTTAGAAAATAAAGGAATGTTTCCTTTTAGTAAAATTTGCCATCATAAATATTAAGGGTACTTTCCCTCCAACCACGGCCTTTTTTCCACCCTGTATACTATTAAGTTAAAAACACCTTTAACTCGTTGTATAGTCTTTTTAAGCCCCGACGCAAAAAGAGAGGGGTGTTATAAGTTTAACGTGTCCGTTTGTGTATCTATCTGTGGTATCGTAGCTCCCAAACGGATGAACCGATTTTCGTTAAGTATTTTTTGTATCATAGGTAATTTTATCCCGAGTGTTCTCAGCCAAGTTTCATGAAAATCTATTCAGCCGTTTAAAAGTTATACGCAATCGACTGTCGGGGGTGATTCAAAATCTGTGTATGACACAGATACACACGTCTGGTGTTTATTTACCTACATGTACTGGGAAACCGCGAAAAACATAGCTGGAAAATTGCACTAAATGGTCCATGAAATGCAATTATAAAAAAAAGATAGTGTTGAACAGCGATGTCGACAGTGTTTGATTTTATGAATTACTAGCTGACCCGGTCAACTTCGTAACGCCTTTTTTCCATATTTTTTCACCTTTTAAACCTTCCCTGGACTTCCACGAATATTTCAAGACTAAAATCAGCTCAATCGGCCCAGCCGTTCTCGAGTTTTAATCAGACTAACGAACAACAATTCATTTTTATTTATATAGATAGATAGATTGTATGTGAAACAAAAAATAAAGCTAGAAATATATTATTATCCGAAAACAGCATCTAAAATTGGTTTATAAATGAACAAGTTATCAGCATTTATATTATCGTAAGGACTAGCTATCTCGTTTTGTGGGGAGAGCTAGCTATCTCGTTTTTACCTACTCAAACAAAGGGCGGTGACGTCACATGCCTGTAATTGCATCTCTTTTTCGTTGTTTGACAGTTTCCCCCTCTATTGAAATTTAATAGCTTGTAGCTTTTTATTTCTCAATAGTTTTCAAAAATTGTTTCGGTTTTGGGTTTTGGATTCAGTTCCTTTTTAAGATAAACAATAAAAAAAAAGTCAACATCCCTATTCAGGGTTTCAGTTTCTGTTAAGTCACTTTCATGATCGTGATACCTGCCTACCCTGCAAAGCACTCACCTCGTCATAAGTGAGCGCGGGTCTGGCTGACCCCAGTTTCTCTAGCTCGTTGCGCACTTCGCCGCGTCTCCTCTGTTCTTCTGTAGTGTATTGCCAGTAAAGCCACCGCTCCTTCCAGCCTGGCCCTGAGGAAATTATAAGAAATAGAATTATTGGCTTATTTTGAATTGTTAGCGAAAAATTCTACATTAATACATATTTTCTTCTCCCCAGATGAATAAGTTGTAGCGTTTGCAGCACGGAATAGATAAAAGAGGTTGGAAAGGAAATCGTTTGCCATTTGTACTAGAACCAGTGTCGCCGCTTTTTCGCCCACTCCTACTCCACTACATACACAGAAATAATAGGAACGCTTAATTACACACACAAATAAGCATTTCACACTTCGGTCACGCGTCTGCTATTGGTTCGCACAGCACCAACTCCGAGCGGCGAGCAGCTCGGTGTTAGTGCTGTGCGCTTTTTTTATCACCATTCAAATATTTCTTACAGTGTCAGTAACGTTCATAGAACGTAAACAAGGAGGAAAATTTTTTTTTTCCAAAATTTTCTGATTTTGATACCCCTTTTTAACGTCTTAGAGGATGGATTTTGTAAAATGCAGAAACACGGGTGTCACAAATTGTGTTGAAGAGTACTATTACCAAGTTTCAAGTCAATTGGACGATGTTATTTTTTTCCCATACAAATATTTTGAATTATTTTCATGCTTCAGACGATCTAGCTTCAAATATTTATATGAAAAGTAGAAACAAAAAAATACGGGTCTGTTAAATTTTTACAAAGTTTACGTACAAAAAATTTGAATGGTGATTAAAAAATCTTTCTGTATTATTATATCAGATATAAGATTCTGATCTATCATTTATACCTTTTTAAATAAATTAAAATACCGGTGAGTGAGTCGAGTGTCGCGTTGGTATGTTGCAGTCGGTCGGTCTCCATGAGTCCGTCCCAGTCCCCTGTAGAGCTTTACATAATAGGTCTTTACTTATGAAATTGCCGATTTTTTCTCAAGCTTTATTTTATTCATAATTTATTTGATTGAACGGCTATTACTAATTTTGGTTTTTATTTAAAACCTTGGCCATATAACGGAGATATTGAGTCAAATTAATACATATTTACTTTAGATTTATTTGCTGAAAAAGAAGTTCAAATATAGCTCGCTTCATCCGTTGCCCGTTTCATTACTTATTTTTGCTGAACCTTTGTTACAGTTACAACTTTCAATAAACTAAGTATGATGAAAATTAACTTAATGTTTTCCAAACCTTCCCACAAAATTTTTGCTAAATTTGGATTTCGCATTCCCGAGAAAAATCCAAAAACTTTAGTATGGAAAATTCAGTTTTCTAAAAATATTGTATGAAAAACGGCAATTTCATAGGTAAAGACCTATTATTACATACCAGTGAGATCGTCAAGTGTTACGTTGGTGTGTTGCAGTCGGTCCCGGAGCGCGGTCTCCATGAGTCCGACGGCCGCGTCCCAGTCCCCTGTAGAGCTATACATATTACATACCAGTGAGTTCGTCAAGTGTTACGTTGGTGTGTTGCAGTCGGTCCCGGAGCGCGGTCTCCATGAGTCCGACGGCCGCGTCCCAGTCCCCTGTAGAGCTATACATATTACATACCAGTGAGTTCGTCAAGTGTTACGTTGGTGTGTTGCAGTCGGTCCCGGAGCGCGGTCTCCATGAGTCCGACGGCCGCGTCCCAGTCCCCTGTAGAGCTATACATATTACATACCAGTGAGTTCGTCAAGTGTTACGTTGGTGTGTTGCAGTCGGTCCCGGAGCGCGGTCTCCATGAGTCCGACGGCCGCGTCCCAGTCCCCTGTAGAGCTATACATATTACATACCAGTGAGTTCGTCAAGTGTTACGTTGGTGTGTTGCAGTCGGTCCCGGAGCGCGGTCTCCATGAGTCCGACGGCCGCGTCCCAGTCCCCTGTAGAGCTATACATATTACATACCAGTGAGTTCGTCAAGTGTTACGTTGGTGTGTTGCAGTCGGTCCCGGAGCGCGGTCTCCATGAGTCCGACGGCCGCGTCCCAGTCCCCTGTAGAGCTATACATATTACATACCAGTGAGTTCGTCAAGTGTTACGTTGGTGTGTTGCAGTCGGTCCCGGAGCGCGGTCTCCATGAGTCCGACGGCCGCGTCCCAGTCCCCTGTAGAGCTATACATATTACATACCAGTGAGTTCGTCAAGTGTTACGTTGGTGTGTTGCAGTCGGTCCCGGAGCGCGGTCTCCATGAGTCCGACGGCCGCGTCCCAGTCCCCTGTAGAGCTATACATATTACATACCAGTGAGTTCGTCAAGTGTTACGTTGGTGTGTTGCAGTCGGTCCCGGAGCGCGGTCTCCATGAGTCCGACGGCCGCGTCCCAGTCCCCTGTAGAGCTATACATATTACATACCAGTAAGTTCGTCAAGTGTTACGTTGGTGTGTTGCAGTCGGTCCCGGAGCGCGGTCTCCATGAGTCCGACGGCCGCGTCCCAGTCCCCTGTAGAGCTATACATATTACATACCAGTGAGTTCGTCAAGTGTTACGTTGGTGTGTTGCAGTCGGTCCCGGAGCGCGGTCTCCATGAGTCCGACGGCCGCGTCCCAGTCCCCTGTAGAGCTATACATATTACATACCAGTGAGTTCGTCAAGTGTTACGTTGGTGTGTTGCAGTCGGTCCCGGAGCGCGGTCTCCATGAGTCCGACGGCCGCGTCCCAGTCCCCTGTAGAGCTATACATATTACATACCAGTGAGTTCGTCAAGTGTTACGTTGGTGTGTTGCAGTCGGTCCCGGAGCGCGGTCTCCATGAGTCCGACGGCCGCGTCCCAGTCCCCTGTAGAGCTATACATATTACATACCAGTGAGTTCGTCAAGTGTTACGTTGGTGTGTTGCAGTCGGTCCCGGAGCGCGGTCTCCATGAGTCCGACGGCCGCGTCCCAGTCCCCTGTAGAGCTATACATATTACATACCAGTGAGTTCGTCAAGTGTTACGTTGGTGTGTTGCAGTCGGTCCCGGAGCGCGGTCTCCATGAGTCCGACGGCCGCGTCCCAGTCCCCTGTAGAGCTATACATATTACATACCAGTGAGTTCGTCAAGTGTTACGTTGGTGTGTTGCAGTCGGTCCCGGAGCGCGGTCTCCATGAGTCCGACGGCCGCGTCCCAGTCCCCTGTAGAGCTATACATATTACATACCAGTGAGTTCGTCAAGTGTTACGTTGGTGTGTTGCAGTCGGTCCCGGAGCGCGGTCTCCATGAGTCCGACGGCCGCGTCCCAGTCCCCTGTAGAGCTATACATATTACATACCAGTGAGTTCGTCAAGTGTTACGTTGGTGTGTTGCAGTCGGTCCCGGAGCGCGGTCTCCATGAGTCCGACGGCCGCGTCCCAGTCCCCTGTAGAGCTATACATATTACATACCAGTGAGTTCGTCAAGTGTTACGTTGGTGTGTTGCAGTCGGTCCCGGAGCGCGGTCTCCATGAGTCCGACGGCCGCGTCCCAGTCCCCTGTAGAGCTATACATATTACATACCAGTGAGTTCGTCAAGTGTTACGTTGGTGTGTTGCAGTCGGTCCCGGAGCGCGGTCTCCATGAGTCCGACGGCCGCGTCCCAGTCCCCTGTAGAGCTATACATATTACATACCAGTGAGTTCGTCAAGTGTTACGTTGGTGTGTTGCAGTCGGTCCCGGAGCGCGGTCTCCATGAGTCCGACGGCCGCGTCCCAGTCCCCTGTAGAGCTATACATATTACATACCAGTGAGTTCGTCAAGTGTTACGTTGGTGTGTTGCAGTCGGTCCCGGAGCGCGGTCTCCATGAGTCCGACGGCCGCGTCCCAGTCCCCTGTAGAGCTATACATATTACATACCAGTGAGTTCGTCAAGTGTTACGTTGGTGTGTTGCAGTCGGTCCCGGAGCGCGGTCTCCATGAGTCCGACGGCCGCGTCCCAGTCCCCTGTAGAGCTATACATATTACATACCAGTGAGTTCGTCAAGTGTTACGTTGGTGTGTTGCAGTCGGTCCCGGAGCGCGGTCTCCATGAGTCCGACGGCCGCGTCCCAGTCCCCTGTAGAGCTATACATATTACATACCAGTGAGTTCGTCAAGTGTTACGTTGGTGTGTTGCAGTCGGTCCCGGAGCGCGGTCTCCATGAGTCCGACGGCCGCGTCCCAGTCCCCTGTAGAGCTATACATATTACATACCAGTGAGTTCGTCAAGTGTTACGTTGGTGTGTTGCAGTCGGTCCCGGAGCGCGGTCTCCATGAGTCCGACGGCCGCGTCCCAGTCCCCTGTAGAGCTATACATATTACATACCAGTGAGTTCGTCAAGTGTTACGTTGGTGTGTTGCAGTCGGTCCCGGAGCGCGGTCTCCATGAGTCCGACGGCCGCGTCCCAGTCCCCTGTAGAGCTATACATATTACATACCAGTGAGTTCGTCAAGTGTTACGTTGGTGTGTTGCAGTCGGTCCCGGAGCGCGGTCTCCATGAGTCCGACGGCCGCGTCCCAGTCCCCTGTAGAGCTATACATATTACATACCAGTGAGTTCGTCAAGTGTTACGTTGGTGTGTTGCAGTCGGTCCCGGAGCGCGGTCTCCATGAGTCCGACGGCCGCGTCCCAGTCCCCTGTAGAGCTATACATATTACATACCAGTGAGTTCGTCAAGTGTTACGTTGGTGTGTTGCAGTCGGTCCCGGAGCGCGGTCTCCATGAGTCCGACGGCCGCGTCCCAGTCCCCTGTAGAGCTATACATATTACATACCAGTGAGTTCGTCAAGTGTTACGTTGGTGTGTTGCAGTCGGTCCCGGAGCGCGGTCTCCATGAGTCCGACGGCCGCGTCCCAGTCCCCTGTAGAGCTATACATATTACATACCAGTGAGTTCGTCAAGTGTTACGTTGGTGTGTTGCAGTCGGTCCCGGAGCGCGGTCTCCATGAGTCCGACGGCCGCGTCCCAGTCCCCTGTAGAGCTATACATATTACATACCAGTGAGTTCGTCAAGTGTTACGTTGGTGTGTTGCAGTCGGTCCCGGAGCGCGGTCTCCATGAGTCCGACGGCCGCGTCCCAGTCCCCTGTAGAGCTATACATATTACATACCAGTGAGTTCGTCAAGTGTTACGTTGGTGTGTTGCAGTCGGTCCCGGAGCGCGGTCTCCATGAGTCCGACGGCCGCGTCCCAGTCCCCTGTAGAGCTATACATATTACATACCAGTGAGTTCGTCAAGTGTTACGTTGGTGTGTTGCAGTCGGTCCCGGAGCGCGGTCTCCATGAGTCCGACGGCCGCGTCCCAGTCCCCTGTAGAGCTATACATATTACATACCAGTGAGTTCGTCAAGTGTTACGTTGGTGTGTTGCAGTCGGTCCCGGAGCGCGGTCTCCATGAGTCCGACGGCCGCGTCCCAGTCCCCTGTAGAGCTATACATATTACATACCAGTGAGTTCGTCAAGTGTTACGTTGGTGTGTTGCAGTCGGTCCCGGAGCGCGGTCTCCATGAGTCCGACGGCCGCGTCCCAGTCCCCTGTAGAGCTATACATATTACATACCAGTGAGTTCGTCAAGTGTTACGTTGGTGTGTTGCAGTCGGTCCCGGAGCGCGGTCTCCATGAGTCCGACGGCCGCGTCCCAGTCCCCTGTAGAGCTATACATATTACATACCAGTGAGTTCGTCAAGTGTTACGTTGGTGTGTTGCAGTCGGTCCCGGAGCGCGGTCTCCATGAGTCCGACGGCCGCGTCCCAGTCCCCTGTAGAGCTATACATATTACATACCAGTGAGTTCGTCAAGTGTTACGTTGGTGTGTTGCAGTCGGTCCCGGAGCGCGGTCTCCATGAGTCCGACGGCCGCGTCCCAGTCCCCTGTAGAGCTATACATATTACATACCAGTGAGTTCGTCAAGTGTTACGTTGGTGTGTTGCAGTCGGTCCCGGAGCGCGGTCTCCATGAGTCCGACGGCCGCGTCCCAGTCCCCTGTAGAGCTATACATATTACATACCAGTGAGTTCGTCAAGTGTTACGTTGGTGTGTTGCAGTCGGTCCCGGAGCGCGGTCTCCATGAGTCCGACGGCCGCGTCCCAGTCCCCTGTAGAGCTATACATATTACATACCAGTGAGTTCGTCAAGTGTTACGTTGGTGTGTTGCAGTCGGTCCCGGAGCGCGGTCTCCATGAGTCCGACGGCCGCGTCCCAGTCCCCTGTAGAGCTATACATATTACATACCAGTGAGTTCGTCAAGTGTTACGTTGGTGTGTTGCAGTCGGTCCCGGAGCGCGGTCTCCATGAGTCCGACGGCCGCGTCCCAGTCCCCTGTAGAGCTATACATATTACATACCAGTGAGTTCGTCAAGTGTTACGTTGGTGTGTTGCAGTCGGTCCCGGAGCGCGGTCTCCATGAGTCCGACGGCCGCGTCCCAGTCCCCTGTAGAGCTATACATATTACATACCAGTGAGTTCGTCAAGTGTTACGTTGGTGTGTTGCAGTCGGTCCCGGAGCGCGGTCTCCATGAGTCCGACGGCCGCGTCCCAGTCCCCGCGGGACCCCACGCAGCGGTCCTGCAGGGCGTTTAGCTGCAGCACGCGGAGTACCTGCAACCATATGGCGCTTTAGCATTACCGGTGTTTTCATGTCAGTAACAACAGCAAAAGAAAAATATAAGAAAAATATGATATATGATTTTCGTGAACATCTTGGAAAATACAAAACGCACAAATTTTGCTGAAAGGTCACATTTTCACCTCAATAATAACTAAATAACTAATATCATCTCTTTTGTGAATGTCTCGTATTTGTCTAGATATTTACCAAAAACATATCATGTTCCAAGATTTTTCTGGACTACATTCTCGATCATGTAGTCCACTTTGGTGAAAGTCGCCCTAAGTCTTCTACAAATATGCATTACACAAAATAACCTAATCGAGAAGCTTAGTAACTTATAGAACATACATTTGCTCACTGTCAAAGTAAACACACTACTTGGATAAAAGCGTAGTCTGTATGAATGTCTTCATAGATTTAGCAAAGGCCTTTGACACTGTGACACTCCCAATACTACTCAAGAAACTTACAAAAAGTAGGTCTTAGAGGGTTGGCTCGAAGCTAACATCAAAGTTATTTCACGGATTAAAGCCAATGTGTGATATTGTGTTTACACTAGTAACTAAATAAATATTTTTTAAGAGTACCACAAGGGAGTGTGCTTGGCTATACATTATTTTTTATGTATGTCATTGACATATCTTTGCTTACTTAGGGAAAATGGACATTTACTGGCTATTACGTGCTCAATGAAGGGAACTCTTGTCCAATTAAAGGAAATACTTGATTTTAAAGTATAACACTTAAGTAGGTGACCGTAATCTTCTTACCTTTTTCTATTTTTTTTTTTGCTGTGAGATCGAACTGAATATGGGGTAACTTTACATGAAAACAGAACAACTTCTCCCAATTTAACAAATGTGTTGACTTCCCATACAAAGGCAGATCAGCTGATCGCACAAGTTGTTTGGAGAGTCGAAATGTTTTTATCATATTTCGACCTGTGTTCCTTGGGAAATTTTTTTCAGAGAGTTTTCAGTTTCGTGGGCTGATTGACATCCTCGATGTTCGCTTACAAATTTTAAGGCATCCAATCTCTACTAATATTATAAACTTTGTCTGTCTGTTACGCTTTCACGCCTAAATTACTGAACCGATTTCGACGAAATTTGGTTCAGAGATAGATTATACCTTGGGAAAGGACATAGGCTATATTTTATTGCACAGCTGGACACGATACAACCTGTAGTCCACGCAGGCGGAAAGCTAGAATCTTGACTTTCGAGTTTGAACACATATTATGCCTGTCTATCTTTGAGTACTGCATCCCTGCGTGGGGCGGCACCTATAAAACTCATATGATTGGACTAGTGAGAGCGCAGAGAGCTGTACTGAAGGTGATGCTAAAAAGACCGTGAAGATACCCTACTGCTCAATTATATACAGAAGCGAAGGTACTCACAGTCAGACAGCTTTATGTGCTCAAATCCACCTTTAGAACTCATCGAGATGTCCCTCCACCTAGTCGAGAGAAACGAAGAAATAACCCTAGGAATGTTGCACATAGCACTACTTATACCCAACACCAATACTATGTTCTGGGTAACCATATTTATACAAAGCTAAATACTAATCTTAAACTATCACACCTTAGCAGTTATCTCTATCTCTAGCAGCCCATATACCTTAGCAGTTACGAATTTAAAAATAAACTTACAAACTGGCTTTTGTCACAGGACTACAACATCACAGAGGAGTTACTTACCTTTTTCTCTTAAATTCTTGGCTTGTTTCTTGAATGCTGACGAAATTATCAACGTAATACATAATTCTTGTAAACAAATACTCACATACACATTTTTACACACACACTCACCCTCACAAACACACACACACACACTCATTTTTCTTTTTTTCTTAAACACGTACTTAATGGAAATAAATAAATAATTTATATTTATAAGCTGCACATTACATTTAAGTGATAAATGTGAATTAGACTCATAATCAGTAAATCCCAAGTCACAGGCAACGTCCTAGTTTGGGATACATAGGTAAACAAATATTGAAATGTAAATTTTTTTGGTAAATAAAGAAATATATATTTTTTTACATACTTAAATACATACTGAAATACTAAAACGGGTCTTAATTCGCGTACATATCATGGTTATACTAATATTATAAAGAGGAAAGATTTGATTGTTTGTTTGTTTGTTTGCAGTAGGCTCCGAAACTACTGGACCGATTTGAAAATTTTTTTCACCATTAGGATCCTACATTATCCCTGATAAACATAGGGTACATGATTTTCCCTAAGTCCCGGGCGGAAAGCTAGTATTCTATAAATACATGTCGATATATACTGATAACTGAAAACACCTTTTACTCATTATAAAGTCTTTTTGATTCGATATTTAATAAATTACTCCGATCTACGCGCGAAATCGATCTGTCAAACGGCCCGTTTAGTGTTGTGCCACACCGCGTGGACTAGTAGTGTTGTACCAATTGTGTCGTCGATCGATTTTCTCTTAACAGTACGTATATGGCTCACTTCTATTCTATTGTATACATACGTCTTGTGCTCTATCTTCCCAGTGATGCCTCCTTAGTGCCTCCTCCACGGCGTGTTGTTTGACTCCCGCGTACACTACGTCCGACTCGCCCGCGTGTTTACACATTAGTTCTGTGAACTCCTCTCTGAGGACAATGGCAGATTTAACACTTTAAACTTTTGCAATTTGAACTTCACTTCACTTTATCAGCCCATATACGTCCCCACTGCCGGGGCACGGGCCTCCCTCAATAACATGAGGGGTAAATGCCATACTCACCACGCTTGGCAGACGGGTTGGCGAGGGTTTTGATATAATTGCAGAGTTTTCCTTCTCTATGTGCAGATGAATTTGCTTGCATATTTACCTTAGTCGCCTTGTACGACGGTGGTAAGGTAAGAAAGAGGGTGGTCCTATTCTACTTTGCCGGGGACTCACACGGCTTTCAAAGCGATTTGAACACACAATTAAATTCTAAAACGGATCTAAATTCTCGTATATTATAAGATTATTTTCCTATTTTCCGATGTTTAAATTACACGCACGCACATTTAGATGGCGGATTTGTTTGAATAAATATTTTTCAAACGCTTACCCGCATAAGGGATATTCACAAAAAAATTTAGGGAAAGAAAAATACGACTTGAAACGACGACCACAAGAATAGATCTGATTCAGATACAGAACTTTATTTGACATACACACTACAACACAATAACAACAATGAAAGAGACGGGTTAAACAACACAACATTAAAATAATAATAATAAATTAAATGAAATTAAAATTAAATCTGGTGCTCTAACCAACTGAGCTATCGTGCTTTCAAGTTAAGCGGCGAAATTTCTCACATTAGGGACCCCTTATTAAGCACATTAGGGACCATCCATAAATTACGTCACACGAATTTCATGATTTTTTGACCCCTCCTCCCTCCGTGTCACAGCTGGTCACATTTGTATTTTTTGTAATTTTTTAATAAAAGCAGTACTTAATAGTGTTGTTTTTTTATTTGGGAACTTAAAACTCATTGTCTCAACCAAAGTAAAAACGTAAAAAGATTGCTTGGGACTGAGGGAGTTAAGTTTGTCGTTAATTGTTAAGGCGTTTTGATACTCATAACAAATTTCGAAATGTGACGTCACGAAATTTATGACCCCACAATGTCACACTTTATCGACCCCCTCTCCTCCCTTTAACGTGTGACGTAACTAATGGAAGGTCCCTTACGTCGTGCGTGGCGGTTAGCGCCATCTGTGTCTCGTACGGAGAACTACAGACTTACACCACTTCCGCTTGAATTAAAGGCACGTTAGCTCAGTGGTTAGAGCACCAGGAGATTCAAACCTGGGATCGTGGGTTCAATAGAGAGAGACACAACAGGCACTGCTTATTTCTAGGAAGAAATATCTTACAGCAACACATTAATTTCTTTTCCAATTTTTTTTATTATGAGATGGGATAACTCTTGACCCCAATCTTGACCACGGTCATAGATGAGGTCGACGATGGAGCGAGTTAACCCAGAAAATGCCAATTAAGGCACTGGTACTCCCACGCACCGACGGAACACAGCTTTATTTTATTCATTTAAATTACAATTAAAGTTTTGATGTAATTAATACTTACAAAAGCTAATTCTTATTACCTTAACGCCTCCCTGCCGGCGCGGATGGACTGCGTGGGTAGTTCTGCCTCGGCCCATTCTCGGAGCTTTATATCCACAGATGTATTGAATTTATCTGGAACCATTCCAGACTGGTTCTTACTAATTCGAAATTAGTAAGCAAGCCTAAAGTATACTATTACTAGATTTTCAATATGTGTAAACTTACTAAGTACTCAAAATTTACAATTAAATTATTATTTTAAATTAGTAAGGCCCGTGTTCACCAAAAATATAACCAACGGTTAAACCGCGGTTAGAAGATAATTAGACAAAATGTAAAAACAATGTATGAAAATGACATTGTCAAATCTCTGGTTAGCTGCTAACCGTTGGTTAAATTTTTGGTGAACACTGGCCTAAATGATATCAAATTAGGTACTCATAATGAGTGATTAAACTGATTAATTAACTATGTGACATAATACTCAAAAATAAGTTCTTTTCTCTACGTATTTTTTACATTTTACTTTTTTTACACTACCAACAACTTTTTACACGTTAGACTTATGTGGGATGACTTTAAATTAGGTCTAATCTAAAGTAATCTTTTTTTTTACAGTAAATATGGTAATTACAGATGGAATACTAACATACTCGTATAAATATGACTGGTTAACTAAATGCGAGACGTAAACATAAGGGTGTGGTCTCACTGGTGTCAATGTCGTAAGGGTCGAGCCACACTAGCGCCGTGCCGCGGTTGCACTGCACCTGCCGCAGCGGCATCGACACTGAGGCTGACGCGGGGGGAATGTTAGGGGGGGTAAAGGAAAGGGATATATAGCGGGTTTTATAAATACATAGCTTTCCGCCCGTGACTTCGTTCCCGTGGGAATTTAGGAAATGTATGTGTTCATCAGAGATAATGTAGGATTCTAACTGTGAAAGAATTTATCAAATCGGTCCAGTAGTTTCGAAGCCTATTCAATGCAAACAAACAAACAATCAAATCTTTTCTCTTTATAATACTGGGTGAAAAAGAACCTCCTAGCTATATTCAAAATCCTGAATCAGTATCACTCAAAGAACACATTTATGACAAAAAAGTTTTTTAAATATTTTTTCAATGGGAATAGTTCATTGTTTCCCTAAACGTAGACATGACTCGTACACCAGGCACGCGAGGGGTGCGGGGAGCGCGAGGGGGTGCGCCCGAGTGGTGTCTGCGTTTAGGAAAAAAAAAATCCCCCCCATCAGAATAAATAAATGTCAAAAAAAGTTTGGAAATGATATTGCAAAATTAGAGGGAGATGAGAGGGAAGTGTGGATGGTTTGAAAATGATGTTGCGAAACTGTGGATAATGGATGTTAGCAATAGGATGGTACACAACTATGGATGATAACGAAGGGATCGTATAGAAGGATCTGTGACAAGTTTTCTATAGAAGTATGGATGGCAAGAAAATAATGTTAAAGTACTGAGGATGGTTAAATATGAATAATACTAAAGTATGAAATGATGATACAGAACTGAAGACTGTAAGGAAAGGATGTGACTGAAGTGTTGATGGTAAGGAAAACATTCTTGAGAAGTACGGATGGTAAGGAATTAAGGAAAAGATTCTACAGAAGTGTGGATGGTAAGGAAAGTGTTCTATAGAAATATTGATAGTAAGAAAACGATTCTACAGAAGTGTGGATAGTAAGGAAAGGATTTTACAGAAGTTTGGATAGTAGAGAAAGGATTCTACAAAAGTGTAAATGGTAAGGAAAGGATTCTATGGAAGAGTGGTGGTAAGGAAAAAAATCTCGTAAGGTGTGGGAATTCTACCGAAGTTTGGATAGTAAGGAAAGGATTCTACATAATTTTGTATGGTAAGGAAAAGGTTCTACAGAAGTGTGGATGGTAAAGAAAAGATTCTAGAGAGAAGTGGATGGTAAGGAAAGGATTCTACAGAAGTGTTGATAGCAAGGCAAGGATTCTAGAGCAGTGTGGATGGTAAGGAAAATATTATATAAAAGTGTGGATGGTAAGGAAAGGTCGCTTTTGTAATAGCAGTGAATAAAATGATTATCTATCTATCTACAGAAGTATGAATGAATATGTTAGGCCAGCTGTGAGCTCTATATTGTCTGTGTGTTTGTGTGTATGGTAGTTACCGTAGTCTTCGCTGGCGGTGGCGGCGGCAGGCAGGTAGATGTCGTCGAATATCTTCCCCTTGGCCGCCTCCCATAGCGCTTGCTGTAACCTAGTATTAGGAATATCAAATTAGTATAATATATATATTTTTTAATTTAGGGTTAGATCATAAACTCCTTTGCCTTTCTCGAAAGGGAAAAATTAAATATCAACAAATAGTCACTGGGCTACAAGCCCTTCTGATCAGCACTGAGCCAAGTATGTAGAAGTTAATGAGGATAGAGTAATTACACAATAAAATAACATTTATCTTTGGTATGTATTTTCGAAAAAAAAACATTTAAAAGCTGTTGGCTTTGAAAAAATTTATGCGTGTTTTATGTAATTGCTATAAAACAATCCTTTAATCATTTTTATCTCAAATAGTTGGTAGTCCATGGCAAGATAATGTTTTGTAAAATGGTTCCTCGTTACTAGAAGGTTAAGAACCACTGGTTTAGGAGCTACGATGCCACACAGACATATAGATAAACACGTCACACTTGTAACACCTCTCTTTTTTTGTCGGGGATTAAAACTCGTTATTTTTTACTATTTTCTATATACGAGTAGTATTTAGACCTTAATATTAGTAAAAATAACTGCGAGAATATTAAATATACCCCTTTTTTTGTCAGGGATTAAAAATTGTCATTTTTTTACTATGAGATGGGTTAACTCTTGACCTCAATCTTGACCAAGGTCATAGATGAGGCCAACGGTGGAGCGAGTTAACCCAGAAAATGCCAATTAAGGCACTGGTACTCCCACGCACCGACGAAACACAGCAAGCTGTTTGGCGTCAGCTTAGTAATCAAAAGTCTAAGCAACACGCATGATTTTTTATACAACAGAGGCCTGTTTGAGAAGCTGTGAAAACTATTTAAGACACGTATTTGTATAAAAATCTATACCTGAATTTTCAATTCCTATAAATTCCTTTCATTTTTAATTCCTATAACTAGCTTGAATATTGTGGAAAAAAGATAAAAATGTAAATGAAAACGCAGTTTTTCTTTGCTTTTAGTATGGAAATGGTGAAATTAAATTTTCATTTTTCATGTGTGTATACAGGGCTTTAGGTATCTCTCTTGCAACCTCTCGGGTGTTAAATCAATCCATGAAACTAAACAACTTCCCTAAAGGAAAATGGGTCAAAATACGAAAAAAAAATGTTGAATTCCCATACAAACTTCATCAGTTTATAGCGCATTTTGTATGGGAGTTTAAATTTTTTTTCTCGTATTCTGACCTATGTTCCTAGGGGAAGTTGTTCAGTTTCATGGACTGATTTAGCACCCGAGAGGTTGAAAGAGATTTAACTAAAGCCCTGTGTAAGTATATATATATATATATACCTGGCCTCCCACTGCGGCGCGGCGACAGCCGACAGTTCTGCGGACTGGTCCAGCAGCTCTGCGCGTGCGCGCTCGAACAGCTCGTCGCGGTCCAACTCGCGCTGTCTGCCACAACACGACACGTCAACAACACACATCATACAATGGTGTCTCTAGGCCCCTAGCACACGGCGTATTTTAAACGCGCCGAAGACGCGCAAATGTCGTTCAAACGCGATTGGAACGCAACCTTGTAACCGGCACACGGGGCGAGCGGGAAACGCGCTGTAGTCAACCCCCCACTACTCCTCTCCTCCGACCCTTTGTACGCGCTTCGAACGAGTTTCGAACGCGTTTCACGAGCGCGTTTGTATCGCGTTTTATGCGCGTTTAAATCTATGAAAACGCAAAAATCATCGGCGCGTTCAAAATACGCCGTGTGCTAAGGGTTTTAGAAATCGATATTCTGACTTATACATCCAAAATATACAGGGTGTGTCGTAAATAGTGTTCCAACATTAAAGCGTCAATTCATCAAGTGTTCAGCTATCACATACTGGAATTTAAATGTTTTTCAACCAGGGGTTTAAAAATAAACAGTTTTTTAAATTGACTTCACGCATTAACTAAAGTGGGCTCTAACTTTTATAAATATCATTATTTTTTAAGCTGTTGTCGATTGACTGCAGTCGTTAAAACCAAGTCAGAGGCCATTGTGCGGTTTGAAAACTCTGACACCAGGGTTAGCCAAGTTCACCACACACTTGGCTATACCTACACGATAAGAATAAGATTATTTTTTCATTCTGTTTTTGATAAGTTTTACTGAATAAACGTACTACCATTGCCAAATAGTTATTATTTATTGTAAAGTTCAATGTTTATTTATTTATTTTTTCAGATACAATTTTTTTTTCAAATAAAAAAAACGTGTCGAAATTAAATTAATTAAGGTAATTAATTAGGCGACTGAGGCGTGTCAAAATTAATTAATTAATTTAATTAATAAAGTTCAATTATAAAAAACGTGGTTATTCAGGAAATCTGCTCTCGACTTTAACGAACCACATGACTTCAAATCCGTATGGTGTTAAAAAAATGTACTACACTATTAGTGCCCATTATTTTAAAAACTTGTACACTAAATGGAGATTCTAAAATGGTATAACATAACCGGTGCAATAATTTAAATAAAGTTCTCTCTCTTCTCTTACCAGCCCATATACGTCCCCACCCCACCGCGGGGCATGGGTCTCCCTTCTAAACACGAAGGAGATTTAGGCCATAGTCCACCACGCTGCAGGTTTTGCAGATTTAAGTAGCAATAACTTTTTTTTTAAAGAATTGAATCGGTTATTATTATACCATTTTAGAATCTCCATGTAGTGTACAAGTTTTTAAAAGAATGAGCACTATAGTGTATTAAAAATTTTTTACACTATCCGGATCTGAAGTCTAAGGGATTCGCTAAAGCCGCGAGCAGTTTTCTCAAATAACCACATTAAAAAAAAATACTTTAAAATTAAAATAACTACTTGACAATGATAGTACTACGTTTATTCAGTAAAACTTAACAAAAACAGAATGAAAAATATTAAAAAAAAAACAGTTTATATAGAAACCACTGCTTAAAAAAAATCATTTTCTGACTATTACTATTTTTTTTAAATCTTTTTTTTTATTGCATTGTAACCCGGCGTCACCTGTGTCTCCTCTCAACAATTCTAAGGTAGACTGGAAGAGATCCCTCCAGGGATAAGTCCGCCTTTGCTATTAAATTACCTATAAAATGTTTTGTATAACACTGTTTTTGAGCAATAAAGAATTTACATACATACATTTAAATTCCGGTATGTGATAGCTGAACACATAATGAATGAACCCTTTAACGTTGGACCACTATTTACGACACACCCTGTATATGTAACAGCCTTTTATCTTAATATACAGGACGTCCCACGGCTATGCCACATGGAGGAAAAGTACCTTAATTATTGTAGATGGGACATTTTACTGAAAGAAAACTTTAATTGAATTTTAAAAACAATTTATACTGCATTCATACATTTTTAAATAATTGCCTGGTTGAACCGGGAAGTAAACCTGGTACGCGAGAAAAAAACCCATTAAATGTTAAAATTCATAGTTTTTCTTTTATTTCTGATGCTCTGTTATACAGGTTGAAAAATGACCTCCTAGCTTTATTGAAAATCTTGAACCAGTATCACTTACAGAACACTTTTTTTTATTTAGTTTTTTATCGGTGGGAATTTTTTTTCCTAAACGTAGACACCACTCGGGCGCACCCCCCTCGCGCTACCCGCACCCCTCGCGTCCCTGGTGTAGGAGTCATGTCTACGTTTAGGCAAAAAATGAACTAATCCCATTGAAAAAATAATAAAAAAAATTTTTTTTCATAAATGTGTTCTTTGAGTGATACTGGTTCAGGATTTTGAATATAGCTAGGAGGTTTTTTTTTCACCCAGTATGGCAAAAAAAATCCTTATGATGATTAATACCTCGTTATACTATTATTACTTTTAACAGTTATATTTTACTATTATACTATCTATTAACCCTTCGCTTTACGCCGCGTGCGATACAAATCTCGTACACCATGTGTTCGAAAAGCACGCGTAGATTTAAAATCCTCACCTGGGGAATGTATTCTTCCACTCAGTCTCCAGATTGAACCGCATCGCTTTGAACGCGTCAGCTTGTTGCTCCACTGAGGCGCGCACCATCCGCCAGAAACAATCAGCCACGGCCAGCGATAGGTTGCGGGTTGTCACTTGGGATGGGGTTACTAGACCATCCCTGGGTGATATAGGGAAGATTAGTATAAAAATTTTTTTCATCGGCGTATAAATATCTACTAATGGCGGAGAAATCGGTAAACGAACATAAAAAAAGATACAAATAGTCGAATTTTCATTTTCTACCAACCTCAAACTAGGTACGGACGGCCGCAACTTAGGTTACTACATGCGTGCACTCTGTGCTGTTGTGAAAAGAGCGGTTTTGCAATGAAATTGGAGTAACCTGACGCGCTGGCCTCTATACATACGGCGGAGCATCAGGTTATACATATCGACCTTAACGTCACCCTTGTCTCGCTCGTAATAGCGCCAGCTTTTGTAGTGCAAATGGGTAAGCTGACATGCTGCTGTCTGTACATTCCATCCTAGGGCCCGTATTACAGAAGGAGACTCAAATCTTGATCTACACTCAATTATTGATTATCCCTTTCTCATATTAACAAAATTACAAAGACGAATGCTGCTCAAGTATAGCTCAAAGTCTGAGTCGCGTTCTGTAATACTGACCTAAGTATAGAATTTATGACCAAAAACTGACGGGTGACCAAAGTAGCAATTTATCAGGGCACGTTAAGCAGTCGGTTCCGGCTGGTGTCGATTGACTTCAGTCAGTAAAACCAAGTCAGAGGCCGTTATGTGGATTGAAAACTCTGACACCAGGGTTAGCCAAGTTCGCCACACACTTGACTATACCTTTTAAATTTTAAATATTAATAATGGGTTTGCTCTTGACCATAATCTAGCACAAGGGCAAAGATGCGGTCGAGGATGAAACGAGCACACCCAGAAAATGCCTATACAATAAGAAGAAGAAGATTGGAAGACAGTAGCCTATACTGTGTCAGTCATAAATCAAAAATATTTATTTCATTGAACATATAAAATGATACTCGAACACGTTAACATTATGAATTACAATATATAATATATAAATCTCCTGGATCCCACCACTATGGGGTGACCTTTAGTTAGTTAACGATATTTTAGGGAGTGATTAACCCCATGAAACTGAAAAACTATCTCTAAAGAGAGTAGTAGGTAAAGAGGTTTGTTTGCTTTTAACACTACCTGCAGTTCTCCAGTTCATCTGTGATCATGGTGCTTGCAACAGCGCCCAAATATCGGATAAGGTAAGAACCCGTTATAAAAAGTTTAAAACTAGTGCTATACTCACTTGAACAGTTTGGATGACCTGAAGAACCGTTCTTCGTATTCCCGTATGCTATGGAATGTGTTATACTCACTTGAACAGTTTGGATGACCTGAAGAACCGTTCCTCATATTCCCGTATGCTATGGAGTGTGTTATACTCACTTGAACAGTTTGGATGACCTGAAGAACCGTTCCTCGTATTCCCGTATGCTATGGAGTGTGTTATACTCACTTGAACAGTTTGGATGACCTGAAGAACCGTTCCTCATATTCCCGTATGCTATGGAGTGTGTTATACTCACTTGAACAGTTTGGATGACCTGAAGAACCGTTCCTCGTATTCCCGTATGCTCTGTATGGAGTGTGTTATACTCACTTGAACAGTTTGGATGACCTGAAGAACCGTTCCTCGTATTCCCGTATGCTATGGAGTGTGTTATACTCACTTGAACAGTTTGGATGACCTGAAGAACCGTTCCTCTTATTCCCGTATGCTATGGAGTGTGTTATACTCACTTGAACAGTTTGGATGACCTGAAGAACCGTTCCTCGTATTCCCGTATGCTATGGAGTGTGTTATACTCACTTGAACAGTTTGGATGACCTGAAGAACCGTTCCTCGTATTCCCGTATGCTATGGAGTGTGTTATACTCACTTGAACAGTTTGGATGACCTGAAGAACCGTTCCTCATATTCCCGTATGCTATGGAGTGTGTTATACTCACTTGAACAGTTTGGATGACCTGAAGAACCGTTCCTCGTATTCCCGTATGCTATGGAGTGTGTTATACTCACTTGAACAGTTTGGATGACCTGAAGAACCGTTCCTCATATTCCCGTATGCTATGGAGTGTGTTATACTCACTTGAACAGTTTGGATGACCTGAAGAACCGTTCCTCGTATTCCCGTATGCTCTGTATGGAGTGTGTTATACTCACTTGAACAGTTTGGATGACCTGAAGAACCGTTCCTCGTATTCCCGTATGCTATGGAGTGTGTTATACTCACTTGAACAGTTTGGATGACCTGAAGAACCGTTCCTCTTATTCCCGTATGCTATGGAGTGTGTTATACTCACTTGAACAGTTTGGATGACCTGAAGAACCGTTCCTCGTATTCCCGTATGCTATGGAGTGTGTTATACTCACTTGAACAGTTTGGATGACCTGAAGAACCGTTCCTCGTATTCCCGTATGCTATGGAGTGTGTTATACTCACTTGAACAGTTTGGATGACCTGAAGAACCGTTCCTCGTATTCCCGTATGCTCTGTATGGAGCGTGTTATACTCACTTGAACAGTTTGGATGACCTGAAGAACCGTTCCTCGTATTCCCGTATGCTCTGTATGGAGTGTGTTATACTCACTTGAACAGTTTGGATGACCTGAAGAACCGTTCCTCGTATTCCCGTATGCTCTGTATGGAGTGTGTTATACTCACTTGAACAGTTTGGATGACCTGAAGAACCGTTCCTCGTATTCCCGTATGCTCTGTATGGAGTGTGTTATACTCACTTGAACAGTTTGGATGACCTGAAGAACCGTTCCTCGTATTCCCGTATGCTCTGTATGGAGTCATCCTTTCGACTTCGTCCCGTCACTACGGCGTAGTACCCGAGCGCTTTCATCGGGAATAACTTGCCTTCTAGAATGCGACGGATCTGTACAAAATAAAATATCAAATAGAATTGATTAGAATTTTTTTTATTTTATTTATATGACATTCAGGCTGTCACTTAAGGTAAGTCAAGATTACCTACATGAACTGTTGAACATCCTAAATTCTTATCAGCCCATATACGTCCCCAACATATACGTCACGGGCCTCCCTGCCGAGGGGAATAAGATATTAGGGTGAAAAAAAAATAGATTTATTAAACATTTTCCCAAATACACGACGATAATAAACGCTACATACTCGATACTAGGTTACTTTATAGACTTTATATTTATCCGTTATAATAAAAAGCAACTAGTTATCCGGTTCGGATTGGTCAGGTTCTCCTCGGCTGGGTCCACCTTGATGAGTACGAAGATGGTCCGCTTGCCACTCAGCGTCTACTGAGCCGTTATAATAAAAAGCTACTAGTTACCCGGTTCGGATTGGTCAGGTTCTCCTCGGCTAGGTCCACCTTGGTGAGTACGAAGATGGTCCGCTTGCCGCTCAGCGTCTACGGAGCCGTTATAATAAAAAGCAACTAGTTACCCGGTTCGGATTGGTCAGGTTCTCCTCGGCTAGGTCCACCTTGGTGAGTACGAAGATGGTCCGCTTGCCGCTCAGCGTCTACTGAGCCGTTATAATAAAAAGCAACTAGTTACCCGGTTCGGATTGGTCAGGTTCTCCTCGGCTAGGTCCCTTGGTGAGTACGAAGATGGTCCGCTTGCCGCTCAGCGTCTACTGAGCCGTTATAATAAAAAGCAACTAGTTACCCGGTTCGGACTGGTCAGGTTCTCCTCGGCTAGGTCCACCTTGGTGAGTACAAAGATGGTCCGCTTGCCGCTCAGCGTCTACTGAGCCGTTATAACAAAAAGCAACTAGTTACCCAGTTCGGATTGGTCAGGTTCTCCTCGGCTAGGTCCACCTTGGTGAGTACGAAGATGGTCCGCTTGCCACTCAGCGTCTACTGAGCTGTTATAACAAAAAGCAACTAGTTACCCGGTTCGGATTGGTCAGGTTCTCCTCGGCTAGGTCCACCTTGGTGAGTACGAAGATGGTCCGCTTGCCGCTCAGCGTCTACTGAGCCGTTATAATAAAAAGCAACTAGTTACCCGGTTCGGATTGGTCAGGTTCTCCTCGGCTAGGTCCACCTTGGTGAGTACGAAGATGGTCCGCTTGCCGCTGGGGTCGCACGATGACACTAAGTCCGTCACGTTACTCCGCTCGGCGTCTACTGAGCCGTCCTGGTAAAAAAAAAAACATGGATTGTATAACTTAGCTTACCATAACTTACTTGTAACTGTAAAATTAACTAAATACACGCTGCACACTCAAAGGCCTACACTAAGATTTTCCCTTACGTCGCGGGTCCCTCGGAACATACATAAAGACAGATAATATAATGAATAAGAAGTAAGAATGATCTCTAACCTGTATGCATAATATGATGGCGTTGGGATTCTCCATGTACTGTTTGGACATCATTTTGATGGCGTCCCGGGTGTCCGACGCCATGTCCACTGTTTGTGTCTGAAAATAACATTAATTATTAACAATTATATACTAGGCAGTTAGGTGACATCTCAAATTATATAGTTAGGAAACAGTAAACTTTTAGAACGCGACTCAGACTGATCTATAGGTACTTAAAGTAGCAGTGGTCTTTGCCACTTTGATAGTAAGACAAAGACACAATCAATACTTAAGTATTGATCAAGACTGTTAGAGAGATCGGAAATAAAGGGAAGATGGGTCGTTTCCTTGTGACCTAATATATTAACGGCCCCTAAAAAACTTGCCAAACAAGAAGGTAAGTTTTAAAGCTGTAATTTTGTGTCGTAATACATGGACGACTTCTTACACACTTGACAAAGGAAGCCCTGGAGTCTTTTTAAGTCGCTATTTCGTGTGATTTCATATATGACCAGTCCCTAAACTTATAGCCCCGGCTATTTAACGGATATGACGTCAGTGGACACTGTCCGTCCGCCGATATATGGCCGGCCCCTACACTTACCGAGATAACTCCAGGTAGATCCACCAACACCATCCGATGTAGCCCCGGCCCTTTAACGGACATGGATATGACGTCAGTGGACACTGTCCGTCCGCCGATATATGGCCGGCCCCTACACTTACCGAGATAACTCCAGGTAGATCCACCAACACCATCCGATGTAGCCCCGGCCCTTTAACGGACATGGATATGACGTCAGTGGACACTGTCCGTCCGCCGATATATGGCCGGCCCCTACACTTACCGAGATAACTCCAGGTAGATCCACCAACACCATCCGATGTAGCCCCGGCCCTTTAACGGACATGGATATGACGTCAGTGGACACTGTCCGTCCGCCGATATATGGCCGGCCCCTACACTTACCGAGATAACTCCAGGTAGATCCACCAACACCATCCGATGTAGCCCCGGCCCTTTAACGGACATAGATATGACGTCAGTGGACACTGTCCGTCCGCCGATATATGGCCGGCCCCTACACTTACCGAGATAACTCCAGGTAGATCCACCAACACCATCCGATGTAGCCCCGGCCCTTTAACGGACATGGATATGACGTCAGTGGACCCTGTCCGTCCGCCGATATATGGCCGGCCCCTACACTTACCGAGATAACTCCAGGTAGATCCACCAACACCATCCGATGTAGCCCCGGCCCTTTAACGGACATGGATATGACGTCAGTGGACCCTGTCCGTCCGCCGATATATGGCCGGCCCCTACACTTACCGAGATAACTCCAGGTAGATCCACCAACACCATCCGATGTAGCCCCGGCCCTTTAACGGACATGGATATGACGTCAGTGGACACTGTCCGTCCGCCGATATATGGCCGGCCCCTACACTTACCGAGATAACTCCAGGTAGATCCACCAACACCATCCGATGTAGCCCCGGCCCTTTAACGGACATGGATATGACGTCAGTGGACACTGTCCGTCCGCCGATATATGGCCGGCCCCTACACTTACCGAGATAACTCCAGGTAGATCCACCAACACCATCCGATGTAGCCCCGGCCCTTTAACGGACATGGATATGACGTCAGTGGACACTGTCCGTCCGCCGCGCACACTATTGCGCATGCGTAGTTCCACTTCTCTGGAAAAAAATGATTTTTTTTATTGAACACTCAAATTGAAAAAATAATAATAATAAAAGAACTAGCTTTCCTTCCGGAACTTCATTCCCTTGGGAATCGGGGTAAACTATGAAGTCTTAAAAAAAAAGAAAAAAAAAGAAATAATGATTACTTACTTACATAAGTGTTATTCTGATTCATCAAAAACCGTTTCAAGATGAAGATGTAAAAAACAAAAACACACTGATGTGTTCACATGGTCGTGGTCTATATGTTATAGTCAAACTCGAAGCTCCGGTGCTCCTAGGTTCGACTATCTAATCCTCAGGCTAACCTAACCTAGTCAAGTCTAGGATAAACCAGTCATTCCGGAAAGAGACTTCATATCAACCTTTGACTGTGACATACAGGGTGTCCAGGAAATGAAGGATAACCCTTTTCCAGCTGATAGGTGAAATAATGTCCTAATACGTGTTAAAACATTTTAGTAAAAGTCCCACCATTTCCAAGATATCAATAAAATTAATAAGTTTTTGAAATAATTATCTTCATTTAGTTAATAACATGCCATTTCTAGAAATGAAGTTATTTTTAAGACCTGTTTTTTTTAAATAACCATAGATATGTTGGCCACCTCAAACCATGTTCATTTTTTCTTAAAATATTAACTGTCGTAAAAAAATGTATAATGCAAAGTTTTCGTACAAAACCAATTCACAAGACTGACTTCGACAGCCTGTCGTGTAAAGTAATGTATTAAGCAGATTGTGCCAATCACATTAAAAGTTGCTCAGTTATTGCAGAATTTGAAATGGTATAACTGTTTACAGATACCCTTAAAAAATATGGTTATTTAAAAAAAAAACAGGTCTTAAAAATAACTCCATTTCTAAAAATAGCATGAAATTAACTAAATGAAGATAATTTTTTCAAAAACTTATTAAATTTATTGATATCTTGGAAATGGTGGGACTTTTACTAAAATAAAATTTTAACACATTATAAGACATGATTTCACCTATCAGCTGGTGAAGGGTTATCCTTCATTTCTTGGACACCCTGTATATGCTTACTTCCTTAAATCAGCGAGGTCCGATTCCTTGTTGAGGTCAAATTCTCGAGCTGAGTCTCTGAATTGAGCCACGTGGTAGGGACCCTCCGATAACGTCACTTTTACTGGGGCTCTGAAACAAAAATATTTTAACTATATCTTTTATCAACCGACTTCAAAAAAGGAGGAGGTTCTTAATTCGACTGTATTTTTTTTTGTTTTTGTATATTTGTTACGCGATTGCTCCGGCAATTATAAACCGATTTGAATAATTCTTTATTTGTTCGAAAGAGTATACTCCTGAAGAGGTCCCATATAAATTTTATCAAAAATGATTCAGCGCTTTAAAAAAAAAACAACAAAAACAAAAAATACTACAAACTAGAACATCATCTAAATAAATGAATGACATTTCTGCTTGTAGTTATCTGCTAATAAGCATTGTAGTCCACAAAAAATACTAGATATCTACTTTGTGCGAACTGTTAGGATTGAAGTCGGTGACTCATACGTTTTTAACGTGGAAAATTATTTTACTGTAATTTACTCAATTTGTAGGTATGTTGAAGCCATGAACAAATTATACTTAAAATAATTAAAGACCGAGGCATCTAGTGACATAATTATTTGGACATTTTCTTCTCTATCAACCCAAATACGTCCCCACCGAGAGGCAATGCGGGTTCAAACACTATTATGTTGTATAAGAATAAATATCTTGAATCTTGACAAAACCGTCAAAGACCGAACCATTAAAAACCAAACCTTTAAAGGCCAAACCGTTAAGGCCGAACCTTTAAAGGCCGAATCGTCAAAAACCAAATCGTTAAAAACCCGTTAAAGGCCGAGCTGTTGAAGGTCGCATCGTTAAAGACCGAACCGTTACAATTTCCCAGGTCGGCTGGAAGAAATTTTTTAAGAAATAAGCTGTGCCTTTAGTTTTCGTTGTTCTATTTGTCTGCATTTTATTTGTAATCTGTCCTGTGTATAATAAACTGTTTATAATGCAAGAAGCGCGCGTAGTCCAGTGGCGCCCGTTGATCTTAACCGGTCAGTGAAGTTAAGCAACGTACACAAAGGCAGGGAACCTGATGAGTGACCAAAAGTGGCAATTTATTACGAGTGTATCCGTGATTTGGAAGGAGGGCACGTTAAGCTGTCGGTCCCGGCTGTTGTCGATTGACTGCAGTCGTTAAACCATTGTGCGGTTTGAAAACTCTGATACCAGGGTTAGCCAAGTTCGCCACACACTTGATTATATCTGCACGATAAGAAGAATAAACTGTTAAGTAAATAATAATATGTCTGTGTATTTATATATTATAAGTATGTGTAGTTGTATTTTTATGTAGTTTATATTAGTATTTAGATTTCAGTGGTTAATTGTGCACGTCTGTCTTTATTTATTTTACGCCTCTCACTGTCCCAGGTCTGCTGGAAGAAATTTCATAAAGAAATAAGCTGTGCCTTTTGTGTTAGTTTTTCTATTTGTCTGTAATATCTGTGATTTTTCCTGTGTACAATAAACTGTTAAATAAATAATAATGTAAGGTGTGTTGACAAAACTGTTTAAGAATACCAAACCGTTACAGGCCGAAACGATTAACGACCAAATCGTTAAACGCCAAACCGCTAAAGGCCGAATCGTTAAATACCAAACCATTAAAGGCCGAACCGTTAAAGATCAAACAGTGTAACATGTGGGTGCGCTACCTGGTACACATCTCCCCGGCGCCGCGCGGGAAGATCCTCGCCTGCGCGATCATCTCGAGTACAGACGTCTTCCCGGCGGACTGGTCCCCCACCACCACCACGCGCGGCAGCCGGTCCGCCTCGCCCGCCTCCCAGCCCGACAGCTCGTCCAGCACGGACGAGTACATGTCGATCAGCGAGCGCTAACAACAGTACAATTACTATGTTATTATACACACATCAACGCGGTCTAGGGATATTGCACGATTTTTCATACTAAAGAGGTCTGTTTGAGAAGCTATAATAGCGTACTCGAGATGTATTGAGTACTATAATTTTCAGACGAGCAAGTCCTAAACCTGAATTTTCAATTCTAATCAATAAATTTTGTTTTACTTGAAATTTGTGAAAACGTGAAGGAAACGAAAACGAAAATGCACTTTTTGCCTGCTTTTTGTATGTAAATAGTCGAATTTAAGCAACATTTTTTTTTCATTTTCGTCACGTTTTCACAAATTTCAAGTAAAGCTAAATTTATTGATTAAAATTTAAAATTCAGGTTTAGCACTTGATCGCCTTAAAATTATAGCCCTCCATCTATCTCGAGTATGCTTTTGTAGCTTCTCAAACAGACCTCTTTTGTATGAAAAATCGTGCAATATCCCTAGACCGCGTTGATGTGTATATTTATATTAAATTACATCCTATGGTCTTATGCGGTCTGGTAGGCTCTGTGTCTGTCCGTCTGGTTAGCGACCACCCTCCTACTGAAGTCCGACGCCAAACACTTGCTGTGTTCCGTCGGTGCGTGGGAGTATCAGTGCCTTTTCTGGGTTAACTCGTTCCATAGTCGACCTCATCTACGACCTTGGTCAAGATTGGGGTCAAGAGTTAACCCATCTTATAATAAAATAAAAAACAAAGTATAAAAATAAATCGCTTCCGCTGTCTGTTCGCTTAAATCTCTTAGAAGTAAGAGAGAAAGAAAAATAAATGTATTATTTCGGACATCAGAACACATACAGGTTAAAAAAGAACCTCCTAGCTTTATTGAAAATCCTGAACCAGTATCACTTACTGAACACTTTTTTTTGGGGGGGGGGGGGGGGGGGGGGGGGGGGGTTCCTACACGTAGACCCCACTCGGGCGCACCCCCCTCGCGCTACCTGCACCCCTCGCGTGCCTGGTGTAGGAGTAATGTCTACGTTTAGGGAAAAAAATAACTATTCCCATTGAAAAGAATATTTTTTTTTTTCATAAATGTGTTCTTTGAGTGATACTGGTTCAGGATTTTGAATATAGCTAGGAGGTTCTTTTTCACCCAGTATAGCAAGATGATACAGTAAAACAAAATACACTAGAAAGAAACATATGTGCTGTAGGGTCCGAGATAGAGGATCCTCAACTCGGCTATAAGTTGCGACGTGTGATGAAAAATTAAAGAAATGAAAAAAAAATATCTTAGCTAAATGAAGATTTTTTTTTACTTCTTTTATGTTTTTTGTTTTAAAATTAAATACCTACTTTATTCTAATACACTTCATTTTCAAATCAAAAATAATGATAACAACGTAACATATGAAAACCAGCAATGTATGGGGCATTCTGACAGGGGCGCGAGGCAGGGGGACCGCGCGCGGGGTGCCGCGGCACATTGCGTAGCGCCAAAGTATCTAAATAACGAAAACTCCTTAACTTGAAGTTAAAAATTCTCGAATGAAAAATCACTTTTTTTTTATTATTATACGATGGGTTAACTCTTGACCTCAATCTTGACCATAAGGTCTAAGATGAGGTCGACGATGGAGCGAGTTAACCCAGAAAATGCCTATAAAGGCACTGGTACTCCCACGCACCGACGGAATACAGCAAGCTGTTTGGCGTCGGACTTCGGTAGGAGGGTGGTCGCGAACCAGACGGCCCTTTACAGAGCCTACCACTCCGCATGAGACCATAAGACGACACCTCAGATTCAGAAAAAAAAATGAAGTATCGTTGCCTGTGATGGATTATTAGGAGGCAGGTCTCATTTGCGTTCCTTAGTCGCCTCTTACGACACCCACGGAAAGAGATGGGGTTGTGTTATTCTAAACCGATCACCACACTTATTTATAGTCGACCATAGTTATGGATAGATTCCACTGTTTAAGTATTTGCTAAGCTGTCCCTTACAGCGTGTATAATTATCGAACCTACTCACAAAATTGCATAAGAATCAGTTAAGAAAGGCGACCTGTTGAGATGAACAGCCGGAAAGACAGCCAAACATACGAAAGCATTTCTGCCCAAGCCGAAACAAAATCGCTTCGCGCTCGCTCGGTTATTAATCTCAACAAATAAAAGTTGCACTTCAACCACCGCTAGATGGCGCAGCGTGTATTCTAAAACGCGGTATCGATATTCTCCTGCGTTTTTACAAAATACTTAGACTAAAAAATAATAAAGCAACGAGAGCGATATGGACGTAGCGCAAGACAGCTACGAGTCCGCCCACTCTTCCTCGGACGACTATGAGGTCGTCTCGAGGAAGGGCAAGCGAGCCCGAGGCCGCAAGGCCTCAGCCCCCACGCCTGCAAAGGCAATCAGGATCGCGGAAGAGCGTGCCGCCGCCGCCGCTTCCCCTGACCCTCTCGCGTCGCCCGCGTCCCCCGCGGCGCGCACGACGCCCCCCCCCCCGCCCCCTCTCTCGAACCCCGAGACCTCCCTTCGCTCCGCTAAGCCGCCTCCCGTCTACTTACAGGACAAGGCTAAGTGGAACGAGGTATCACGTCTCTGCGCGGCAAGGAAGATTAACTTCCTTTCCGCCACGTCCACCTCGACGGGCATAGCCGTCAAGACCCCCCTTAAGGAGGAACGTCCCCTCCGCGTAGTCATACGCGGAATCCCCAAGGAGCTTTCATGCTCCGACGTCCTTGAGGACCTCAAGTCCCAAGGCCTTCCAGTCCATGAAGCCCACCGCATGCATCAGGCGCGGGGGCTACGCCCTTATGACATGGTATTGGTCATCCTTGACACAATACCAAGGAGGGGAAGGAGATCTTCAAGATCAAAACTGTGTGCCATCTATCTGGCATAACAGTAGAACCCCCTCTCCGCAAGGGGCCCCCCGGACAGTGTCACCGCTGTCAGCTATACGGGCACGCCGCCCGTAACTGTCACGCGAAACCTAGATGCGTTAAGTGTCTAGGTGACCACTCGACAGCTGAGTGCCAGCGTCCGAAGGACCGTACACTGTGCACGGAGCCTCCGAGCTGTGTGCTGTGCGGGGAAACGGGACACCCCGCGAATTACCGCGGGTGCCCAAGGGCCCCCAAAGCCGGCCACAGCCGCAGAGAGGCCCCGCGCTCAAGAGCGGCTCCCAAGGCGAGCGTTGCTCGACCTCGCCCCTCTCCTGCCCCTCAGGCGAGCCCTGCTCAGCCTCGCCCCTCTCCCGCCCCTCAGGCATCCCCCGTCCGCCTCGCTCCCCAATGGCCCGCGCCTTGGACGAAGCGAGCCGCTCCCCTTCAAGGGAGCCTCCAAGGCCCCAAACCTGGCCCTCCCCCGGCTCCCGCCGCCCCGAGGCCCACGCCTCCTACAGCGCCTAAGCCTTCTCGGCCAGCCGCTCCCAAAGCGCCGCTCTAGCCGACTTCGAGCTAGTGTCGCGCTTCGCCCAACATATTGACCTGAGAGAGGTCAGCAGGGTCGCGAACCTTATTCGCCAAGGGGAATCAAACCCCCAGGCAAGGCTCGAGGCCTGCTTTGCGGTCGCTAAGCTCGACCAGTCCCTCGCTCTTTTTAATGTAAATCCGTAATGGATTTAAGCCCTGGTAAGAGCAGAATCAAACCCAGATCCCTAAGGCTAGGCTACTTCAATGCCGAAGGAATGTCGAAACAACGACAGGAAATCGCGCATTTCATCAGCACCCACCAGCTGGATGTCCTTCTCATCCAAGAGACCTTCCTTAAACCCAGTCAGAGAGACCCCAAAATTGCGAACTACAACGTAGTTCGTAATGATCGGCCCTCTGCCGAGGGAGGTACACTCATTTACTTCAAAAGGTCACTGTACTGCATACCTTTAGACCCCCCAGAACTAGAATACATTGAAGCCTCGGTCTGTCGGCTAGGCATGACGGGCCATCAGCCCATCACCCTCGTGTCGGCATACCTCTCTCCCGTCGTTTCGGGCGACAACGCCAGATTCTTGACTCGTAGAGACATGCAAGCCCTCTTGGATTTAGGTGGATCCGTCATTGTGGCGGGAGACCTAAATGCCAAGAACCCAGCTTGGTGTAGTGTAGCTACGAATCAACGAGGCAAAGAGCTAGAGAGACTTTCCACCTCCCTAGCCTTCGACATCATCGCCCCAATGCGACCCACTCACTATCCCAGAGTCCTAGACCAACGTCCCGACGTCCTCGATATTGTGCTTCTGAAGAACATAGGCTTGCGCCTGTGTTCTATAGAGGTACATCACGAGCTTGACTCTGATCACCGATCAGTTGTGGTCGAATTTGCCCCGAGGCTGGGTCCTTCTGACCCTAGTCAACCCCCTCCCACCAGGACAATAGTGGACTGGGACAGGCTCAGAGACCAACTCGAGTCTGTGTCCTCTCCTTTATTGGACTCTATCCCAGACGTTATTGTCTCCCCTCAGGATACTATAAACGCCATCGACTCCCTCACAAGGCACGTACAGAATGTCGTTAGCGACTGTTCGAGACAGGTGCCAGCGACGAACGATCGACGTTGGCACCTGTCCTCGGATGTGCGCGCCTTGTTGACGGAGAAGAACGCGACCATCCGCGCCTACGACTCCTACCCCACTGAAGCGAACCGAGCTCACATGCGGGCTTTGCAACGGGATGTAAAGTCTCGCATGAAAGAGCTTCGGGACACGCAGTGGGGTGAGTTTGTAGGTAGCCTCGAACCGACCCATCTTGCTTTCTGGAAACTGGCCAGAAAGCTTAAGTCCGACACCGTCTCCACGACGCCCCCTCTCAACCGTCCGAACCTTCCTCCCGCCTTTGAAGACGAGGAGAAATCTGAATGCCTGGCAGACAGTCTAGAGGCACAATGTTCCCCTAGCTCCTTCCCGGTTGACCCGGTCCACCTTGCCCACGTGAACGAGGTCGAGCGCCGAACCTCGCTACCACCGTCCGATCCTCCTCTGGCCCCCGCGACCCCTGATGAGGTCACGGGTATTGTCAAAAATCTCCACCCCCGTAAAGCCCCAGGCTCAGACGGCATCACGAACAAAGTGATTGAACACTTCCCCGCCCGGTTCATTCTCTTACTCACCGCTATTTTTAACGCGGCCATGAGTAATTGCATCTTTCCGCAAACCTGGAAAGAAGCCATAGTCATAGGTATTCCCAAGCCCGGGAAACCTAAGTCTGAGCCTACCAGCTATCGCCCTATAAGCCTCCTCAATACAATGGGGAAGATATATGAGCGAATCATTTACACCCGACTCAGAGACTTTGCAGAGTCCAGGAGTCTCATCCCAAATGAGCAGTTTGGTTTTCGAGCCAAACACTCATGCGTTCAGCAAGTGCATCGCCTCGTCGAGCACTTGCTCGAACGCGCCAATAGGCGTCACAAAACGGGAACACTGTTCTTTGATGTGGCGAAGGCCTTCGACAGGGTCTGGCACAACGGCTTGTTATACAAGCTCTACTCAGCAGAAGTGCCAGACCGTCTCGTGCTCATCATACGAGACTTCCTTTCTTGTCGAAGCTTTCGTTACCGCATCGAGGGGTGTCTCTCGTCCTCCCACCCCATCAGAGCCGGAGTGCCGCAGGGCTCCGTCCTCTCTCCTCTCTTATATACCCTATTCACTAGCGACTTTCCTAAGTTTGAGTACTCACCTCAAACGGCTCTATTCGCGGACGACACAGCAGTGTACTGTTCGTCTCGCAGCCTCCGCCCAATCGTCCGAATCCTGCAGCGCGCAGCCGATACTATCGGTGAGTGGTTCAGGAAATGGCGTATTGAGGTAAACCCTGCTAAGAGCGCCGCGGTGCTCTTTGGCAGGCAACAACCCATGCCAACCATTCACATCACCATGTTTGGTCAACCCATCCCTTGGGAAAGGAAAGTCCGCTATCTGGGCGTCACCCTTGACAAGGCAATCACGTTCTACCCTCACATCAAAACAGTGCGGAGCAGAGCTGCGTTCGCGCTCGGCCGCCTTCACTGTCTCCTCAACAAGCACAGTAAATTGTTCCTTAGAAATAAGGTGAGGATTTACACAGCTTGTATACGCCCTATCATGACGTATGCCGGCGTTGTCTTCGCACACGCGGCACCTAGTCATATCCATCTCCTCCAAATAATCCAGAACAAGTTCATGCGCAAGGCTACGGGTTCCCTTACTTAGACTTAGGCTTAGACTTAGGACTGCCGACCATCTCGCAGTACCTTAAGCAATCCTCCACCCGTTTCTTTGATTCTGCCCCGCACCACCCCAATCCCCTGGTGGTGGCTGCGGCCACTTACGACCCCGTCCTCAACAACCCCGGCAAACGCCGTCCGAGGAACGTCCTCAACGACCCGGACGATCCCATCACCCTCGCAATTCAGGCCGACCAACAACGCGCAGAGTCCCGTACACCAAACAGACCGAGATACCGTCCTCGCCGGCGAGGACCTTCGTCGCGTATACCTCCTCACCTCCGCACCGATTCGCGGTACCGGTACGTACCCGGCCGCTTCTCTCCACAAACGTATGTCCGACGGTTCCCTCGCAGTAACGCCCTAAGCCGAGGTTCGAGCCCCACAGGGGGCACCCTTAGGCCTGTTACTTAAAATTTTGGGTTGAGAGCCATCTGCGCTCGCCACTTGCTCGGTGAAGCTGTCAAGGCCATCAGCGGCCAACAGCGTAGTCATTCAAAAAACAAAAAATAATAAAGCAACACGCGAGGACACGACGAAGTTGAAGTTGTAAATTTTTAACTCTCGCTGCTTCAAATATAAGGACTAAAATAAAACACAGTTATGGTGTCGTCCAGTAGATGGCAGGTAATAAAGGTATATTAATTAAAACAAATAATGAGTCACCAAATTAATTACCTAACTAGAGCGACACCAAATAGGTTTGAAAACTTTTTAAGAAAAATAATTTAAACCGATTTCAAAAAAGCGAAAAATTAAGACATCATTTAATGTGGGGGTCATATTTTTTTAAAATTTTAGAGTTATAATGATAACCAATGAAATAGATGAATACATGATGTATTCATCTGCAGCTCGAGCATGATGGCGACTAACTATTGCGGCGCGCCACTCGGATGACGCTGAAACTTTATTTTTAATTGCGCGAGTGCCCCGCGCAAAGGCTTGCTCGCCCTCTGGCGTTGTCAATGTTGACATTGTGACATAGGACCGCGGCGCATTACGCGCGCTATCACCATGGTACTCGAGCTGAACGCCGCGACGCATTATAAAATAAAAAGTTGCACTTCAAATGCCGCTAGATGGCGCAGCGTGTATTCTGAAACGCATTATTCTGAAAGTGTGTTCCGGGCCTTAGTCTATAGTAATTCGTTTGATCCAAGCTATTTTTTAATTTAACTCGCTACCTACCGGACAACACCACTACAATGTTGACCTTATAGCGAAGCAGCGAGTATCAAAAATTTTATTCATCAAAGAAACTATGCTACTCAAAGTGTCATGTCCGGTCTTTACGTATATGAGAAACGCGGGAGAACATCGATACTGCGTTTTTTAATACACGCTGCGCCATCTAGCGGCGGTTGAAGTGCAACTTTTTATTTGTTGAGATTAATAATGTTTTCGTTTCAGCTTGGGCAAAAAATGCTTTCGTATGTGTGTTTGTCCGGCTGTTAACTTTTATTTCTCAACTGATTCTCATTCAATTTTGTGAGTAGGTTTGATAATTATACAGATTGTAAGGGACAGCATAACAAAAATTTAAATGGTGGAATCTATCCATAACTTTGATCGACTAGAAGTAATTTTTCACGGGTGAAAAATGATTTCTTATTTTTAACATCAAGTTAGGGAGTTTTCGTTATTACCTACTTTGGCGCTACGCAATGTACCGCGAAACAACGCCTCGCGCCGCTGTCATAATGCGATGTTCATAGCTGGTTTTTGTGTTTCACGCTGTTAACATCGAGTCGAGTCGGACGTCTTTTAGTGCTTAAATTGTTTTAATATTTTTGTTAAAGGTATATAAATTTCAATTACTTAGATATAATCGTAGTCTATTTAAAAAAAAATCATTCTTCTGATTCGCAATATCTCTTTTTTTTACCAGACCATATATGAGCTGTGATACGGCCCCACGCACGCCTTCCAATGGTCCGGATCCGGATTACCTAAGTGACGGATGTTATAGAATATGTTATTATTATTATTATAGTATCCAGTATACCTTCATCTTCCTGGGCGGCGGCTGCCTGCCCTGCCGCAGCAGCATGTTCTGCTGGCGCAGCTCCCTGTTCTCCTGCTCCAGGCGCTGCAGCTCGCGCTGGTAGCGGGCCTGCAGCGCCAGCACCTCCTCTTGCAGTACGTGGACGCGTTTCTCTGAGAGGTGCGACCCGTTTGGATTTACGTTGCAATGGTAGTTATGTGTCCTTATACTACAGGTTATATTATCTAGTTTAGGCACCGGCCCTCCATTTATTTATTACTAGCTTTCCGCCCGCGTGGACTACAGGTTATATCGTGCCCAACTGTGGGATAAAATGTAGCCTATATCCTTTCCCAGGCTCTAATCTATCTCTGTACCAAATTTCATCAAAATCGATTCAGTAGTTTAGGCGTGAAAGACGGACGGAGGGACAGACAGACAGACAGAGTTACTTTCGCATTTATAATATTAGTATGGATTATCATCAGAGCAAACCCATTATTAAAATAAAGACAAAGGGAACAGTGGTGGGACAGAAATGGCTATAAAAAAAACTGACAAACCAAGTTAATAATTTATCTGCAAATAAGTCTGGCAAACACCGTCATCTGAGTGGTGTGACGCGCGAGTATGTCGCAGACTGTGCTAGCTATTCAAAATTCTTAGTTATTATTCCGTTATTTGTCAATTTCTTATTTTTATAGCGTAGACAGAGAAAAGGTATAGACTGCGGCCGAGCGTGCCACCGAAAGGGACAGAAAATATTAGTACTGCCGTAGTCGGCCGTAGTACTGCGCTTTAACGTGCGATAACGATAACCCGTACGAATTAGCTGTGCACCTCGCGCTGCACTGTTTACCACGGCGCGAGGTGCACAGTTGATTCGTGCGGGTTACAGCAAAAACCTTGAAAAAACCGGCACGCGCTAAGGGACAAAAAATGCCCAGCATTGTCTCTTTTTTTCACGTGCAATTGATATAATTTTATCCTTATCTGTGCGACCGAAAAAGAAGATATCCAGCAGTTTTTACCTTTTCTCTGTCTACGTTTTATAGTATCAAACACATACCGTAAGCCTGTGCGTCGTCCCCAGAGCCCCGCGGGGGCGGGGGGGCCGGTCGACTTTGTAGGTTGTTCACTACCTTCTGTGCCGGCTCTACAACAAAACAAAAATGTATATATCACCGGCTGGCTGAGCCAAATCGCCTAGAGTTCTGGCATAATTAGGTCGATAACAAATCGTTAGTGGCGGCAATCGACCAAGGTTTTATCGTAAGTGACGCTATACTATCGCCAAAAAAAAGAACGTGGCTCAGTCAGCCAGAAATTTTCACTTTTCGAGCACTTTAGATCTCAGCTCCTGAAGGGTTTTGAGGATTCATTTCTTATCCAAAGTACAGTGACGCGGTAAGTGAATTTTTTTCATTTATTTTTTATTATACAATGGGTTAACTCTTGACCATAAAGGTCACAGATGAGGTCAACGATGGAGCGAGTTAACCCAGAAAATGCCTATAAAGGCACTGGTACTCCCACGCACGGACGGAAGACAGCAAGCTATTTGGCGTCGGACTTTGGTAGGAGGGTGGTCGCGAACCAGACGGCCCTTTACAGAGCCTACCACACCGCATGAGACCATAGGACGACACCTCAGATTCAGAAAAAAATGAAGTGTCGTTGCCTGGGATGGATTACTAGGAGGCAGGTCTCATTTGTGTTTCCTTAGTCGCCTCTTACGACACCCACGGAAACAGATGGGGTGGTGTTATTCTCAACCGATCACCACACGGCAAAAAACAATCCAAAGTAGATTCATCCACTGTGATGCAACACTTTTTGAGAAATCTTGAAAAACAAGTGGCTCGTTTTTTCTCGATTTCTCACTATCATGTTTACATTTGATAAAAGGTTATATTATGTGATGGGAAAGTGACAGGATACCAAACAGATAAAACGAGTGGTTCAGCTGAAAAATATCAGGATGGCTGAGCCACCTATTTCTACCCATGCAGGTGTTCTACGCTTTTAGAGTCAAGTCTAAAGGAGAGTGACAGAGATGGAGAATACACATTTCGATAGTGACGATTCTAATTGCAGCCGAACAATTTTGAAGCAATTTTTTATTTTTCCATACATTGATAACATTGGGTGACCATACTTTTAGTATTGCAAGGATAAGTGTCAAAGTTTCAAGAAGCGCTTGTAGCTCAGTGGCTCTCGCTGATCTCAACCGATCAGTGAGGTTAAACAACGTACACAGAGGCAGGGAACCAGATGGGTGCCCAAAGTGGCGATTTGTCACGAGCGTTTCCGTGCTTCGGAGGGCACGTTAAGCCGTCGCTCCCGGCTGTTGTCGATTGACTACATTCGTAAAAATTAAGTGAGATGCCATTGTGCGGTTTGAAGACTCTGACACCAGGGTTAGCCAAGCTCGCCACATACTTGACTATACCTAGGTTTAAAGACTAAGATAAATTCAAAACACCTATTTTTTTTACTACCACTTACTTGCTTCCTCAATTTATTTGAATTATTGATAGACTCACTCACCATTAAGCGCAGCACTAGCAGCATTAGCAGCAGCGGCAGCAGCCACCGCGTCCTCGTACCGCTGCAGCAGCCAGCCGCGCAGCTCGGCCGCGCGCGCCGCCCCCGCCGCGCGCAGCCCCGGATCTACGGCAGCGCCGGCGGTCAGAGCTGACCTCATACCTAGCCAAGACACCCAATTCCCCATAACAGCGCATGAGTTTTACCTCTGCACTGACACTTCTACCTCTTTGAACCTCCCAGAAGCTTTAGCGAACTCAATTATCTCCTTTATGCTAATCTCTTGTATTTGTCCTTCTTTTATCTCATCCATGCCTCTTACCAGCGCGTACATTGGACACTCAGTCCTGACTGAGTGTAGACTTGTTTCATCCTTGTTGCATTCTGGGCAGATGGGATCACTTTTGGCCAAAACACTAGCTAATGCACTCTACTTAGGAAGGTGTCAGCTGGGATGGCCACCCCGGAACTCTTCTGAGTTTGTATAAAACTAGTGGCTTTTGTCACAAGATGAATTGAGGACTAGGTTTCACAAATTTCAAGCTAAATAATCACTACATAGTATAAAATAAAGTCGCTTCCCGCTGTCTGTCTGTCTGTCTGTCTGTCTGTCCCTATGTATGCTTAGATCTTTAAAACTACGCAACGGATTTTGATGCGGTTTTCTTTAATAGATAGATTGATTCAAGAGGAAGGTTTATATGTATAATACATGCATAATATAGAAGAGAAACACTGATAATTGTAGAAGTTTCTAATGTGATGTCGTAAAACACACTTTTTTGATGTCGTATAAAACAATTTTTTTTGCGCTCACGAAAAAAAAAAATTGAACTAATGACCAAATAACCCATTTATCAAATAACAAAATTCTACTTTGGTGGCTATTCTGTAATCCAGTGAAGTTATTTTTTTATCAAATGATGCATAAAAAGTATGTAAAAAGTGAATAAAATACGTACAAAAATGTATGACGCAATAAAGAGTAGCTGATTTGATAATCAGTGACACTTTTGACAAGTGAGAGTATTACGTATTACCTTTTTCACAAAGCTTCATACTGGCAGTATAGAATGACAGCAAAGAGTTTTTTTGTCTAACAAAATAATTATTTCTGACGTAATCTTGATTCTCAGTGAAATAAAATATAAAAGCAAATTAATTACTTTACTTTTTTCATAAAACAAATCTTATTTTAAGCGAATTTGAACTATTTAATAATTTCTGTTATGTAGGCGTAACTGGCATTTTAATTGCTTAGCCTTTGCCTCATAATTGTGGAAAAAGATTTTACTCGCCATTTTATTTTGGCGGACATTTGAAATTATTTGTTTAATAGGTAAAATATTATTTTTGTTATTAAATGTATTAATATGAATACACAAAAATTGATTAAGGAATTATCCTTAATGTATGTGTAGTATCGTAAAGTTTTAGTGCACATTGTTAAATCGTATTCAGTTTGAGAACTTTTGATGTGAGTAAGTATGTACTTATAACGATGTATGTTTTTGACAACATTTTTTTAGTTTCATTTCCTCTGCAACTGCATTGTAAAACGTTGAACAATATACATGCCTTAAGTATATCATTAATAATTAACTATAAATACATTGTGCATTTAATATAGGTCAATATGGCTCTTAACAGCATTTAATTTAAATGAATGTTAACAGGTTGGTAATGGAGAGTCAACACAAAGTGGTGGAAGGATTAACCTAGAAAACTTTTGTGTTTTGATAGACAACATCCAAGAGTTGGTCAACCATGTCTATCCCGACATTGATAACATAAGTTGTAAGACTCTTGGTTTAAAGAAAGAGCGATTCTGTCACCAACTAACGAACAAGTAGATAAGGTAAACAACTTGATTCTTTCAAGGATTGACCCGCCGTCGCAAATATACAACTCGGTCGATACTGTTCTCGATTTGGAAGAAGCAGTTCATTTTCCTACAGATTTGATATTGAAAGTAGGTTGACCTGTTATTTTATTAAGAAACCTGAATCCACCTACACTTTACAATGGCACGCGTTTGCTGGTAAAATCTCTAAAAACTTTTATAATAGAGTGCACAATACTCAATGGATGTGGTACAGGAGAAAATGTATTGATTCCCCGAATTCCTCTGATACCATCGGATTTACCGTTCTAATTTAAACGCCTACAATTTCAGATAAAGATATCTTTTGTAATGACCATTAAAAATCGCAGGGTCAATCTTTCAACGTTGCAGGCTTAGATTTGAGCGTTGATTGTTTTTCACATGACCAATTATATGTCGCTCTTTCAAGAGTCTAAGGAAAAATTGTTTGTTTTGTCTAATGACAAAAAAGCGGTGAACGTTGTATATACAGACATTTTGTAGTATATTTATTAGTTAAACCAGTTCTGCTTACTATTTTCTTATAAACATGTAACAATGAAGCATTTTTTAATTTATTTATCGCTTCCTACTTTCTGTCTGTCTGTGCCTATGTATGCTTAGATTTTTAAAACTACACAACGGATTTTGATGTCGTTATTTTTATAGATAGAGTGATTCAAGAGGAAGGTTTATATGTATAATATATGCCGGCGGCGCATGACAAAAGTGAACGTTGTATAAAAGACATTCTTTAGTATATTCAGTAAGTATCAATAATTGCACCCGTGCGAAGCCGGGCGGGTCGCTAGTATCCTATATAGCAGATATAGACTCGCTATCATACTGAACTATCTACCTACATCCCTCAAGAACTTTTAATAGCTTCTTAAAGACTTTCGTAGTATAAAAAAGGGGCTTTCTACAAAAAAAGTAGGGCATGTGATATATTTCATTTAAAATAGGTACCTCAAATAATAAAAACAGAATGGCACAACTTCATTCAAGTAAAATCAAAGCAAATAAAGGTTTTTTTGTGTGAAAGAATATTTTTTAATAAGGGCTTAAAAATAATTAAAAAGGAAGCTGCTAAATTTTTTTGATTTATCCAGTTTTTACATACAAGTAATATGCTAACAACAAACAAAGTGGATTTTTTCGTAGAACACACTTTGGAAAAAGACGTGATCAAAGTAAAATACATAAAATCTGAAACACAACATAAATAAGTAAACATACCAATCTGCAAGTTGTCTCCAATCTTGTCTTTGGCTGTGATCAGTGTGGTAGTGAACCGATCCCATTGCTCATTATCTGGGAGGAGATCGTTCAACCAGCCCATATCTGGTAGTCCCTCCTTCCATTCTGAGTATTTCTGGAACAGAAAGAGCTGTCTTATGTACCAGAAAAAACTGTATAATGTTCACTTTCTGAGTTATGATCACATGAATTACAATGAGTTCATAAAAATAATTTAAGGAGTAGATGTAAAGAATTATTATATTTTTTCTATTGGATTTTATAACATTCTGATTACCTTGATGATTCTGTTTCCATATTATACATTAATACATTTGGCATCACAGCTTATTGTTGGGTTTTGGTCAAGATTGACGTCAAGAGTTAACCCATCTTATCTATATATATATAAAAGAAAGTCGTGTTTGTTACAACACTTATAACTCGAGAACGGCTGGACTGATTTCCATGGTTTTTGATTTGTTGTATTTCTCTCCGTCCCGAATAGCAGAATAACTATTAAAAACATTGGAAAATTGACGGGGAAATTCCCACGGGAACGAAGTCCCGGGCGAAAAGCTAGTCTTATAATAAAAAAGACTACAGTAAACTAGAACAGAAACTTAAAGTGTACTTTGTGTAGTGTACTTGACAAAATGTTTAGATCTAGGTCAAAGCATCTGGCTAGTACTCTTTTTTACATGCTTCACTTTTATTTTGTTATTAAAAATTATATAATGGCAAAAGGGGAGGCCTTTGCCTAAAAGTGGGACACCTAACAGGCTAATAAAAGTGATACTGGTGTCATTTCATCAAATTCCATACGCTCACCCTGACAGAGTAGGCAGAGCATTATGTGGTTCACAAAACACCACATTTGACTTATTTTCTGAGGGTTATTAGATGAAAGTGGAAGAACAAACAAAAAGTACTTGAGTTTGTTTTACAAGCATAAATACTTTAAAACAAAATTATTTATTTTACTCTCCTTTTCGAGTTTCTTTACCTTATTCAAAGTCATTCCCCCTCCAACAGCCCCACCGAGGACCAAATATCTAATTTTGAGCACGCCTCGCACGGCTCGTGCAAGCAGCATGCCATATTTCCGTTTTTGTACATGACTAGTGTCGATTGGCTTGCGTAGCAGCAGACTCCGTCCTGTCCACACGGAGAATGCCACCGCACGTTTGTCTACCACTGACCATGATGATCGATGTAGCGATGATCTGAAAGTTTTCAGTATTTTATTTTCTTTATTAATTGGTAAAGACTGGTGGAATAAAAAGATGGAATAATGGGATACAGAACACACCAACTTGGTGATACATTTTTCTAGTTTCAAGCTGAGTTAGATATATGTCTTGGCCAGAATACAGGTTTTGGTCAGAGGGTCATGTTAGGTTTTGTAGTATACCTTAGACGAATTTTATGACAATTCTCTATATATCTGTAAGAGATGCTGAAGAAGTACTGTGTTTACAATAAAAAAAGATGATAAAATCTGGTTGTTGTTAGTAAGAACCCGCCGGGACCTTGAAATGAGTCCCGACAAATAAACCAAAAGTACTAGGAACACATGAGCATGTAACAAGTATGACAATATTACCTAACGCGATTGTGCAGTATTCTCGACATTGTTTACGTAATTTCTTTAATTTCCAAGTAAAGAACACTTCATAAACATAACCAATAAAGAGTACACGCAAAAAAAAAACTATTTCATAACCTCACGGATAGATAGACAAAAAAAATAACCACAGCTACCAATACACTGGTATATAAATTAATTATACTGAGTAAATATTACACAATCAGCTTGTAAAATCATCGTAAATCATATATTATGAAAATTCTGACAATTTTCCGATCACAGGCCATTTTTCCCCTTGACATTTTTTTGACAGTGCAATTCCATTCGTTCTTAAAAATCCTGAATGACTCATTCGCGGAATAGGCCGTTCACTATGTACATGGTTTTTTTTTGGTAGAAAATATGATGTAGCAGGCAATACTGTTTGTCAAATCAGAAACGTCAAAAAAAATGGACAGACTTGCCCCACGGTCCGAATGACGATTTTGGCGATAACAGCGCGCCAACGCTAACAGCCTGGTCCGAATGGATGACAGCGCTAAAATCGACAAATGACAGTTATCGAATCGGACCAGAACGATAGCGCGCTTACGGTATTTCTAACCTCAAAATCTTTGTTTACCTTCTGAAGATGCTTTTTTTCTGCTCAAGGAGTTTAATTAGTCATCACCCACGCCAATAACAAAGAAAGAAGAACTTTAAAGGAAAACCTTAAAAAAACACTTTCAATTTGTTTATTTTGACGTGCGTTTGACAGATGTTTGACAGATCGCTCACAGTGATTACAAGTCGAGGCATGGTCGTTGTTAGCGCAAGATGGCGTCGGTAATGACGTCATGAGTGACGTCACTGTCAGCGCTGTGAGCGCGCTAACAGGTCAATCGGACCAATGTTTGAGCGATAATATCGATATTATTGTCATTCGGACCGTAGCCTGAAATTCTGCTGTGTGTGTTAATAGTTTACGTGAAAATTAAGCTCCAAAAAAAGGATTTCGTCATTTTTATAACGGGATAGTGTAAATATAGGACTATTTAAGTGTTCAGTGATAAATAGGGGAGTATGCAGTGTTAGTTTCGGTCTAAAATTGCTAGTGAAACAGGTCGATATTTTTCATGTAAGTTGTCCTTTGGGTTTGTTCTATAGAGTAAGGGTAGCCTTCATGACTGGTGGTGTTTAGTCAGTGGTAATGGTCTCAATGGACCAGGAAATGATGATATCACGATCGGTTCTTTGACCTCTGCGGAGGATTTTATTGATAAAGCTGTAATGAGTGGGATCGTTCGAGGTTTCACTCGTTCAGTGTTATTTTTAGCTCAGTGTACTACGCTTTAATGTTTGTTTGTCCATTTTTATGTTCTGTTTACAATACAGGGCCTGCGCTTTACATATTTAAATGAGTGGCGCAAGACTTGGGAATTTAGAACACACTGAACACGCATTTTAGTTAGGTAGGTACTCACACTATTATAATTGGAATTTTAAAATAGGACTGCAAAAAATGTATCGCGGCGTACCAGTGCATTTACATGTTATCTCAAAGTATAAATATTTCACTACACAGTATAGTAATCTTCTAGAGAATGTTTTGTAATGTTGTAAGTTCATATTTAACTGTGTAAAAACAACTTTCCTAGCACAACTTGTTTTAAAAAACATCTCTTGCATCAATAACAATATAACTGTAACATTCTATTAATTAAATACACTTCTCTTTAATTTCCTAATTACATTTATATCAATTCTGGTATCAATTTATCAACTGCAGTCATGCTTATCATTCAGAATGATTTTATCAAACTCACTTACCATTTCAAATCAATTTTCCACACCAAATCTAAGCAATAACATTTTTAATAAAACAGATTTCCTTACACTAGTTCCCCTTGTATTAGTTTTTTTTTCTGTTTTAACTACTGGGCAAAGGCCCTCCAAATTTTTTCCACCTTATGAATGTGACAGCAGCATGTCAGGTTACCCATTTGCACTACGAAAGCTGAATGAGATAAGAGCGACGTCAAGGTCAACATGTATTGCCTGATGTGCTGCCGTGTGTACTGCAAAGTTTACAACTAGGTTTCCTTTTTTGTTTGACATAACATTCAACCTCCTGTGGTCTGTAATTGCTGGGCAAAATCAAATCAAAATAAAAAATACTTTATTTTTGTAGAACATACAAAGTGCTTCTTGAAAATGTCATAAAAATATATTAGCAGAGCATTAGATTGTCATAGAAACAAATAACATATTCTAAATTACTGAATAATTTATATTTAAGTAGTAGTCAAACGTGGTAGGTAGGTAATTAGTCAGTTGTAGAACTGTTTTGTTATCTCTGATTTGAATATAACATAATAGATAATTATTGCACAGGACATCACAACACAAATATTTAAGGACAGTACAGTAGAAAAACACAACAAAAAAACAAAAAAAGAACTTAGTATCCACATATATACAAAAAAAATGTTTATATTATAGTAAATAAAATTAAGAGTATTTGCTGCCTAATCTACATGTAATAGGCTTCTTAGGGGCCATCCATAAATTATGTCACACGAATTTCATGATTTTTTGACCCCCTCCCCCTCCTTGTCACAGCTGGTCACATTTGTAAGACTCCTCCCTCCCTAGCGTGACGTCACATATTTTGCATATTTTCCATTTTTTGTTTTTTTCTGATAAAAACAGTACTTAATAAAGTCGTTATTTTTTTTGGGAACTCAAAACTCATTGTCTCAACCAAAGAAAAAACGTAAAAAGAGTGCTTGGGACTGAGGAGGTTAAGTTTGTCGTTAAAAGTTAACACGTTTTCATAGTCATAACACATTTTGAAATGTGACGTCACGAAACTTATGACCCCTCCCACCCCCTTGTCACACAATGCCACACTTTGTCGACCCCCTCCCCACCCCTTAACGTGTGACGTAATTTATGGATGGTCCCTTAAAACCCTAATGTTTTGTTTAACTCATTGCCATTACTACAAGCTGCAAATTTTCCTTAAAAATCCTTGCTTCCTTACTAATATTATAAATGCGAAAGTAACTCTGTCTGTCTGTCCGTCTTTCACGCCTAAATTACTAAACCGATTTCGATGAAATTTGGTACAGAGATAGATTAGATTCTGGGAAAGGACATAGGCTACATTTTATCCCAGAGTTAGGCACGATATAACCTGTAGTCCACACGGGCGGAGCCACGGGTGGAAAGCTAGTATCACATAATTTACAGTTTAACAATATAAACTATGCCAACTAGCCTGCAGGAAATACAGTCAAATCCAATAAAAAACTTAATTAGCTTGCTGAGGTCAAAACACTTTGCCATGGCCTTGATGCTATATTGCCAAACTTTTGCATACTTTTTACAGTAAGGTACACACGGCAGCACATCATGCTATACATGCAACTGGGTAACCTGATGTGTTGTTGTCTGTACATAATGTAAGTGTAACTGTGTTATGTATGACTTAGCTAGCTACTAAATGGATTTTTGTTTTCTGAAATAAAGCTTTTAATAATCCATTGAATCTATTTCTTTTTGTATAATCTTTATTGTTGGCTGTTTTTGCAATAAAAAACATATTTTTATTTATCTTCTACTAGCTTTCTACCTGAGTGGACTACAGGTTATATCTTGCCCAGCTTTGGGATAAAATGTAGCCTATGTCCTTTCCCAAGGTCTAATCCATTTCTGTACCAAATTTCATCGAAATCGGTTCAGTAGTTTATGAGTGAAAGCTTAACAGACAGACTGAGTTACTTTCGCATTTATAAGTAGGGATTTTGGTGATATTGGGACAAATAAATTCATGTAAAAAATGAATATTACTCATATTTGCTGCAATTTTTGTTCTACAGATAGATAAATATCACTTTTGGTAATAAGCCTGTCATAGCAAAAGTTCTTGGGTTTTTAGAGCAAGGTAAACAATTGGTTTTTCTGTTGCATGGTTCTAAGTGTATTCAATCCTAGCTTTCCGCCCGGGACCTTGTTCCCGTGGGAATTCGGGAATATTGTGTAGCCTATCTGTTAATCGAGGATGTCAGCTACCTCCATACCAAATTTTATTAAAATTCGTCCAGCCGTTTGAGCGTGAAAGAGTAACAAATTTCTATACCTACATCCTCACAAACTTTCGCATTTATAATATTAGTAGGAAGTAGGATAGGATTTAGATTCTAAGTTGGTTTATAGTACGGACAGCCGCAACTCAGGTTACCCCACGCGTGCACTCTGTGCTGTTGTGATAAGAGCGGTTTTGCAATGAAAATGGAGTAACCTGATGCGCTGGCCTCTGTACATTATGCTACAAGTGTGCTAAATTGGATATTACATTAGAGGCGAGTTTAGGGCCCGAGCCGAAGGCGACGTTTTTTAACACATTTGCGAGGAAAGAAAGAAATAAAAACTTTCCTTTGATATTGACGGCAACAAAGCTATCACTTGCATGTTGCGCCTCTGAAAGTATTTCTGGCGGTGTACCCACGTAGGTTTCCTGTTCTGCACTTGAAGAAGACATTTTTTGTGTTGTATTTCTGACAATAGTAACAATCTGATGAATAAAAATGCCGTTTGTGAAAACCAAGTGAAAACATCTGAAAAGAGGCGCGATTATTTTTTCTTTTTTCGCTCGCAAAATGAGATTCACATTGACAAGTATGCTATACAGCCAAATAATAAAAAATACTGAACTATATATTTTCACCGTTTTAGCATAAATAAATGTTATTTTTCTGTTAAATTTAGTGGAATTAGTGGGATTTAGTGGAATTATATTTTTATTTACAAATAGTTTAATATTTACACTTAATTTTAAATATAAAATAAGATCGGATCTCTTTGCTGAAATTTAGAAAAAAAAAACCATTGCGTACTAGTGCTTTATTTTTATTACTCACGGGCTGGGTAATACATACCATTATGAACCTTAAAACAATGACATAAGACCCACTTTATGAGCAAATGTGTTGAAAACTATATTACACATCTACTTAATAAAAATATCATCTTATAATAACTAAAAATAAATTCCACTCAACTTATCTAAACCTTTAAGCACTTTAGTTCCCCTACTTATAAGCAACTATGACCCCCATTGTTTGATTTTTAAACCTTATACCTAGGACATAAGAATCAATGTAGAATAACAATCTTTTCATTCTGTTCTTTAGCTACAATTACTCTCAAAAATAACTTCCAATTAAAGATGTAATGCACCTTGCAATTCAAGTACTCAATATCTTTTAAACTTGTGCAAGAAAAAGTCAACTCTAAATACATCAGGTTTATGGTATAATATCACTTGATAACTTCTCAATAAATTTGAGAAGTTATCAAGTAAAGTTATACACATTGAGTAAATAAATTTGAACTCTATTTCTATTAATTTTATGGTATGTTTTCAACTATTGCAAGTTTAATGAGATGAGGTCATGAGGATAGAGCTTTATGTGAGTACATTAGCATATATGTATGAATGTAGGAACTAAGATGAGTAGGTATATGCTAATGAAAATGAATCTGTTGTGACTAATTCCTAAAAATATACATACATACACTAACGCCCAGGGTTCGAAATTATCAAGATAATTACGCTTCTTGATAATTATCTGATAATTATTGTATAATTATCACCAGTGTAAGAAATTAATTTTTTATATTGGTTCATAACAAATTGTAACAAAACATTATTAAAGTGAGTGTGGCTGTGTGGATATTTGTTGCTCTTTGACACAAAAACTACTGAATGGATTTTAATTAAACTTAACAATAATATAGCTTATGCATCAGAATAACACATAGGTAACACAATTTTTGGAAAGAGCGAAGTCCCGGGCAGAAAGCTAGTCGTAAATAAATAAACTTAGATTGACCAAAGAAGCCAAAGGAATATCTTCATCCGATGATGATTGTATTTCCATTGGCTTTGTTGCTTGTTATTATCAATCGATAATTATCCATATGTTATTATCACGATAATTATCGTGATAATTATCAGTGATAATTATCCTTTCGAACCCTGCTAACGCCTAAAATCCCAATCGGGGTAGGCAGAACATCAGTGGTTTTAAAACTACTTGATGCCAAGTTTGACGTTAAAGAGGGTTGTAAGATGAAATATGGTGTAAGTGGTGAGAGGTGGTCAGCCTTTCGCCCACATTACAGCAAAACCCTCGCATCCCACTTACAGACCTTTACAGTATGCTTGGGAAGTGTTATATTCACGCTACCACTGTTGATGGGGTGGCAGAGGGTTTAACACTTAATTGATATAATTCCATGGTCAGTTATCTTAATCCCTACTAATATTATAAATGCAAAAGTAACTCAGTCTGTCTGTTACGCTTTCACGCCTTAAGGCGACTACAGCACCCGATAAAGGCAGCACACATAGGAATAGTGTCATCTCCGTCTCTCAACAGGCCTGGGCCGGCAGTGCGAACAGTGTCGATACACGAAGTTTACGGACTATGAAAGCGTGCGTGCGTAAAAACATGTTCGAAAGTTAGAAAAATGAGATTTATGGAAAGGTCACAGCTTAAATCGAAAAATGCGGTAACTACTTATCGAGAGTGTTCAATCACGAACATTTTGATAGCAAATTCATGTTCCTGTGTGCATTTTACTATCGTTTTTACAGCTTAAAAGATACACAATATTGGGTATTTAGAGGTGACTTTGTGAGCTTTTTCTATCGAACCAAAAGTGCTGAATCATGTTTTCAGCAAACTACTTATCTAGTTTATGTCCTGAATATTACCGTAGTATTTTTTTTTCGATTTAATGCAGTGCGTCATGCTTATCTACGCATCATAAAATCGTAATTTAGGTGCTGTAGTCGCCTTAACCGCTAAACCTATTTTGATGAAATTTGGTGCAGTGATAGATTGGACCTTGGGAAAGGACATAAGCTACGTTTTATCCCACTGCTGGGTATGACGTAACCTGTAGTCCACGCGGGCAGAGCCGCGGGCGGAAAGCTAGTAATTTCATAAGTGTGAAAGTTTAGATATTTGGATGGATATCTGTTACTCAATCACGCCAGAACGGCTGAACGTATATGGATAACATTTGGCATAGAGATAGATTATAGTCTGGAATAACACATAAGCTAATTCCTTTTCCAAATTCCCGTGAGAACAAAGTCCCGGGCAGAAGCTACTAAATAATAAAAGTTAGAAGAATAAATTATTCTGTGTTATTTCAAGCTTCGCTATTAAACCCTATCGGGGTAGGAAGAGACCATGTTTTTAGAAAAACAATATTTACTTTGTAAAAACGAAAACGAATAAATAAAGGAGGGGCCTTTGCCCTGCAGTGGGACTTCAACAAGCTAATTTAAAAAAAAGAAAACCGACTTTAAAAAGCGAAAAATAGAAACGTTGGATTGAGTGTGCTACGTACCCATTGATCTGTTAAAAGACGTTGCAAAGGCGTGTGTACGTATAGCCTATCAAACTTATTTGGCTTTACACCAGTTAATTCAAGTAAAAAAGTAAATCAAAAGTTAATAATTTTTCTATTTTTTAACCGACTTCAAAAAAGGAGGAGGTTTCTCAATTCGACCGTATGTATATTTTTTTTATGTATGTCCGCGGATAACTTCGTCGTTTATGAACCGATTTTGATTATTCTTTTTTGTTGGAAAGGGATAGTATCCCAAGGGTGGTCCCATGGTAAGGAAACCAGGATCTGATGGTGGAATCCTGAAGAAATTGAGGGAAACTCTCGAAAAAATTGTCTTTTTGGGATTGAAGTCGGTGATTCTTACGTTTTTGACGTGGAATTATGGTGTAAATAATTGAAAGTAGGTGAGAAACAATGTAAGTGCCTATTTAATTTGAGGGTTTCCCTCGATTTCACTGGGATTCCATCATCAGATCCTGACCTGGTAACAATAGGACTACTCTATCGAACAAAAAAATAATTTTGAAAATCGGGCCATAAATGGCGGAGAAATCGGTGAACATACATAAAAAAATACATATAGTCGGATATAGGACCTCTTCCTTTTTAGAAGTCGGTTAAAAATAAAAATAAATTATGGAAACCATTGGCATTCCACTGCTATTTTGACGCCATTGATGAGCGAAATATAAAAAATCCCATATAAATTTTAACGAAAATGATTCAGCGCTTTTAAAAAAATCAACAAAAACAAAAAATACTACAAACCAGAACATCATCTAAATAAATGAGTGACATTTTCGTTTGTGATTATCTGCCTATTATCCGGCAATCTCGTGTGCGACCGTCCCCACTCAGATAAACAAACTAACGGCTAGTGCTGTTTTTTTAGGACTTCCACCAGTATCGTGTATCGAAGTTCGAAAGACCTGTGCTAGCTTTGCATTGCAGCACCCGAAAAACCGCAAAATCGAACTTTTTTTAGTATTCTCAATGTAAGTCCTAAATTATGCGTTTGAAATTAAAATATGTACGTTTTTAAAGTAGAACAAAATGGCGAGAACCAGCTCTGCAACAACCGAGAAAGTATTTAAAAAAAACCCAAAAAAGTGAAATAAAAAAAACTCATAAGACCAGATGGGCTGGCAAATCTCAAACGAAGAATACTTTTTGTTTCAAGCAATCTCTTCTTCTTCTTCCTTGCCTTATCCCTTCATTCCTCGTCTTTAGGCGCCAGGAAAGTCTATCCTGGGTTGTCTGTGCGTCCAGCTGAGCTCGTTCCAGGTCTTTGGATACGGTTGTCCACCACGTAGCTAGGGGGCGCCCTCTGCCTTTTCTCCTTTCCGGGATCGCTAAGGCCTTCTTCACTGGGTATTCTTCGTCCCTTCTCATCACATGTCTGAACCAGCGCATACGTCTTTCTGACATTTTATTTACTATGGGTGCAACTTTGAAGGAGCCTCTGATGTATTCGTTGCGTATCTTGGAGGCGACTTAAAGCAATCTATTTAACCAAAAAGGTGCGAAAATTTCGCGGTTTCCCTACTGGCGTAGCTACCGGAGGGCTAGACGGGGCGGCGCCCCGGGGCCCCCAAGCTCAGGGGGCCCATCGGGACTCTGACTTACAAACTATAAATTGAACTAGTGTGCATTTCTTAAGGCGACCTAACAGCACCTAAATTACGATTTTATGATGCGTAGATAAGCATGACGCACTGCATTAAATCGAAGAAAAAAAATACTACGGTAATATTCAGAACATAAAATAGATAAGTAGTTTACTGAAAACATGATTCAGCACTTTTGGTTCGATAGAAAAATCTCACAAAGTCACCTCTAAATGACCAATATTGTGTATCTTTTAAGCTGTAAAAAAGATAGTAAAATGCACACAGGAACTTGAATTTGCTATCAAAATGTTCGTGATTGAACACTCTCGATAAGTAGTTAACGCATTTTTCGATTTAAGCTGTCACCTTTCCATAAATCTAATTTTTCGAACTTTCGAACATGTTTTTACGCACGCACGCTTTCATAGTCCGTAAACTTCGTGTATCGACACTGTTCGCACTGCCGGCCCAGGCCTGTTGAGAGACGGAGATGGCACTATTCCTATGTATGCTGCCTTTATCGGGTGATGTAGTCGCCTTAATATGGAGTCTACTGTATTACGACGAATCTGGATTACAACAAATCTGGAGTCTGGAGTACGTCGAATACGGAACAAACGATTTTAAATAGTTTAGTTGGGGCCCTAGTTCATTTTTCCCCAGGGCCTTTGGTCCACTAGCTACGCCACTGGGTTTCCCTAGTACTTTACCCGAAAACACCCGAAATTGGATATACGATACTGTTAGTTGTCGTAACAACACATCAGAATTAGCCGTTAGCTTGCGAATTTTGGGTTAGTTCACATTTCCCCCCTAAAATCCCCCTTAGGGGGTGTACAGATCTCCGCTGCCCAGATTGGTTGATATGTAAATGTAAATGTAAATATTGAAAAGTGGACTGTATATTACTTGTGCATTATAAGAAATAGAAAAAGGACTTTGGAAATGAGTATATTGAAAAAATATAAAATACGAGCTAAATTCACATTCTCTTAAAAACGTCACCGAAACCAGAAGAAGACATTCTTTTATTTTATTTTTAGTGTTTTAACATTTAAAAAGAGAAAACTTAATTAAAAAAGTTTGTGTTGGAAAGTAGATTCCAACAGGGGGGAAAAGTAAACTCTAAAAAATAATAGTCTACAAATCCCCCCTAAAATCCCCCTTAAGGGGGAAAAGTGAACTCGAAAAAAATGAAAGTCTACAAATCCCCCCTGGGGTTAACTCATAGTAAAATGAATCATTAATTAATGAGTTTTATGATATTTAAGCCACAATCACAACTACAACTAGAATACTGTACGTACTGTGTAAATAAAATAAAAATACTGTGCAAATAAACGTGTAAAATGTTATAAATAATGTGATTTAGGCTTTTTACTTCGACAAAAATTCCTTATTTTTTAGGGTAATATTTTTCTTGTTTGTGAAAAAAGATAATTTCAAAAAATATGTTTTTGACGGTCCCAATCCCGTATAACTATTTAGTTAAAAATGTTGTATAACCCCCGGCATTTATTGCGTATAACTTTGAAACGGCTAAACTGATTTTGATCAAATAAAGCTAAGAACCATCATCATAGCAGCTTTCAAACAAAAAACCCGCATCGAAATTGGTTGATTCCTCTAGGAGCTACGATGCCACAAACAGACATACAGATACACAGAAACTTAACATATTAAAAAGTAAAAAGGAAAGTCTGAAATCATTTGTTTTGTTTATCATTTGATTTGAGACTAGCATCCCGCTCGGGACTTCGTACCCGTGGGAATTTGGGAAAGTTATGTAGCCTATCTTACTCAGGGATAATGTAGCAGCTTAATGGTGAAATAATTTTTGAAATCGGTCCAGTAGTTTTTAAGTTTATTCGTTACATACAAACATACAAATCTTTCCTCTTTATAATATTAGTATAGATTAGTATAGATAAACGAACATTCTTGCTCCTAAAATTAATATGGGCAGGGAAAACATTAATGTAGTTTATTCCGAGCCACGCTTAAAAAAAAGTTTTATTTAATTTTAGTTTTAAATAAAGTACTTATTCCGGTTTGGAAGTTACCGAATAAAGTAGGAAACATGACTTCGTCGGTGAATATGGCAAGCTAAAACTTTATTTACTTAGGAAAAACTTAAGTCGTTCTATACATATAAGTGTAATAATAATACTTCATTTTCCCGAATTCCCACGGGAACGAAGTGCCGGGCGGAATGCTAGTTATACATATATCATGGAAAATGTATCTAATCAAACCAAACATATTTTTTTATTATTAGGGGGGAAAACTGCACTCTTCTTAAATGTCAAGGGGGATTTATACACTAATTTTACACGAGAGTTCACTTTTCCCCCCTAAGGGGGATTCTCTCAGGGGGGAAATGTGAACTAACCCCGAATTTTATATTCGATATGACTGGCGTATACATACATACGCTCACGCCTGTAATCCCTAACAGAGTAGGTAGAGCATCAGCTGTATATATTTATTTGTTAATTTTAATTTAATCTTTTTTTACTATGTATCGATCGAAGAAATTTGACAGTTTTGGACTGGATAGCATGATGTGCTGTTGACCCTATACATTGTTTGTTTCTACTTTAATAGAACTCGCTACCTACCGGACAACACCACTACAATGTTGTCCTTATTGCGAAGCAGCGAGTGTCAAAAATTTTTAATCTTTTCTTTTATTCAGTTACTAATCAATTAAAAATTATTGCTCCAAATCTCTTCATACGAAACGCGGGAGAACATCGATACCGCGTTGTAGAATACACGCTGCGCCATCTAGCGGCGGTTGAAGGGCAACTTTATATTCACTGAAAAATACGAAAATTGAAAAAAATACTTTATTTTTATAAAGTTTTTTTTTATAAAACATTCAGGATGTTCTAAAAATAAGTCATTACATACATTCATACATATTCGTTCATAAAGGATCTTACATTACACACGAACATTAGCTCACCCCTTTGTCCCATTGGGGTAGGCAGACACCACAGATCGCTACTTGCCACGATCCAAACACACATCTTTCGCTTACTCTACATTTATAAATTCGATTCATACATGCTCTTCGGACTCGGGTGCTCCTAACACGGCCTTTTCTCAGTACATCACCAATTATATTTCTTTCGTCATTTTCTTTCATTTTTTCTTTCCATATGCCCAAACCATCTTACATAAAAATCATTTAGGTTTTACATACATACATATTCGTTCTTTTAACTCTACTGACTACGCCTATTCGCAAAAGTGCAGTCTTCCCCAGAGAAGAATAGGCAAGAAACTTGAGGGGTTTCTTGCCTTACCTAGCAAGAAGATGCTGTGTCCGCGCAATACTCTCTACACCAGGGGTTCCCTAAGTGGGGGGCGCGCCCTGTGTAATTAAATATAAAAATCCTGCGACCGCTGAGAGAATGCATTCTGCTCGATACGACCAACATTTTGTATGATTTTTGTAAAACTTTAATCCATACTTCCATACTATATACTATATGTATACTATATATACTATTATACTATATTTACTATATAATATTATAAATGCGAAATTAAGAATAGAATAGAAAAAATCTTTATTTTATAGTAGTACATTCAGGATGCCACTTAAAACAAGTCAAGATTACATGAAATACAACTCTGCTTGTCTGTCCGTCTTTCACGCCTAAACTACTGAACTGATTTTGATGAAGTTTGGTACAGAGATAGATTAGAGCCTGGGAAAGGACATAGGCTACATTTTATTCCACAATTAAGCACGATATAACCTGTAGTCCTCGCGAGCGGAGACGCGCGCGGAAAGCTAGTGAGCAATAAAAATACTTATTTTGTTATTGAATAATTTTTTATTCTGACCTGATAATCTGGACTGGAGGATGGGGGGCGCGGATTTTTTTTAATGTTCGAAAGGGGTTAGGGAACCTCTGCTCTACACACTCAAAGGCCCACACTAAGGTTTTCCTTTGTGTCGTAGGCTCCTTGTTGTTGGAACACATCGACCACACAGCCTAATAAACGCCTAATGTAAGGCGAACACTTTCTGGCAACACGTTAGACTTATATGTACGTCTTACTTAAGGCGACTACAGCACCTAATTTACGATTTTATGATGCGTAGATAAGCATGTCGTACTGCATTAAATACAAGAAAAAAACTACGGTAATATTCAGGACATAAACTAGATAAGTAGTTTGCTGAAAACATGATTCAGCATTTGTGGTTCGATAGAAAAAGCTCACAAAGTCACCTCTAAATACCCAATATTGTGTATCTTTTAAGCTGTAAAAACGATAGTAAAATGCACACAGGAACTTGAATTTGCTATCAAAATGTTCGTGATTGAACACTCTCGATAAGTAGTTAACGCATTTTTCGATTTAAGCTGTTACCTTTCCATAAATCTCATTTTTCTAACTTTCGAACATGTTTTTACGCACACACGCTTTCATAGTCCGTAAACTTCGTGTATCGACACTGTTCGCACTGCCGGCCCAGGCCTGTTGAGAGACGGAGATGGCACTATTCCTGTGTGTGCTGCCTTTATCGGGTGCTGTAGTCGCCTTAAGACACCGATCGCGAAATCTGCTTTAGTATCGACCACATCCGTGACCCGTGTACATCTCGTATTACAAAATAAAATACGAAAGAGGAGAAACCTCCCTGTACAATAAAATGGTGTGGAAAATGTAGCCAATCATCTAATTTCAAAAAAGATGGCATAACTTTTCATAGGTAAGCCAATTTCAAGATTATTATTGTCACGAATCAATTTATTCAGAGCTCAAATTGCGCTGGTTCGACCGTAACCAAAGCATTTGTTTATCAGTACATCACTTTCTTTCAAATACAAATAGTACTGCTTATCCTTTCTTGGATTATTGTGATCTTGCATCGGCCAATCAGCATGCATTTCTTCCTTCTGCCCCCGCCCCTCGCTTACCTCAGCGCATTGACACAGTTATTTGTTTCGAGAAATTCAAACATTAGGCGTCTATTAGGCTGTGTGGTCGATGTTGGCACATACAGGGTGTAAAGGAAAGCTTAGCAAATACTAAAATGGTGGAATCCAACCATATCTATCATCAGCTATAAGTAATTCCTTTTTCCCGGAAACGTCATGTTAAGGAGTTTTCATTATTTACCTACTTTGGCGCTACGCAACGTATCGCGAAACCTCGCCCCGCGCGCGAGATCCCGCCGCGCCGCGCTGCTATCGGAGTTCGATGTACATTACTGGTTTTCGTGTTTTATGTTATTATGATTGTTTTTCATTGCAAAATAGAGTGTATTCGATTAAATAATAAAATAATTAAGCAGAAAATATTAAAAAACACGAAAAAAAATTCCGGAGAAAAATTCCACTAAAAATCATTCAGAATGATTGTCTGAGTCCAGGTTTTCAGTTTTTGCTAAGCTGTCTTTTACACCCTGTATAGGTGATTTTAAATTAGTTAAAGAAACTTTACAGGGTGATTCCATCCATGAAACTGAACAACTTTCTCTAAGGTACTTACCCATATGAAACTCTCTATAAAAAATTACAACTGCTTATACTAGGCTCTCAACATTTTTTTCCCCGTCGAGTCTCCCGTCGGCCCCTGCGGATCCACCTGGATCACTTTGGGAATCAATGTACTGAGGCAATCAGCTGTTCTCTCATACTGTACTGTACAGTGTACACAGAGTGGTAATTTTTTTTCATTATTTGTTCAGTTTCGTGGGCTGAATCACATTCTTAATTTTTTACTAACTAATTTAAAGTCGCTCAGTATAGGTTCCTTGTGGAAAGTCGTTCAGTTTATTTTATTTATTTAATCGTTTATTGCAAACTTTACAGCATATGTGTAAACTTTCATCTTAAAATTATTTAAATTAAATTTTGTTCAGCCAATTAAAAAGTTTGACAAATTAAATTAAAACGCCGCTAGATGGCGCAGCGTGTATTCTAAAACGCGGTATCGATGTTCTCCCGCGTTTGCAAAAATCTTTGTGGCGATTAGTAAATCCAATCTCACTCGAATTTGTTTTTATATTTTTGAAAACTCGCTGCTTCGCTATAAGGTCAGCATTGTAGTGGTGCTGTCCGGTAGGTGGCGAGTTATGTATAATTTTTTTAAATAGTATATATTATAAGTAATAATTTTGATCAGATATAGCTAAAAACCATTTCGATTACGTTAGCTTTTCAATTTTCATTTAATTTTGGAGTTATTTCCTTCACTCTCAGGCCAGAGCGAAAATAAATAGATAGGTAAAGATAAAACATTAATTTGTGCACACTTAAACACACACATTATTGAGAAAATCAAAACAATACGATACAAAAATTAAAAAAGAAGCAAAACAATAAAGATACAAAAAAAATACTAAATAGGCTAGACGACTAAAAAAAACTATTTAGTCCGTCTAGAGCAGGGGTGGCCAACTTGATTATACCCAAGATCTCCTGTTTACTAACGAAACCCTGTGCGATCTACCAATTACATACTTCTTGAAATCTTAAATGAAACAGCATAGTTCAGTACACAATCATGTAGTATTTTTTATTTATTATATTAAAAGAAAAAACTTAAATCTGAAATGTTTTTTATTTTTTGCCTTGCCACGATCGACTGGACTAACAGTCACGATTATCAATAAAATCGTGATTATCAAAAAAATTCGGACACATATTTTTTGTTTTTTATCATAAACTAGCTTTACGCCCGGGACTTCGTTCCCTTGGGAATTTCGGAAAATTATGTAGCCTATGTGTTAATCCAGGGTATCAGCTACCTCCATACCAAATTTGATCAAAATCAATCCAGCCGATCTTGAGTTATAAGTGTTGTAACAAACACGACTTTCTTTTATATATATATATATATATATATATATATATATATATATAGATGAAAAAATAATGACGATACAGTGCATTAAAGTTTCGAGTGACGTCACGCCTAGGTACGATTTTTACTTAGAAGTGACGTCACAAGCCCCCACTCCGGAACTTTGATGCTCTTTATCTTGGTATTTTTTATTAATTTGATCAAGCGAAAAATATGTCTCGTATTTTTTGACGGTCTAACGGACGGACTAAACAGAACGCCATTTTTTTAATGTAGTCGTCATGCCACAGTGTTACAAAGGGGTCAGCATATGTTTAGCATTTCCACAAAACACTGATATTCTGCTATAAATAACTAGTGTTATTGAATTATCGTTATCAGAAGCTGAAGTTTGGTTTCCGTTGCAGGAGCTGGTGATAATGAGCGGACGCCGATAGTACTCGACCACACGCTGCCCCCGTAAGTATCATATTACATTGATATATATACACTAGCCGATGCCCGCAACTTCGTTTGCGTGTTAATTTTTTTTGTACAGAGTACACAGATTGAAAACATCTATCTTACGTGATTTAGATTTTTACATACAAAAGTTTTTTCTCGCTAACTCCCGTTCCCGTGGGAATTTTGCAATATCCTGTTGCAACTAACCTTTAAGTTTACTAAGGTACCTGCATGCGAAATTTCAAGCGTCTAACTTAAGCGGTTTAGGTTTTTCATACAAATGGATTTTCCCGCTAATTCCCGTTCCCGTGGGAATTTCGGGAATTCCTTTCTTAGTGCACCTCTACGGTACCTAAGCTACGTCCCTTCCAAAGGGGTTCGAACATTTTTGTATGAAGCCTGGCTTGCCTAAAGTTGCAAGTACATACAAGTACATAAAAAGTCGCGTTTTTGATGTACACGTATGAAACATATGCCAATCGACAGAAAAAATAATTAAAAACAACAAATACTGATTGACAAAATGTCGTGAGTGATATACTTTCTGAGTAATTTCAGTTTGAAAATGTAAAATATAATTAAAAGAAAATCATTGTTTAAACTGATTTAAAAGTCCATTACCATCATTTTAAAGCATCCCGCGCCACAAATAGCATTAAATTGGATTCTCGTAATACTAAATTAATGCAAAAAAGGATTCTCGTATAATAGGATAAAATGCAAAAAAATATGTAAAATATGTTTTAAGTGAAATCAATATGAAACAAAATCCTTACAAGTCTGAGTCATCCATCAGTACTTAAAAAATACCATAGAATTAATGCGGTGCGAAGAGATGCGGCTTGTGATAAGTGTTACGAGCCGCATCTATTCCCGTCCCCCTCTTCACCACTGTCTATGAACCACAGGGCTGTTAACCGCGCCGGGAGGGTAGCATGAGAGAAGCTTTGGGTGTTGTCACGTTTTTTAAGCTTCTGTACGCATGCTGTCACGTTCCATTTAATAAAGAATTAATAAGACAGCATGCGTAGAGAAGCTTTGTCACCGCGCTTATGTTAGACGGGCAGGTCAAGTCAGTCAGTTTGTCACCGTGACTTGCATCGTGCACAAGCGTTCTCGTTGATGTAGAAGAAGTTTAAGTTGTTATCTTTTGTGAAGTTTTTGTTGTTGATATTTGTTATTTCTTGACTGTCAACATTAGCTGTTTTATCTATTATTATTGACATTTACGCGATGTCAAGAAACTTAGGCCCGCCAGGGTCGCAGTGTTTCTTCTGCGGAATTAGTACTGCTCGCCCTATCGTACGCCGTCCGCGATCACGAATATGATGTTATGAGCTTTGTGAGGGATATCTAAACCATCACCCTTATGTCCAAGAGTATGCCAACCATATATTCCGCGGTAAACCTCATAAACCCTGGTGTCGAGTTATTGACCCGCTAAAGACCTTCACAGTGGCTCATGTACCGACTACTATCGCAGATACTTAGGCACTTAAAGCCGTCGCCTTCCGTAGCATGGAATCATCTTTCTTTCGGACGGACCCGTTACCTCCACCAGCGGGGCCACAAAGATTATTTAGTCTTGATATCATTTAGTCGATCAGGGGGGACAAGAGGACTTATCAGTACTTATTTTTCCACTCATTATGTTGAAGTACTAGCCACTTCTTAGTTCTTATGCAGTCATTGATACGAAGTCAAAATCAAAAGTCAGCGTCCTAACCAAACTGAGGAAAGTCTCAAAATCATAAAGTGATGTTTGTTCGGATCCCGGAACCTTCTCGATGGCCGCGCGCGGCGGCGTGGGAAATGGCGTACGAGCGGCGCGAGAAGCGGCTTACCAGCGGCGCGAGAAGCGGCGTACCAGCGGCGCGGGAAGCGGTCTACGAGGGGCGGTTCCAGTCGAGCAATGTCTCTGTATTTACGTTAACGTAGTGACTTTCAACCTTATTTTTAACACTGGACTGTAAGCTCGTCCAACCGTAGAAGGTCTAGGGCAAGATTGTAGTCAAGAGCACACCAATGAGTATGAGTTGCTTTTTTTATTGATAAAGATCACGGTGACAGTAAGTGACAAAATGACTGGTAAAGAACAACCCTGTGGTTAGTCCCTGCCTTTCACCCTGCACCCTTCGCGCCGCATTAACGTGGTATTTTTCTTGATGGATGACCCAGGCTTGTAATCAATAAGTAGATTTTGGATTTTGATTGATGTGGATTTCACCAAAAACATATTTTACATTTTTTTTTGCATTTCCTATTATTTTAGTATAACAGGAATCCAATTTAATGCTAGTCGTGGCGCAGGATGCTTTAAAATGATGACAATGGACTTTTAAATCAGTTTAAATGATGATTTTCTTTTAATTATTTTTTTACATTTTCAAACTGAAATTACTCAGAAAGTATATCACTTACGACATTTTGTCAATCAGTATTTGTTGTTTGTAATTATTTTCTCTGTCGATTGGCATATGTTTCATACGTGTACATTAAAAACGCGACTTTTGATGTACTTGTATGTACTTGCAACTTTAGGCAAGCCACAGAGGTTCGATGCTCTTTCAAGTGCCTACGTTTAGCCGTTTAGGCTGTGCGTTGATATGTCAGTCAGTCAGTCAGTCAGTCAGTTTCTCCTTTTATATATTTAGAAGATACGCTCACGGCTTTAATCTCACGTTTTACATAAATTCTCAGGATATATATTTATTAGATGAATAAATATATAGTGGTGAGAGGTTGGTCAGCCTTTCGCCCATTAAACAGCAAAACCCTCGCATCCCTCTTACAGACTTGGAGTATGCCTGGAAAGAGTAGGCAGCTGGTACATTCTAAGTTTTTCCTTCACTCCCAGTCCAGCGTGGAAGTATTACATTGACGACCATTCATAATCTAATATTTATTTATTGCAAATGTGCAAGTGAAACTGTGTCTGCTTTGTAAGGGGCCATCCAGAAATTACGTCACACGAATTTCATGATTGTTTGACCCCTACCCCTCTTTGTCACAGCTGGTCACATTTGTAAGACTCCTCCCTCCCTAGCGTGACGTTACATATTTTGCATATTTTCCATTTTTTGTAATTTTCTAATAAAAGCAGTACTTAATAGAGTTGTTATTTTTTTTTGGAACTCAAAACTTACTATCTCAACCAAAGAAAAAACGTAAAAAGAGTGCTTGGGACTAAGGAGGTTGAGTTTGTCGTTAATAGTTAACACGTTTTGATACTCATAACGATACTCATTTTGAAATGTGACGTCACGAAACTTATCACCCCTCCCACCCCCTTGTCACAGAATGTCACACTTTGTCGACCCCCTCCCCACCCCTTAACGTGTGAAGTAATTTATGGATGGTCCCTAACGGTATAACCTATGTTCCTTGGGAAAAGTTGTTCAGTTTCGTGCGCTGATTCACAATCATCACTCATTTAAAGTCACCCAAAATATACTTTTTACAAAAACTTATTTGCCTGCGTCTGTATTTCCGGGCACATATAACCCGAGTCTCTAAAGTTATAGTGAATAGGCTTCTTCTGGGTGAGCTTGCTACATCCTCGACCACATCTGGATGTAGCCTCTGGGCTAGATTGTGGTCGAGAGCAAACCCATTATCTATAAAAAAAAACTTGTATGTTTCTCTTTTTTTTTTAAATATAATATGGGTTAACTCTTGACCTCAATCTTGATCATAAAGGTCAAAGATGAGGTCGACGATGGAGCGAGTTAACCCAGAAAATGCCTATAAAGGCACTGGTACTCCCACGCACCGACGGAACACAGCTAGCTGTTTGGCGTCGGATTTCGGTAGGAGGGTGGTCGCGAACCAGACGGCCCTTTACAGAGCCTACCACACCGCATGGGACCATAGGACGACACCTCAGATTCAAAACAAAATGAAGTGTCGTTGCCTGGCAGGTCTCATTTGTGTTTCCTTAGTCGCCTCTTACGACACCCACGGAAAGAGATGGGTTGGTGTTATTCTCAACCGATCACCACACGGTTAAAAACTTCTTCATTCTTATACCGTTTCAAATTCGGGGTACGCTTGACCATGATCCTGGATTTGGCAGGTCAAGTCATTACAGAGGAGCGACTGCCATCTGACCTTTGTGACCCTGTTTGCGGAACTGACCAGATTGGATCAGGTTACACATTCAGTTTCCTGAATGTGTAGGTTTTCTCACGATGTTTTCCCTGTGAGAGTATCAGTTAGTGTGCAACTAATTACATAACTCAGAAAACGAGTCATTGGTACTTACATGGCGGCACTGGGGATCGAACTTGGTACCTCTCGCTAACAAGCCCTACCTATCCGCTACCCATTAGACGACTAAAATGTTCGTGTTTCATTAAATTACTAGCTTTCCGCCCGCGTGGACTACAGGTTATATCGTGCCCAGCTGTGGGATAAAATGTAACCTATGACCTTTCCCAACGTCTAGTCTATCTCTGTACCATATTTAATCAAAATCGGTTCTGTACCTAGTTTAGGCGTGAAAGCGTAACAGACAGACAGACAGAGTTACTTTTGCATTAGTAGGGAAGTAGGGATTATTATTTTACCAGCATTCCCCCGGGATTCCGTTCCCGTGGGAATTCGGGAAAATTATTTAGCCTATGTTACTTAGGGATAATGTAGCATTCTAATGGTGAAATATTTTTTCAAATCCGTCCAGTAGTTTCGGAGCCTATTCAATGCAAACAACAATCAAATCTTTCCTCTTTATAATATTGTTGTAGAAAAATAGTCAGTTAACAATAAATCAATAATTGTCACCTTTGTTACAGATGAATGGATATTCAAGTTTGTTTATAAGATAATGCCACTAAGTATTATTTTTTGTACACATTTTCCTGTTGATGAGTAGAAATAGTTGAGTAATAAGGGACCATCCATAAATTACGTCACACGTTAAGGGGAGGGGAGAAAGTCGACAAAGTGTGACATTGTGTGACAAGGGGTGGGAGGGGTCATAAGTTTTGTGACGTCACATTTCAAAATGTGTTATAGGTATCAAAACGTGTTAACTATTAACGACAAACTTAACCTCCTCAGTCCCAAGCACTCTTTTAACGTTTTTACTTTGGTTGAGACAATGAGTTTTGAGTTCCCAAAAAAAATAACAACTCTATTAAGTACTGCTTTTATTAGAAAATTTTGAAAAATGGAAAATATGCAAAATATGTGACGTCACGCTAGGGAGGGGGGAGTCTCACAAATGTGACCAGTTGTGACAAGGAGGGGGCCCTCCCAAAAAAATAAAAAAATCATTAAATTCGTGTGACGTAATTTATAGATGGCCCCTAAGTAGAAATCATACTATATTATGAAACAAAGTACCTCGCTCTGTCAGACAGACAAACAGAGTCGGCGAGGGTCTGTCTGAACGCGGTAAACTCAAAAACTACTGAACGAATCTTCATTCGGTTTTCATCAATTGATATAGCGATTGTAGGATGGAGCCATTCAAGAGGAAGGTTTATGTATACAGGGCTTGAGGTAGGTATCTCTCTTTTAACCTCTCGGGTGGTTAATCAGTCCGTGAAACTGAACAACAACGAAAAATCCTACCGAAGTCCGACGCCAAACAGCTTGCTGTGTTCCGTCGGTGCGTGGGAGTACCAGTGCCTTTATAGGCATTTTCTGGGTTAACTCGCTCCATCCGACCTTTGTTTTTAGCATTAAGTTTTTTTCCTGTGTCAATTTAATAAAGTGTTTCTATTCTATTCTATTCTAAAAAAAAATGATCTCCCATACAAAATGCGCTATAAGCTGATGAAGTTTGTATGGGAACTCAAAATTTATTTTTCGTATTGACCTGTGTTCCTTGGGGAAGTTGTTCAGTTTCATGGACTGATTAACCATCCGAGAGGTTGAAAGAGAGATACCTAAAGCCCTGTATAATTAATTCCGGCCCAAGTTTCGTGAAATTGTTATGTTACGGTTTTTACAATTTTCCGGTGACAGAAATATTACAGACTGATGTTGCGTTTATTTAGTAAAAAAATGGGGTTATAGGCGAGAGCGTATGTTTTTATGTTTTTTTTTACCAGCCCATATACTCGTACGTTCCCACCGAGGGGCACGGGCCTCCCTTCGAAACACGAAGGGGATTTAGGCCATAGTCCACCACTCATGAGGGTTGATAGACCGCTCTTTCGAAAATGAATTTTCTTGGGTTTCATCACAATGTTTTCCTTCACCGTTGAGCAAGGGATAATTAGAAATCCGTACATAAATCCGAAAATACGAATTTAGTGGTACAGGCCCGCACCAGGATTTGAACCCGCAACCTTTCGATTACAAGTCTGGCTCATTACCAACTGGGCTATCATCGCTTTATGTACCTACTACAGTATAGGAATTCGGGAGAAAGGCCCCACTATTACGCTCATGAGTCAGATCATGACTCATGCTTATTTTAATAAATATTAGCTAGCAACAATGTTATCAATAGTTGTTCTTAAAAACAACATTGTCGAGAGTACACAGGTTAGGTTACTTTTAATTAGTTAACGAACATTCAGGATATGAATCTGGGCCCCGATTCTGTAACTTCAGCTGTGTAACTTCGACATTTTATCCGTTCAGGTCGCGAAATTGAGAACTATCCAAATTTCTATAACTAATGACGACTGCTTTTACTGGTGGCGCCACCGTCAACTGTTTTTTTTTAAAATATGAGATGGGTTAACTCTTGACCTCAATCTTGACGTCGGACTTGTAGGAGGGTGGTCGCGAACCAGACGGCCCTTTACAGAGCCTACCACACCGCATGAGACCATAAGACGCCACCTCAGATTCAAAACAAATTGAGGTGTCGTTACCTAAGATGGATTACTAGGAGGCAGGTCTCATTTTCAGTTGCTAGGTATAGTTTGCAACTTCACGTTTGGTTGGTGGTGGCGCTGCTGGTCGGGATGGTTGTCAGCAAGTATATGAAAATTAAATAGTTCTCAATTTCGCCACCTGAACAATGGCCTCCATTCCATCGACACACAACTGAAGTTACAGAATCGAGGCCCAGATCACTTAACTAAACAATTTACTACCAGGGACATAGGTCTCAGTATTAAAACATATTTAGAATAGAACACACAGCATTTGGCCGCTCCATACAACTCGATCAGCTTTTGTTTTAGTAAGGAAAATCTTTTTTTATTTGGGCATTTCATATCGATAGGTACAGTCAAGAGCAGGTCAGGCTTTACACTACCAGTTTAAGCCGACCTCTGATTTATACTACGCGCCATACAATGCAGGGCCGGTCCAAAGTCCAAAGTGTCAAGCTTGACGTGCTCTTGAGTGTACGTTCGTCGGGGGGTTTTTCAGTTTCGTGAGAAGTATCGGCTCTTAAAATTTCGCAAATTTATTTAAAATCATCCCAAATACGGTCACATTGGTCGATTTGATCGAGTAGCAGTGGCGTTACCTCTAGATCGACGGGTCCTGGGTTGGAATCCTGGCCGGGGTAAATGTTAGTGCTAGAAGCAGAAAGTCTGTCTTTGTGTATGTTCGAAGAGACACATATTACAAGGGAAATAACTAAACATTACATTATTTAAGCCTAAACCTAAACCATTCTACCCCAAGTACTCCATTAAGTGACTCCATTCTACCTTTTATTATAATCATTTTTTGAAATAAATAATTTTGTATTTTTGTATTAACCTTTGAGTGTGCAGTCTTTCTGGGCCGCAACTTTATAGTTACTTGCCATCGACTCGCTAAGAAGAAGTGTGTAGCGTTTATTTATTTATTTATTATACCACATATTAGGTAAGCTAACCGTGTGAATATTGTCGTAGCGTACTTTCAAAATGGCGTCGGTGTGGAAGCGTCTGCAGCGCGTCAACAAGCGCGCGGCCAAGTTCCAGTACACCGCCTCCTACCACCGCATCGACTTGGACACTTCCCCCAAATGGTAAGAAAGAAAGAAAGAAAAAATATTTATTGACGTCATTTTACATTGGTAGACTCTCAAAGGTTTTTTTTTCACCGGCCCATATATGTCCCCATCGAGGGGCACGGGCCTTCCTTCGAAACGCGAAGGGGATTTAGGGCATAGTCCACCACACTGGCCCAATGCGGGTTGGTGGACCACTCGTCTTTTATAATTTTCTTGGACGGGCGGGTTTCATCACGATGTTTTCCTTCACCGTTGAGCAAGTGATAATTAGAAATTAGAAATTCGTACATTAATCCGAAAAGACGAATTTAGTGGTACAGGCCTGCACCAGGATTTGAACCCACAACCTTCGGATTACAAGTCTGGCTCATTACCAACTGGGTTATCACCGCTTCCTATCTATACTAATTATAATTTAATGACACCAATGGGCCCCCAACTCAGCACATAGTTGTGGTTGCGGAAAAATCGCACAGGCTTCTTTCGAGTATTTACAGTTCTTTGCACACATGACAGATTTAACCTCTCAAGCGCCGAAAAATTTTCTCGAAAATTTCTGTTTTTCGCGGAAAATTTGGAACGAATTTTGCCCAACCGTTTCTTCTTCTATTCACATCCCGTTTTTTGTTTTAAAATTTGTACGAAATGCATCTTATCAGAGCCGGTGTTTCTCAACGGCGAAACGGCGCGGTGGCTCCTATAGGAAAATTACAAATAGAAATATGACACAAAAGGTTAGCTTATCTCTCAAAAGAAATGTCTTCCAGCAAGTTGATTAGAAAGGCAGATAAAGCGTGCAAAATACATAATATACCTACATAAACTATGCTATATAAATCTTCTTCTTTATATCGTGTAGGTGTAGTCAAATGTGTGGCGAACTTGACTAACCCTGGTGTTACCACCAAATGGATTTTTATAAAATGAGTCATACATCTGTACAACACAACATAATTAATTTCTTAATTTCCACGGGAAAAGTCCGCAGCTAAAAGCTAGTCATAGAATAGACCAGAATTTTTTTCTGTAATTTTTGCTGTGGAAATTTTTTTTTTTTAAATTCTATATAGAATAGAATTACCTACATATTTTGTGACTGTGAAAATGTTAAGGTACGGACAGCCGTAACTCAGGTTACCAAAAGCGTGCACTCTGCGCTGTGGTGATAAGAGCGGTTTTGCAATTAAAATGGAGTAACCTGATGCGCTGGCCTCTGTACAACTTTAGAGAATTATTGTAATGAACCTTGTAAATCACTCTTATTGACTACCCCGAAAGTTGTACCTTTTGTTAAAAACAGTCACATCGAAGTACAAAGTCATAATGTGTTTTTCCAATCCTTCATATATAAACTAAGTATATGCAATACTAAATGAGTTTACTAGTGGTTACGTATAAGACGGGTCGTACCCTTGACCTGCCTACCACTATGCGGTTACTACTGCAAATATAATGTGTTTCGACGATAAATATATGTGACGGCCGGTTAGGTCGAACGGTAGCGGTGCAGTGCTGCCTATTGATCGACGGGTCCTGGGTTCGATTCCCAGTCGGGGTAGGCATTCGTGTAAAAAGCAGACGTCTGTTCTCGGGTCATGGGTTTTGGTGCCTGTCTTTATGTGTGGGCCTTTGAGTGTTTATCGTTTATTTATTTATTTATATGATTGTAGGAAGCCGAACAAGTTGAGCGTAGTGTGGACGCGCCGCTCGCGCCGGGTGGTGACCGAGCCGCAGGAGTGGGAGCCCTCGCTCAAAGACCCGCTCAAGTATTGACACAGCTTTACATTTTTTTTCGACTCCTAATGAAACTTAACAACTTTTCTAAATGAATCCAGTGTGTAGAGTTTTTATTTATTTAATAGCATTCCGTCCGGGACTTCGTTCCTGTGGGAATTCGGGAAAATAATGTAGCCTATGTTACTCAGGGACAATGTAGCATCCTAATGGTGAAAGAATTTTTGAAATCGGTCCAGTAGTTTCGAAGTCTATTCAATGCAAACAAACTAACAATGAAATCTTTCCTCTTTATAATATTAGTATAGATTAACTAGCTAACCCGACGAACTTCATAACGCCTTAGAATTAATTCCACGCAATTTTTCCATATTTTCTCATCCTTAAAACCTTTCCTGAACTTTGACTTTGATTTCAAGACAAAAATTAGACAAACCGGTCCAGCCATTCTCGAGTTTTAGCGAGACAAACGAACAGAAATTCATTTTTATACAAGGTGTTTCAAAAAAAAAATCCAAAATTTAATTTTTAAAAGTGAAAAAGTCACAACTCTAGTAATCAGTTGTACTGTTTGACATCTTTCAAAAGGAAAGTTTCATTTAATTAATATGACATACTTGTCATATTTGTAATAGAGCTGCGCAATAAGCTAAATTTTAATTAATTTTGAATTATCTTTTTTTTGGGTTTTTTTGAAACACGTTGTCTACAGGGCTTTAGGTAAATCTCTTTCAACCTATCGGGTGGTAAATCAGTCCATGAAACTGAACAACTTTCCCCAAGGAACATAGGTCAAAATGCGAAAAAAAAAGTTTTACCTCCCATACAAAATGCGCTAGGTATAAACTGATGAAGTTTGTATGGGAACTCAAAATTTTTTTTTCGTATCTCGATCTATGTTCCTTGGGGAAAGTTGTTCAGTTTCATGGACTGATTTACCACCCGATAGGTTGCAAGAGAGATACCTAAAGCCCTGTATACAGATATAAGATATATTTATTTATTATTGTTTTGTGTGTATTTCAGAGGCTCAGTCCAGTTCACAGTTCCGGAGAACCACACGGTAGCTGTGACCCTATTCAAGGACTCACGAACCAACGAGCTCGAGGATAAGGACTGGACCTTCGTACTAGAGGACGTGAGTACTGATTATATATTACAGAACTAGACTCAGACTCTGATCTATACTTAAGTAGAACCAACGAGCTCGAGGATAAGGACTGGACCTTCGTACTAGAGGACGTGAGTACTGATTATATATTACAGAACTAGACTCAGACTCTGATCTATACTTAAGTAGAACCAACGAGCTCGAGGATAAGGACTGGACCTTCGTACTAGAGGACGTGAGTACTGATTATATATTACAGAACTAGACTCAGACTCTGATCTATACTTAAGTAGAACCAACGAGCTCGAGGATAAGGACTGGACCTTCGTACTAGAGGACGTGAGTACTGATTATATATTACAGAACTAGACTCAGACTCTGATCTATACTTAAGTAGAACCAACGAGCTCGAGGATAAGGACTGGACCTTCGTACTAGAGGACGTGAGTACTGATTATATATTACAGAACTAGACTCAGACTCTGATCTATACTTAAGTAGAACCAACGAGCTCGAGGATAAGGACTGGACCTTCGTACTAGAGGACGTGAGTACTGATTATATATTACAGAACTAGACTCAGACTCTGATCTATACTTAAGTAGAACCAACGAGCTCGAGGATAAGGACTGGACCTTCGTACTAGAGGACGTGAGTACTGATTATATATTACGGAACTAGACTCAGACTCTGATCTATACTTAAGTAGAACCAACGAGCTCGAGGATAAGGACTGGACCTTCGTACTAGAGGACGTGAGTACTGATTATATATTACGGAACTACACTCAGACTCTGATCTATACTTAAGTAGAACCAACGAGCTCGAGGATAAGGACTGGACCTTCGTACTAGAGGACGTGAGTACTGATTATATATTACAGAACTAGACTCAGACTCTGATCTATACTTAAGTAGAACCAACGAGCTCGAGGATAAGGACTGGACCTTCGTACTAGAGGACGTGAGTACTGATTATATATTACAGAACTACACTCAGACTCTGATCTATACTTTAGTAGAACCAACGAGCTCGAGGATAAGGACTGGACCTTCGTACTAGAGGACGTGAGTACTGATTATATCCGTCTACTTAGGTCCGTATTACAGAACTAGACTCAGACTCTGATCTATACTTAATAACCGTCTACTTCTTCTTCTATCGTGTAGGTATAGTCTAGTGTGTGGCGAACTTGACTAACTCTGGTGTCAGAGTTTTCAAACCGCACAATGGCCTCTGACTTGGTTTTAACGACTGTAGTCAATCGACAGCAGCCGGGACCGACAGCTTAACGCCCTCCGAAGCACGGAAACGCTCGTGATGAATTGCCACTTTTGTCACCCATCAGATTCCCTGCCGCTGTATACGTTGCTCAACCTCACTGATCGGTTTAGATCAGTAAGAGCTACTGGGCTATGAGCGCTTCGACTTACGAGTATAACGACTTAGAATCCGTAGACGGATTTGTAATATTACGGTTGTTACAATTTTCTGGTGACATCTATAAGATTACTAGTTTTCCGCCCGGGACTTCGTTGCCGTTGGAATTTGGGAAAATTATGTAGCCTATGTGGTAATCCAGGGTGTCAGCTACCTCCATATCAAATTTTATTAAAATTGGTCCAGCCGTTTGAGCGTGAAAGAGTAACAAACATCCATATATTCTCACAAACTTTCGCATTTATAATATTAGTTAAACTCAAGCTTAGTCCGAGATATCAGTCTACAAAGTCAATCAGAAGATTTCGGACTAAGCATCTCGTATAATTACAATAGAACTTCACTTCAGGTAATTTCGTTTAATTATGTAACTATATTTCATAATAGCATCCCGCTCGGGACTTCGTTCCCGTGGGAATTCGGGAAAATCATGTACCCTATGTCCTTCACGGATAATGTAGGACTCATGGTGAAAGAATTTTTCAAATCTGTCAAGTAGTTTCGGAGCCTATTCAATTCAAACAAATAAACAAATCTTTCCTGTTTATAATAAGTATGTATGTTAGTCTGTAAGGTATTTATCTATAGAATAGAATAGAATAGAAAAAATCTTTATTTTATAGGACATTCAGGATGCCACTTAAAACAAGTCAAGATTACATGAAATACATACAAACAAACATTAAAGGATTTAAATACATACATACGCATTCGTTCTATTGACCCTACTGACTCTACGCCTATTCACAAAGGTGCAGTCTTCCCCAGAGAAGAACAGGCAAGAAACTCTGAGTCCTAGTTGCCTGATAATAAATGGTTTTATTATTATTATATATTTATATTTATTTATTTAGGTATCGTCAACCGGCAAGCGCCGTCGTCTAGCAGTCTGTTCGCTCAACATGCGTAAGTTCGCGTCACTGGAGCCGACGCAGCGCTCCGTCCTGCTCACTCTCGAGCCCACCACGCATAAGGTCGTCTCAGCTAGCTTGCATCTCACTCTGCATTGTGTGTTACTAAGGGAAGGACAGGCCACGTGAGTTCGATTTATTTTTATTTTTAACCGACTTCAAAAAAGGAGAAGGTTCTATGTTCGACTATACGTATATTTATGTATGTTCACTGATTTCTCCGCTCTTTGTGGACCTGTTTTCAAAATTCTTTTTTAGTTCGATATAGTATAATAGGGATTTTGACAGTGTTGGATTTTATACATTCTTGTACGCGAAACAAAAAATAATGCTAGAAATAAATTTATATCCGAAAACAGCATTAAAAATTAGTGAATAAATGAACAAGTTATTGGCATTTATATTATCGTAAGGACTAGCTATCTCGTTTTGTGGGGAGAGCTAGCTATCTCGTTTTTACCTACGCAAACAAAGGGCGGTGACGTCACATGCCTGTAAGTGCATCTCTTTTTCGTTGTTTGACAGTTTCCCCCTCTATTGAAATTTAATAGCTTGTAACTTTTTTATTTCTCAATAGTTTTCAAAAATTATTTCGGTTTTGGGTTTTGGATTCAGTTCCTTTTTAAGATAAACAATAAAAAAATTGACAACATCCCTATTTAAGAAGTTCATATGAGAACCACTGCTGTTCTGAGCATTATGTGCATGTCATATGAGATAATCATTTCATATGAGTCCCCTGGGGAACATTGTTCAGTTTCATGGGTGAGTCTAGCTGCTTAAGTTTCGTTAACAATTTAAAGATTGTGCTTTTATTTTCTTATTGTCTTTCGGCAATCTTCGTGTTTCCGTAATTATAACAAAACAACGATAAAGTATTCTATTACTTAAATTATTAATCGTCTATTCTAGTCTATTCTAGACGATGAATAATTTAATAGGACCTATTGTAATCAAGTCAAGATCTGATGCTGGAATCCCAGGGAAATCGAGAGAAACCCTCGAATTTAATATGCTTCTACAATGATTGACCAGCTATGAACATGATTGCTCTCTTTATTCTTGACCAATGTATTTACCATGTTTTAAGCAAATAAAAAATAAAAATGTTCCTCATGTAACTTCCTATTAATTACACTAAAAAAATGGAAAATAAATTAACTTTTTATAAAAAAAACAACTTCAAAAAAGCGAAAAAGAAAGACAACATTATTCAATGTGCTATGTAGTACCTACTGCTCTGTTTGAAGTCGGTGCCAAGCCAAATAAATTTGATAAGCCGCCTTCGCACCGACAGTACAACAAACAAACAGTAGGTTCAACGTAGCACATAGGTAGTCTTTATTTTTCGCTTTCTTGAAGTCGGTTTAATTTTTTTTGCCTGGTCAAGGTTATACGTAAGTTTTTACATTTATGTACTAACTTAGTTATTGATATTTTCCAGAGACGAAGACATGCAATCCCTAGCCTCGTTGCTGTCCGTGAACAATAACTCCGATATCGCGGTTTTAGAAGATTTAGATGAAGATGATTACACACTGTCCGATAACTCCACTAGACAGGTTTGTATAACTACTTTGATAAAATAATTCTTGAAGTAATTTTATTGCTGTCTTTTTTAAAAAAAAATATGGCCTGGAAACCAGTCTTTTAAACGGAAACGAATGATGATTATCGATAAATGAATTACGAAGGAATTGTATACGAATTGGGAACGAATGAAGAACGAATGATAAATGAGTGGAGAATGAATGACAAATGAATGAAAAATTTATCGCGGTGTTGGAGGACTTGGACAGTCATCCTCGTTCTCGTACACACTGTCCAATAACTCCACTAGACAGGTTTGTACACTACTTTGGTAGAATCGTTAAAAAAAGCTTCATTGCTATGTGTTATTATTAATATGAACAATGAACGAATGATAAGCGAATGACATACAAATGACGAATGAATAACAAACGACTAACGAATGAGTGGAGAATGAATTACGGATGAATGATCAGTGGTCACCGAGCACGTAACCAGCTGAGGTAGGGGGGGACACGTGTTCTATTTTGCTTGCGAAAGAAAAAAAACGGAACTAAAGTTAGAACTATTTTGTTTGCGAGAGAGATAAAGATAGAAATAGTTTTGTGCAAAATCAGTGTAGTGTTATAACTGATCACCCTAAATTGCACTTCTAAGTAATTATTACGTGTTTGGTGTGACTGACGAATGAATTATGAGCAGTAATGTAATGGGTTTGATATAAAATGGTGATTATGTTCGTAGGTATTCGACCTCCGTCAACAAATGGAGGAGATGACTCAGTCACTGAGCTGCAGTGACCCCCTGGCCGCCACCCCCTGCAGCGTGCAGAGCCTCACCCTCGACCACACCCCCACCTCCACACAACCAGGTACAGTCGCCCCACCCCCACAACCAGGTTCATTCGCCCCACAACGAGGTACGGTCGCCCTTCCACAGCCAGGTTCAGTCGCCCCGCAACCAGATCCAGTTGCCCCACAACCAGGTACGGTCGCCCCACACCCCTCCCCACAACCAGATACAGTCACTTCACACCCCTACTCCCACCCTCAAACCCCCACAACCAGGTACCTCATTACCTATAGATAATGGAGAAGATGACATTTGTAACATTTGTAAGGTTAGAAACCATACCTTAGCCCATCCCACATGGGACGAACGAAAAAAGAAACATAGACTGTCTCCCCCTTAGACATAAATTGTCATTTTATTTTTTAAACAAACTTACTTCCCTTAAAAGACTTTACACTTCTACTAACTTACTCATCAACTTAACAATTAACACTTCCCCCACTTGCGTAATATGTCTTCCCGTAAAATTCTACTTAAAGCCTATTCCTAAAATACTTCCTTGATTTCAGATGGCGACAAAACCCCAAGCAACGAATTAAAAATATCAGAAGATGTGAAGAAACCTCGTCCAGAATTCCTCTCGAACCTGACGAAGCTAGCCATGAAGGAACCAGCCAAGTTCACCTCTACGCCCAAGATGTCGTCTATACCCACGAATAACGAGTTCGGCATCAAAGGAATCGCGTTCAAAGCTAATACTGTTGTTAAACGGTAAGTTTTTAATTGGGTAGATGTCTGATGTTGAATATTATATATTTATTTATCTATACTAATATTATATAATATTAACCGAATACCAAATCGTGAAAAAAAGACACGTCATAATATTCAATATAATGTATTAATTACCAAATTACAACATAAGTAAAAGTGATCAGTGGTAAGTTGTGATGAATAAAAAAACAAGCTTTTCAGCATTTTTTGGTAGCAAACGATTACGCTTTTCTTCATAAATGATACCAACTTCCGAAAACAACCTCTCACTGTACACGCTACTCCCAGGAGAAGAAAGATAACTTTAACAAATTTCGAAAGGTTTGGATATTGTTTTTCGTTTGCTGACCACCACTTGCCGTATGCATCGCAACGAGGGAGACAGGTTACGACTTTTCTTATTCTTGATTACCTACGCGCTCGACAAGCATGTATTTTGTGCCGAATATTCGGTATTCGGCCAAATCACTTCGTGGCTACTCTAATTAGAATACTAAATTATCCCCGAGTAACACAGGCTACAAAATTTTCCCGAATTCCCACGGGAACGAAGTCCCGGGCGGAAAGCAAGTTTAGTATATTTAACATACATAATATGATAACAGAATCATATTTGAAAATGGTCGAAAAATTAAAAAAAAACTAATAGCCTATCAAACATTGTGGTATATCCCTTTCTTACAAAACGGATATTTGTATTGATTTATATGGCGGCACTCAACTGTGACATCATTGTTTAGTATTGCCCTCTCTGTCTAATTGAGAGATTTAAACGTTCGTATCTTTATTATTTTGAAAGATATTAAAAATATATATTTATACTAGGCCATAAGGCTATGTATGACATTTTAACAATATTTTTAATTTCGTTTAATTTACTATTTAACATAAAAGAAAAAGGTCCCGTTTCTTTAAAAAAAAATCTATCTTTAGAAATAAAAATATAATCATTAAAAGATTCTCAGTACGGTAAACTAATCCTAAGAACGGCATTATATGCAATCGTATTCCTTTGCCAAGCTGTCATGTCAATTAAGAAAAAAAACAACCTGTTTCATTTTGTATTTGGTTGTTTATTTCCGAGTTTGGTTGGTTGTTACTTCAGGTGAGTTGGTAGAATCAACTCTAACGAACTGAGTGGTATCCATAGTGTCGGAATCCAGTGTATTGCGAAAGTTCGAAAGTCCAGGAAGCATAGCCAAGTCGTAAGTAAATATCAATCCAAATAATCAAAACCACGAAACAGAAGGTAACGGTAGATTCCAGGTAGCAAAGCCAAGTCGTCAGTAAATATCCAAATAATCAAACAAACTCAACAACCAACAACTCAAAAACACAAAGGTTATGTTTATGTGTCAACCAACTGTCAAATGTTTTTTTTTTTTACTTTGGCAAAGGAATTTAACCGTATAGAATGCTGTAGTAAGCAACAATTCGGAACCAAAATTTAAAAAATTCATTATTTTTTTATTTATGATCAAAATTATTTGATATCTTTTTTATTTGAATATGGGACCTTAAACCCGCTTAAAATAAAAAAATAAAAACAAATAATTTTAAAAATATTGCACATAACCCATTACCGGGCCATAAAGCTTCAATTTAAATATAAATAAAAAATTATCATCTACCGCTTTCTCTATTAACTTTTTTATTAACTTACAGGAACCTCAAGCCCCTAGAATTAAAGACAAACCTAAACAGTATAAGTCTAGACAAAAACGACAACGAAAAAGAAGAAGACGTAGACAAAACTCCCACCGGAGACATGGAGAAACTGTTCCCTGGACGACTGGGCAAGGATAAGACTCCGGTGAGTTATCATTCATTCATTCATCCATTCATTTTATCTTTCTAAAAAGAAGGAGTAGACAAAACTCCCACCGGAGACATGGAGAAACTGTTCCCTGGACGACTGGGCAAGGATAAGACTCCGGTGAGTTATCATTCATTCATTATTTCTTGGCTTAAAGGGCTGGTATCCAGGCCATAAATGGTCATTAAAAAAAACATTCTTGTATATTCTTGTCTTTTATTTATTTGATTATTTTTATTATTGTATTTTTTCCCTTCTTTATTGACTTCAAAAAGTGTTTTATTGTTAAACCTACTTTGAATAAATGATTTGTTTTGATTTGAGTAATAGACCATTAAAGTAATTATTATATCGGTAAAACGAAACCGTTTTTGAAGATAGTAAAAAAATATTTTAAGTTGAGACAAGCAACACAGGTAAAAAAATATAATAGGTAATAAATTGTTGATTAGAGTATCATTCATTCATTCGTTTTCCGCTTTCATTTTTATTTTCAGACACAGAAACCACATACAAAGTACAAATAGATTTAGGAAACATTTTAAGTTTAAAATTGTACATAATTAATTAACCTAGTTATTTTGATTGTCCACGTTAAAAACGTAAGAGTCAATCCCAACAATGCCTATCAGCAGATAACCACGGACATGCCACAAACAAAAACGTCGTCCAAATATAATGTGTATGTGTTTAATGTGTTATTTTTGTCGAATTTTTATAATACGCTCAATATAGCGGTGATAGCCCAGTTGGTAATGAGTCAGACTTGTAATCCGAAGGTCGCGGGTTCAAATCCTGGTGCGGGCCTGTACTACTAAATTCGTCTTTTCGGATTTATGTACGGATTTATAATTATCACTTGCTCAATGGTGAAGGAAAATATCGTGATGTAACCCGCCCGTCCAAGAAAATTCATTTTCCGAAAGACGAGCGGTCCACCAACCCGCATTGTGCCATAGTCAAATCGCACGAAGGGGATTTGACTATGGCCTAAATCCCCTTCGTGTTTCGAAGGGAGGCCCGTGCCCTGAGGTGGGGACGTATATGGGCTGAAAAAAAATAGTAAGCTAAAATGAACAAGATATAAGAAGGTTCTTACTAAAACTGATAACAGAATTGTTGTCTTATCATTTAAGAAGACCGTAAAATCGCCCTCAATCACCAATTACCGCCATACCGAGCCGATATAAGGTCACTGTAGCGCTAATTACCATTATTACTCGTTAATTACTAAGGCCGTTAACCTGACTACCGCTATTTTGACCTCTTTTTCCCCTTTCAATAAAACTGTAATCATTTCAGAAAAGATTTCGGTTTTGTATTCGATTAGGTGGAGTTGTGAAAAGTAGTAGTATAGTTAGCTCCGGCCTTTTAAAGAGAATCAGAGCTGATACATTAATAGTCGTGATATGTTTTCAGTGTTTTCATAGTTTAAGTAGAAGTCAAAAATAAGTTAAAGTAATGAATCACATTAGTATTGTTAACTTTACGCTTATTCGTAAGTGTAAAAAGCTACAATAGTGAAAGAGTTAAACCTTCGCGCGACTCTTGCACACCCTTGTGTACAGGGTAAACAAGCGCGCGACGTTATAATAAAAAAGTCATAAAAATGAATGCATTTGTAAAAACTTTGGGTTTCGAAAAGAAACCGCAGTTTCGTAAGTGGGTTAAAAAAGTTTTGATTGAAAATTCTAGAAAGAAGATTTCACAAGATGAGGTATGCAGAATCTCCAACAATGAGCTCATAATGTGGAGTATTTTTCCAAAATGTTCATTGTTCATGCAAAAACCTATTTCTAAAAAAGACTTTTAAGCCTGGGAACTCTAAAGCGGCTACTTTTTAATTTACCCCAGACAAAAAAAGAAGGGTGTTATTTACTCTTGACAAAAAAGAGGGGTATTATGAGTTTGTGTGTATCCGTGAGTCTGTCTGTGTCATCGCTCCTTAACGTTTATTTCATTATTTATGGCCTGGTTACAGAGACTCCTAAACGAATAGAGCGATTTCGATGAGGTTTTTTTGTTTGAAAACTGACTTAATCGAGATGCTTCTTAGACATCTTTGATCAAATAGATTCAGCCTAAGAGTCTTCTTCTTCTTATCGTGTAGGTAAAGTTGAAAAGTTATAGGCGAAGAATGTTAGGGCAAAATTCGATTTCTAAAGAAAACTTTTAAGCCTGGAAGCTCAAAAGCGGTTACTTTTTATTTTACCCCCGACAAAAAATAGAGGGGTGTTATAAGTTGGACGTGTGTGTCTGAGTATCTGTGTATCTGTCTGTCTGTGGCGAATCTCTGAAGCGAATGGATCGATCAAATTAAATTTAATCATTTATTTGCAGAATACGAGTACAAAGATATTTTATTGAAAATGTATGTGTGTAATTTCGATGCGGTATAGACATATTTAATCAAAATTAGTACAGCCGCTTAAAAGTTATAGGCGATGAATGTCGAGGGATAAACAAACATTTTCATTTTAGTGTTATTCTGTCTGCGAGCACGTATGAAGCGAATTATGAATGTAGAGGAAGCGGAAGAGGTGTGTTTGGATCGTAGCGAGTGGCAATCTGTGGTCTCTGCCTACCCTAATGTGGGACAAAGGCGTGAGCTTATGTATGTATGTTGTGGACACTATGTAAACTGTCAATATTTTCTTTCCGTCATAGGTGCAAGACTTGTTAGAATGGTGCCAGTCAGTGACCCGGGAGTACAAGTCATGCAAGATCACAAATTTAACCACCAGCTTCCGATCGGGGCTCGCCTTCTGCGCCATCATACACCGGTTCCGGCCTGACCTCATGTGAGTACAACTAATATGGTGGTTTCCAATTAACCAGCGGAACTTTAGATGAAACTAAAAAAATACTTATACCATTTCAGGGCTTTTTTTTTATTTGTACACAACACAGGACAAATCAAAAATATTAATATAGACAAATAGAAAACGAACACAAAAGGCACAGCTTATTTCTTTAAGAAATTTCTTCCAGCAGACCTGGGACAGTGTGAGGCGTAAAATAAATAAAGGCAGACGTGCAAAATTAACCATTGAAATCTAAATACTATAATAAACTGCATAAAAAATACAACTAAATATACATACATATAATATATAAATACTTTATATAAATACACAGATATATATTTTATACATGCATAAACAATACATATAATATTATTTTATTACTTATTACTCGCATTTATTATTTTATTACTCGATAAGGCAGCGAATCTTAATACAGGCTATTCGGTTAAAAAGTTGCCCCATATGTTGTGTAATACTGTTAATACAGGGTAGACCAGTGGACGACGTCCAAAAAAATTTTTGATGCCTAGTGCCAGGGCATTTAGATTGATGCTTAATGAAAAATTTCTAAAAAGTCATCAAATGTGTAATAACTCCTAAACTAGTAAAAATTGTGGAACATACACACATCAAGTAATAACTCCTAAACTAGTAAAAATTGTGGAACATAGCGGTCTAGGGATTTTCATACAGAAGTGGTCTGTTTGAGAAGCTACAAAAGCATACTCGAGGTACATGGAGGGCGAAAACGAAAATGCACTTTTTGCCTGCTTTTTGTATGAAAATAGTCGAATTTACGCATTTTTTTTCATTTTCATCACGTTTTCACAAATTTTAAGTAAAACAAAATTATCGATTAGAATTGAAAATTCAGGTTTAGCACTTGCTCGTCTGAAAATTATAGCGCTCCATGTAGGTATCTCGAGTATGCTTTTGTAGCTTCTCAAACAGACCTCTTTTATATGAAAAATTGTGCTATATCCTTAGACCGTGTTGATGTGTATACATGTGGGTGATCTGAATACCGTGTCACTTGGCATCCAAATATTTCTTTTGGACGTTGCCTGCTGGGGCTGGGCCATCCTGTATAACAAACATTTTTCAATTTTGTATTATTTCGCAGAGACTTTTCCGGCCTACAACCCGATGATGCCGAAACCAACGTCCGCGCGGCTTTAGAGGCGAGCGCCCAGCTCGGCATCTCGCAAGTACTGTCGGCAGCCGACGTGTGCTCCCGGCCCGCGCCCGACAGACTCGCGGTCAGTATATATGTATAACAAATAGATAACAACACTGGTAATAACAGTGAAGATTATTACTTATCATATTTTTTGGGACACCATCACACTTGTTTAGAGACCATCACACTTGTTTAGAGACCATCACACTTGTTTAGAGATAATTACACATGTTGAGAGACCATTGCATTTTTGTAGAAACCATCACACTTGTTTAGAGACCATCACACTTGTTTAGAGACCATCACACTTGTTTAGAGATCATCACACATGTTGAGAGACCATTGCACTTTTGTAGAAACCATCACACTTGTTGAGAGACCATCACACTTGTTTAGAGACCATCACACTTGTTTAGAGATCATCACAGATGTTGAGAGACCATTGCACTTTTGTAGAAACCATCACACTTGTTGAGAGACCATCACACTTGTTTAGAGACCATCACACTTGTTTAGAGATCATTACACATGTTGAGAGACCATTGCACTTTTGTAGAAACCATCACACGTGTTGAGAGACCATCACACTTGTTTAGAGACCATCACACTTGTTTAGAGATCATCACACATGTTGAGAGACCATTGCACTTTTGTAGAAACCATCACACTTGTTGAGAGACCATCATACTTGTTTAGAGACCATCACACTTGTTTAGAGATCATCACACATGTTGAGAGACCATTGCACTTTTGTAGAAACCATCACACGTGTTGAGAGACCATCACACTTGTTTAGAGACCATCACACTTGTTTAGAGATCATCACACATGTTGAGAGACCATTGCACTTTTGTAGAAACCATCACACGTGTTGAGAGACCATCACACTTGTTTAGAGACCATCACACTTGTTTAGAGATCATCACACATGTTGAGAGACCATTGCACTTTTGTAGAAACCATCACACTTGTTGAGAGACCATCACACTTGTTTAGAGACCATCACACTTGTTTAGAGATCATTACACATGTTGAGAGACCATTGCACTTTTGTAGAAACCATCACACGTGTTGAGAGACCATCACACTTGTTTAGAGACCATCACACTTGTTTAGAGATCATCACACATGTTGAGAGACCATTGCACTTTTGTAGAAACCATCACACTTGTTGAGAGACCATCATACTTGTTTAGAGACCATCACACTTGTTTAGAGATCATCACACATGTTGAGAGACCATTGCACTTTTGTAGAAACCATCACACGTGTTGAGAGACCATCACACTTGTTTAGAGACCATCACACTTGTTTAGAGATCATCACACATGTTGAGAGACCATTGCACTTTTGTAGAAACCATCACACGTGTTGAGAGACCATCACACTTGTTTAGAGACCATCACACTTGTTTAGAGATCATCACACATGTTGAGAGACCATTGCACTTTTGTAGAAACCATCACACTTGTTGAGAGACCATCACACTTGTTTAGAGATCATCACACATGTTAAGAGACCATTGCACTTTTGTAGAAACCATCACACTTGTTGAGAGACCATCACATTTGTTTAGAGATTATCACACATGTTGAGAGACCATTGCACTTTTGTAGAAACCATCACACTTGTTGAGAGACCATCACATTTGTTTAGAGACCATCACACTTGTTTAGAGATCATCACACATGTTGAGAGACCATTGCACTTTTGTAGAAATCATCACACTTGTTGAGAGACCATCACACTTGTTTAGAGATCATCACACATGTTGAGAGACCATTGCACTTTTGTAGAAACCATCACACTTGTTGAGAGACCATCACATTTGTTTAGAGACCATCACACTTGTTTAGAGATCATCACACATGTTGAGAGACCATTGCACTTTTGTAGAAACCATCACACTTGTTGAGAGACCATCACATTTGTTTAGAGACCATCACACTTGTTTAGAGATCATCACACATGTTGAGAGACCATTGCACTTTTGTAGAAACCATCACACTTGTTGAGAGACCATCACACTTGTTTAGAGATCATCACACATGTTGAGAGACCATTGCACTTTTGTAGAAACCATCACACTTGTTGAGAGACCATCACACTTGTTTAGAGACCATCACACATGTTGAGAGACCATTGCACTTTTCTAGAAACCATCACACTTGTTGAGAGACCATCACACTTGTTTAGAGACAATCACAATTGTTAAGAGATCATCACTTTTGTTAAGAAATCCTCACACATTTAACTTTTTGAGGGACTATTACAGTTGTAGTGCAATGCAATGTTTTTTAGTGCAATACTGTTTTCTCCTACCAAATTTGTGTGTGTTGAAGAAACAATATAAACGTTGTCTGTTTCTTGCTGGGAGACCATCTTACATAACACTTGTTGAGATACCATCACACATTACACTTGTTGAGAGACCATCATATATTTCACTTTTTGAGAGACCATTACGTTGCCTAAAGAAATTTCTTGTGCCATAGTAAAAATTTTTTACACTTACTTATTTGTTTTGTTTCAGATCATGACCTATTTGTTTCAATTGAGAGCGCATTTCACCGGCAACGAATTGCAAGTTGAACAACTAGGTAAGTTTTAAAGCATGCATTTTATTTTTCTTCATTTACAATAAGTACAAAGTTATTGTAATAATGATGATGATGGATGATGTTATCACGAGCTAATTATTTTATTGCTCAATTTTGTTCAGAAGTGAACTTGTCGAGTTGAAATGAAATGAATCATTTATTTGCATTGAACGGGTGTTACAATGAGGTCTTATTCGTTGAAGATACTTTTTATTTTTGTTAGTTTTGTGATTTATTTTTGTTCTATTTATTCATTTACATTTATGAAGTAGATATTGGTTAATTTTAAAACGAAGGCGTCTTACAAAAAAAAACAACACTGGCTCCTGAGTACTTGTTATGTTGTGTATTTTTAGTTTTAGGCTTTTGGTAATAAAGATTTATTTGTATTTATACTACAACGCTGCCCAGTGGAGCATTTGAATAGTATTTTATTAAATTGAATGCCGAAAAATGTTTGATTATGTTGTTGTATTATAGTCCTCCTTGTCGCGACCGACAACGGCGACCCAGCCATTCAATTCAATTTTTTTATTACTGAACAATAAATTGTGTTGGAATGTCAGTTTAAACTTATCAATATTAACTATAAAAAATATCCTAAGAGTTTTTTGCGTGACGTTGTCCGTAGGTAACGACGAGTCAGAGTCAGTATACCTGGTGGGTCGACACGACACGGACGAGTCGCTCCCGCCCGACCTCTTCAGCCGGGAGGTCAGCACGCGCCGCTCCAGGAACGCACTACCCAAACCACTGCTGCAGTAAGTACCACCCAAACCACTGCTGCAGTAAGTACCACCCAAACCACTGCTGCAGTAAGTACCACCCAAACCACTGCTGCAGTAAGTACCACCCAAACCACTGCTGCAGTAAGTACCACCCAAACCACTGCTGCAGTAAGTACCACCCAAACCACTGCTGCAGTAAGTACCACCCAAACCACTGCTGCAGTAAGTACCACCCAAACCACTGCTGCAGTAAGTACCACCCAAACCACTGCTGCAGTAAGTACCACCCAAACCACTGCTGCAGTAAGTACCACCCAAACCACTGCTGCAGTAAGTACCACCCAAACCACTGCTGCAGTAAGTACCACCCAAACCACTGCTGCAGTAAGTACCACCCAAACCACTGCTGCAGTAAGTACCACCCAAACCACTGCTGCAGTAAGTACCACCCAAACCACTGCTGCAGTAAGTACCACCCAAACCACTGCTGCAGTAAGTACCACCCAAACCACTGCTGCAGTAAGTACCACCCAAACCACTGCTGCAGTAAGTACCACCCAAACCACTGCTGCAGTAAGTACCACCCAAACCACTGCTGCAGTAAGTACCACCCAAACCACTGCTGCAGTATGTACCACCCAAACCACTGCTGCAGTAAGTACCACCCAAACCACTGCTGCAGTAAGTACGAAAGAAAGAAAGACAAATTTATTATTTCGTACATCACAACACATATAACAGGCAAGATCATACAGTAAAACAAGATACACTAGAGAGAAACATAAAAATGATAACAAACTACCTTTAGATAGCTATGTGAGACAAAGGGTCCTGTACAAAGTACTGTAGCGTAGCCATACCCAAACCACTACTGTAGTAAATACCGAAGCCCTCATGGACCAGTGGTGCTCGCTGACCTCAACCGACCAGTGAGATTACGCAACGTATACAGGGCTTTAGGTATCTCTCTTTCAACTTTTCGGGTGGTTAATCAGTCCATGAAACTGAACAACTTCCCCAAGGAACATAGGTCAAAATACGAAAAAAAAATTGATCTCTAATATAAAATGCGCTATATGCTGATGAAGTTTATATGTAAACTTAACAAATTTTTTTCGTATTTTGACCTATGTTCCTTGTAAAAGTTGTTCAGTTTCATGGACTGATGAACCACCCGAGAGGTTGAAAGAGAGATACCTAAAGCCCTGTATAACTTCTTTTATAAAAAAAGCAACTATGTAACGTACTTCTTTATGAAAAGTTATAGGTCTTTAAATAAACCAGACAAGTGTATCAATAGTGTATAAGACTGTTTGTTCTAAAATAAAAATAAATAAACTAGTATTCAAACATTGTCACAACGTATGTTCATTTCAAATAATAAAGTTCATTCCCTTTACAGGTCACAGTCATCCGTAGAGTCCCGCACGTCCGAGCGCACCCCCGCCTCCCCCGCCTCCCCCGCCATCAAAGACGTACGCGACATGTTGCTACACCAGTCCAAGACCATCCTCAACAAGATGCTATCGCCCTCGCAGAACAAGGCCGCCGCTGAGACCAAAGTACAAGAGGTAAGTGTATAATGATCCAAGATGGCCGCCGTTCAAAGTGTTGAGGCGAGTGAATGAATGAATGATCTTTATTGCAATAAATGTGGTTTAACAGATGTTTCATGCAAAAAATAATTTACGTTCAGCACATTTAGTCATAAAGGTGACATGCAATTGCATTAGTGTCTTATTAAAATAGAGTAAAATATACTGGGTGAAAAAAAACCTCCTAGCTATATTCAAAATCCTGAACCAGTATCACTCAAAGAACACATTTATTAAAAAAAAATTTTTTTTGTCATGTTTTTTCAATGGGAATAGTTCATCTATTGCCTAAACGTAGACATGACTCGTACACCAGGCACGCGAGGGGTGCGGGGAGCGCGAGGGGGGTGCGCCCGAGTGGTGTCTGCGTTTAGGAAAAAAATAATTCCCACCGATAAAAAAAAAATTGAAAAAAAAAGTGTTCTGTAAATGATACTGGTTCAGGATTTTCAATAAAGCTAGGAGGTTCTTTTTCTACCTGTATATTATTTAAATACTACCTAGTTAAAAGTTTTCATTAAAGTCACATCTATCGATCAAGCGAGGATGAAGTTCTTTCTTGAAGCGAGGCGAGGCATGGGGTGAAGCTTAAAATGCGAATGTAATTCACTATTTTGACGTATTTTAAGAAACATTCTATTTTTTTTTTGAAATAAAGTTTTTTACTCTGACTTTGACTTTCCCCGAAATGCCCCAAAGTAATCCAAGATGGCCGGCAACTTTTTTTCGAAAATATTAAAAACGGGTGGCCTTTAAAATATTTTTTGAGGCGTCGATTTCAAAAATGATATCCATAAATTAGTAATCACTAATCATATCAGAAAAAAAAATCCACTTAATATTTACGTTTCCCCAAAAGCACTCGCGTAAATTCCGATTTTAAATAAACTTTATTTGTAGAGCAATATTAACATTTAACTGCCGTACTCAGAGACGTCAATTAAAGTTAAGAAGTATCATGCTATCCTTCTTTGCACCAACAAGACTGAAAGTGACAACATCAGAGTTTAAGCAGTGCTTAACGTTAATAGGAAATATGCATAATTTTTTTTTAAATCGCATTGATTAACAAAATATGAAAATACCGTAGTTGAGATGACAAAAAGTGAAATTAAAATTAAAATCGGCCAACAAATACGGCCGATATACCCATTTAAAACTATTAATTACGCACCGATTAGACAGAGAGATCCGACATGGACTGTGACGTCACATGTCACTACGTCCATACAAACTCCGTGTTAAATTTCGTTTTGCTAGAAAGAGATAGAAATAAATCTTCGATCGCTTATATCTTTTTAAATTTCATAGTTATTCGATAAATAGTTTTACTGAATTGTTTATTAAATGAATGAGGATTAATTTTTTAAATAAAAAAATTTTTTGCATATTCCCTATTGACGTCTCTGACACTTTCACAACTGAAATACTCTGAGTGTAAGTATTTCAGTTGTGAAAGTGTCTGTTTGTCCCAGTACTATGAGGTTCAATTGTAAAAAAAAAAATATTCCAGCCTCCCCCCACTCGCCCTGAGAAGCTGATGACGCGCAAAGAGCTGACCGACCCATTCGGCTCCGACGACGAGGACGAACTGAACAACCAGAACCAACTGAACAACCAGAACAACCCTACCACTCCGAACAATGTGAACACAGGTAACATTACAATAGTACTACGTTTATAGGATTTTTAGGACGACTACCCGCGTGAGGGATATTCACAAATAATTTTTAAGAAAAGAAAAATATTCGGCGCGAATGGGACTTCAACCCACGACCCCAGGGTTAGATCTCCTGGTGCTCTAACCAACTGAGCTATCGTGCCTTCAAGTCAAGCGACGAAATTTCCCATACATGGAGCGCTATAATTTTCAGACAAGCAAGTGCTAAACCTGAATTTTCAATTATCCCGGTGATATAACATTTTTAATTTTAGTGTTATTAATATTAGTGTAAACCGTGTTTTTTACCGTGTGGTGATCGGTTGAGAATAACACCACTCCATCTCTTTCCGTGGGTGTCGTAAGAGAAATACAAATGAGACCTGCCTCCTATTAATCCATCCCAGGCAACGACTCTTAATTTTTTTCTGAATCTGAGGTGTCGTCCTATGGTCTTATGCGGTGTGTTAGGCTCTGTAAAAGGCCGTCTGGTTCGCGACCACCCTCCTTCCGAAGTCCGACGCCAAACAGCCTGCTCTGTTCCGTCGGTGCGTGGGAGTACCAGTGCCTTTATAGTCATTTTCTGGGTTAACTCGCTCCATCATCGACCTCATCTTTGACCTTTATCGTGAAGATTGAGGTCAAGAGTTAACCCATCTTATAATAAAAAAAAAACTAACCGAATTTACATTTTTGTATTTAGGCTTTATGAAATAAATCTTATATTTCCCCCACAGTATCCCCATCCCCAACCCAGCCACTATCGGACCCTCTGGGCTTGCTGTCTCTGAGTCCCGAAGGACACACTGACCCACAGACACAAGACAAGCCACAGAATAACCTCATCTCCCCGGAGCTACCCAAACCCACGCCGGTAAGTTGGACGTTATGGGTTGTGAGGGTTTCGCTTTTTTATGTTTATCAGCCAGTCCTAATTAGCGAGAAGTGATTATAACTAAAGATCATAATTATACAGGGCTTTAGGTATCTCTCTTTCAACCTCTAGGGTGGTTAATCAGTCCATGAAACTGAACAACTTCCCCAAGGAACATATGTCAAAATATGAAAAAAAAAATTTTTATATCCCATACAAAATGCGCTATATGCTGATGAAGTTTGTATCGGAACTCAAATTTTCGTATTTTGACCTATGTTCCTTGGGGAAGTTGTTCAGTTTCATGGACTCCACCCGAGAGGTTGAAAGGGAGATACTTAAAGCCCTGTATATATACAGCGGTGCTTCTTGTAGTGTTTCGGCAATCATAGATTTTCTGAATACACACGTAATGTCTATGAATTTTATATTTATGATATATTAGACTTATCGCCTACAACATTTTTCATTCAAAACTAAGTATTCCGTTGTTGTTTTGGTTTAATTTTCACTTTTAATTTTTAACCGACTTCAAAAAAAGAGATAAGGAGAAACCTCCTAATATATTTTATGTATGTCCGCGGATAACTTCGTCGTTTATGAACCGATTTTGATTATTCATTTTTTGTTGAAAAGAAAGTATCCCAAGGGTGGTCCCATGGTAAGGAAACCAGGATCTGATGGTGGAATCCTGAAGAAATTGAGGGAAACTCTCGAAAAAATTGTCTTTTTAGGATTAAAGTCGGTGACTCTTACGTTTTTGACGTGGATTATTATCGTCTATTCTAGACGATGAATAATTTAAGTAATAGAATACTTTATCTTTGTTTTGTTATAATTTCGGAAACACGAAGATTGCCGAAACACAATAAGAAAATAAAAGCACAATCTTTAAATTGTTAACGAAACTTAAGCAGCTAGACTCACCCATGAAACTGAACAATGTTCCCCAGGGGACTCATATGAAATGATTATCTCATATGACATGCACATAATGCTCAGAACAGCAGTGGTCCTCATATGAACTTCTTAAATAGGGATGTTGATATTTTTTTTATTGTTTATCTTAAAAAAAAACTGAATTCAAAACCCAAAACCGAAATATTTTTTTAAAAATATTGAGAAATAAAAAAGTTACAAGCTATTAAATTTCAATAGAGGGGGAAACTGTCAAACAACGAAAAAGAGATGCACGTACCGACATGTGACGTAACCGCCATTTGTTTGCATACGTAAAAACGAGATAGCTAGCTCTCCCCACATAACGAGATAGCTAGTCCTTACGATAATATGCTAATATTATCGTAAGGACTAGTGTGGTGGTCGGTTTTACCCGTGTGGTGATCGGTTGAGAATAACACCACCCCATCTCTTTCCGTGGGTGTCGTAAGTGGCGACTAAGGAAACACAAATGAGACCTGCCTCCTAGTAATTCATCCCAGGCAACTCATTTTTTTCTGAATCTGAGGCGACGTCCTATGGTCTCATGCGGTGTGGTAGGCTCTGTAAAGGGCCGTCTGGTTCGCGACCACCCTTCTACCGAAGTCCGACGCAAAACAGAGCTTGCTGTGTTCCGTCGGTGCGTGGGAGTACCAGAGCCCTTATAGGCATTTTCTGGGTTAACTCGCTCCATCGTCGACCTCATCTTTGACCTTATGGTCAAGATTGAGGTCAAGAGTTAACCCATCTTATAATAAATAAAAAATAATAACTTGTTCATTTATAAACCAATTTTAATGCTGTTTTCGGATATCAGTGTATTTCTAACATAATTTTTTGTTTCACATACAATAATTCATAAAATCTTACACTGTCAACATCCCTATTAATGCAATTAGCTGATCGGTCATGTTATATGGAGAGGCGAATGTTTTATTTTTTGTGGCTTTTCTTTTTAAATGTTTTTGAGGGTAGTTTGTGAATCATTTGCTACCTAGGATTTATTTGATATTTTACTATGTCGTATTGAAAAAATATATACTATTACTTACCAATAAAAGACATGATCTTTACACTAGTTCCACTTTTTTTTTTTATGCGACCGGTTTCGATTACATCATCTTCACGCGTGTCTTAGATTAAACTAAAAATATTAAATAAATAAGTTTAACTAGTGTAAAAATAATGACTTTAATTGGTAATAATATTGAGTTCCATCAAGAACCAATTACACAAAAAAAACTACACACTATCACTTAATAAAAGTAAGAGTTTCTTCAGATACTCAAAAACATTTTCCAGAAATCATTTGCTGTAAGAACTGCATGTTAAAAATAATATTAACACTTACGAAACAATGTAAATATTTAAAGTTTTTTTTTTGAGTATTTGAATTTATATTTGAAAGTAGCATCATTTTCGGTTTTTGTTTACGCTAATTCAAATTCATCAAAGTAATAAAAAAACATTTCTTTTCATCCATCCACACCGCTTGAAACGCCTGTGTGTCCGTATTACAAAATGGCCGCCTCCACGCTTCCCATTGGATATCGACGCTTGTGATTGGTCGATGCTTCGCTGTGATTGGTCGGCTTGGCCTCATTCAACCAATCATGTTCGACGTACGTTGCCGTTGATTGACTGCAGCAATTGTTATCGCGTCACGATGAGCTCAAAGAACGGGCGCGGCTTCTTCTAGAACAGACGAAGAAGGAAGCCAAAGAAAAGGCAAGGAAACAGAAAGAAAAAGAAGATAGTTTAAAAGAAGCAATGAATGGGACGACGAATGGTGAAATTAGTCCGAATAAAAAGGTATGTTTCTAGTTCAGATTAAATTATCGAAGTAATTCAATTGTTGTGGTAAACTTTCGAAGCTAAATATTATATCATTCATTCACAATAGATCACAGTCAATACACTCATACATTGAGCAATTTTTGTTAAACATTGTGAGGCACTTAAGGCGCGCTGTTTTAGTTTAAAAAAAATAACTATTTATTTCAAAAATAATCTTAATATTAAAGATTATGAATTATTGAGTTGATAAAGAGATGTGCCTTACACTTCTTAAATTACTGTTTATTTTATTCACAAGCGACGTGGAGCGGCGACGCGGCGATCAAAACAACGTAAATTGAATCTTAATAGCTATGAAACAAAGTTTTTTTTCGTCTGTCGCTCGGTCTTCAGGCGTCGGATGTCTCTTCGTGCTTCTATTGTTGGTAAAAAACCTTTCCTCTGTAGCTATTAAGATTCATTTTACGTTGCTTTGATAAGGCCTTGTTTATACACAAACGACGTGACGCGGCTTGTGATAAGGCGTTGTTTATACACAAGCTGCGCCACGTCGTTTGTGTATGAACAACGCCTTATATTTCCTTAAGAATATTTTTAGCAAACTAACTTATAGGATATGTCTGAAACTCATGATTATTTATTTATTAAATGTATTAATATTAAGTAAAAAGTGTCAGTGAAATCGTATTGTTTTTACCAACAGCCACAAACAGAAGAGGAAAGACAAGCGATCCTACGGGAGCGAGCGAGAAAGCTAATAGCTGATGCGAGAGCAGGCATTGTTAGGTAAGATACATTTATTTATTTATGAAAGTTACAGAAATAGTGAAGAGTTGCTTTAGACATAAACTAAAAAAATAATTGGCCAGTAGGCTACTAAAAATAGTTCAGTGAATATGAATTTTCAGCGAATGCCAATATTATGCAAATGTTTGCGACATAATTAAAGTGTAGATAATTTTATTAACTTTCCGCGCTTTCAGAGTTCGTATAAGTAATATAAGAAAATTTATAAAATCAGGCGAAAAAAATCACGTAGCTTTATAAATTACTGATTCTACAGAAAAGATATGAATAAAATAAAATTTGCTCTCTAAAGGCCTCTCTTTTCCTCTCTGTCCTCTTTTAGTAATTATCTACAATTTTTATTATAATATCATGTGTTTTTAAATACTTCAATTTTTTATTCCAATTTTAAAATTAATTGATTTAATTTGCTTGACTAAACGTTTTTTTTTAATTTTTGTTTTGGTAAATAATCACTCAGTTCTCGTAAGTTTGACTGTACGTGTGCGTTCGACTATGTCCTCAGTCCGACCTCCCCGCTGTCCCCGAGCCGGGCCCGCGGCGGCACTGTGGAGATCATCAGCAAGCAGTCCGTCATGGACGAAATAGCCAAGGGTCAGTACTACACACTATTATAATGGGTCTTTACCGACGAAATTGCCGTTTTTCATACAAAATTTTTGGAAAACTGAATTTTCCATACTAACGTTTTTAGATTTTTCTCGGGAATGCGAAATCCAAATTTAGCAACATTTTGTGGGAAGGTTTGGACAACATTAAGTTAATTTTCATCATACTTACTTTATTGAAAGTTGTAACTGTAACAACGGTACAGCAAAAATAAGCAATGAAACGGGCAACGGATGAAACGAGCTATATTTGAGCTTCTTTTTCAGCAAATAAATCTAAAGTAAATATGTATTAATTTGACTCAATATCTCCGTTATATGGCCAAGGTTTTAAATAAAAATCAATTTTAGTAATAGCTGTTCAATCAAATAAATTATGGATAAAATAAAGCTTGAGAAAAAATCAGCAATTTCATAGGTAAAGACCTATTATTTAATCATTTATTGCTGTTCATATGTACAGAGTAAATAAAACGGTATTAGGCCCGTATTACAGAATGAGACTCAAGTCTAGATCTACAGGGCTTTAGGTATCTCTCTTTCAACCTCTCGGGTGGTTAATCAGTCCAAGAAACTGAACAACTTCCCCAAGGAACATAGGTCAAAATACGAAATAATAGATTGTTAACCGAGGGTGAAAAGAATCAATTCCCGAAGTATTTAGACCGGCTATAGTCCGAGTAGGAATTGATTCTTTTACCCGTGTTAAACACTCTACTTTTCATTTCGAATATGAGGAAAATAAAACTAATTGTTTATCTAAACTATTTATTGATAATATATAATAATATTAGTAGTACATACCTATTTAAAATTAATTGTCAAATTAGGACAATTCGTGAAATTAAAAGTTACATTTTAAATATGGAACTCACCGCGTAATTGTTGCGGCTTATTCCGCTCAAAGAAGTTTGCACTAAGTTCACACTCTGGCTGTTTAGAAACTCACATGGCCACAGATTTTTTTTAATTACTCATTTGACCTATGTTCCTTAGGAAAGTTGTTCAGTTTCATGGACTGACTAACCACCCGAGAGGTTGAAAGAGAGATACCTAAAGCCCTGTATACTTAAGTATTGATTGTCTCGTCTCTTGGCAGAATTACCAGCGTTACCTCTGCTGTAACATTGAGCTGAGCCAAAGCACCTTCACTGGCACAGTACAAGACTTTCTCTCTCTCTCTAACCTGTCTGTATTACCATATATTGTACTTGTTTGTTTTGTGTTCTGTGTTTGATTTCGTTTTTTTTACCGACTTCAAAAAAGTAGGAGGCACTATGTTCGACTGTATGTATTTTTTTTAAATGTCTGTTCACCGATTTCTCCGCCAATGATGGACCGATTTTCAAAATTCTTTTTTTGTTCGAAAGAGTATACTCCAGAGGTGGTTCCATATAAATTTTCTCAAAAATGATTCAGCGCTTTTAAAAAATCAACAAAAACAAAAAAATACTACAAACCAAAACATCATCTAAATAAATGAGTGACATTTGCGAACTGTGGTTGGGATTGAAGTCGGTGACTCATACGTTTTTATAAAGTGGAAAATTATTTTATGTTGTAACTCTTTATGTTAATTGTTAGTGTACTGTGATTACGTGAATAAATGTTTTATCTATCTATCTATCCTTCTCTTACTATCCAAATAACAAAGACAACTGCTAATAAAGTATAAATCAGAGTCTGAGGCCTTAAGAGTTATAATCAGCATCGTTTTTAGCATAAGTACTGTTAGGTACTTGTTAATGATTGTCAAGCTTACCTAATTGTTACATTTTTTTTTCACACTAACTTAGCCTATTTACAATTATTTTTAACACGCTTTTATTAGCTCGGGTTGTATGTATGTATGTATGTAACGGAATCTTTGATCCTAATTTTCACTGGTTTCTAGACGTCTGATCAACTTGAAACTTTGCACACGTGTTAAGGGCCGATGACAATGCAATAACCCGATAAAAAATTTCCATTATCCTGATTAGGATCGTCACGATTAATAAATCTCTTCGCGGACTAAAAAATGGAAAATAAATAATAGTTTAAAAAAACTAAAAAAACACGCTTTTATTGCTAACCGAACTAAAAAGTAGAAAATAATTTTTAATTACAATCAGGATAATTCAATTCAGAGTAAAAAGCGTGGGGTGCATTTTACAATATTTTCATAACTCTCTCATCATAGATTGTTGTCAATAGAATAATTTTAACATTCAATACATCAAGCACCCCACGCTTTTTACTCCTTTTTACTCTGAATTGAATTATCCTGATTGTAATTAAAAATTATTTTCTACTTTTTAGTTCGGTTAGCAATAAAAGCGTGTTTTTTTAGTTTTTTAAACTATTATTTTTCTTCGCTAAACTGCAAAGCAGTTTGTTGGCGATAGCGCTCTTAACATTTTCATAGATTTATATTATATTATAAAATAAATATGTTATGCTGTTGGCTCGCGTTAAATAAATGAATAATAATGTGTAATATTACAGCTGGTGGCGTAGAACATTTGGACGCGATATTAGCGCGCGCCGACTCAATACACTCTAGTGGGGGGGAGAGGAAGAGCTCACTCAGCCCGGATAGATCAGGTAGGCTACTTTTGTATCACTTTATTATTATGGTGAACTCAATAAATAAGCAGTATATCTTGATAATCTTGATTTATTTCTTCAAATTGTCTACTAGTAAAATTACAACCTTGGTTTACTTCTTAACAATATAATGTCTTTCTAGACAACTGTTCGACTCGTGTGCTCGCTAAAAACTGACTGCTTGGGCTCGGCCAGCGGCCGTATTCCCTCTCCCTTTTTACTCCCTTCTTCAAAATGGCGTTCTTAGCATGTGGTTGGTGAACGTTTTACCAATCGCAAGCCAAGAACTGTGCCTATGTTTGGAAAAATGTGTCACGAAACACATTGAAAATTATGAATCACGACATTCGTGTAGCTCAGGCCAGCAGACCCACGGAATTTAAACAATGAATTTAGGTATTCTATGTATGCCAATACACAGTGCCTTCCTAGTGCCTATTGATGCCAAAAGAACCATATCTAGTGCCATCATAGTTTAAGAAATATAGGTCGTTGTTTGTGGGTCTGCTGGACGGATATCAGCCCAGCAGACCCACCTCTCGTACACGGAAACGGCTAAAGTTAGAGACATGGTTCTAGTTCTAAGCTTTAATGCTTTACTTGGTGCCATCGAGAAAAAAGTTTCAAACCTAGTGCTTCAAGCATTTCGGAGCTATAAAACGATCTTGGTGTGCCTGCTGGGCGGAGGTTCAACGCAGCAGACCCACCTCTCGTACATGGAAACGGCTAAAGTTAGAGACATGGTTCTAGTTCTAAGCTTTAATGCTTTACTTGGTGCCATCGAGAAAAAAGTTTCAAACCTAGTGCTTCAAGCGTTTCGGAGCTATAAAACGATCTTGGTGTGCCTGCTGGGCGGAGGTTCAACGCAGCAGACCCAACACGATAGCTCCATAACTAGAAGGTAATTGGTATGAAATCTCATATCAACGTTTAGTGTATAATTAGTGCCTTAGCTTAACATAAAAATATCTGTTTCATTTGACTTCCAAACATAACAGAGAACTATACATGTGATCAACAGAGAAATATACATGTGATCCTGAATATTGCCATACTTACTTAAAAGACCCTAAGTCACACATTAAAATATTACAACAAAATATTCGCAGTATTAATAAAAACTTAAATAGCTTGATAGTACTCCTTTCACGAATAAAATTTCAATGTGATATAATAATTCTATCTGAATGTTGGCTCTCATGTGTAAATAACCTGCCAATTACTGACGGCTTTACCACTTACTGCTCAAAGGATAGTTATAATCAGAACGACGGGGTTGTAGTTATGATGAGTAAAAATTTAGATTGTAGTGTAGAGGAACCAAGTTTAACTGAAGCGAACTGTTTACTCATCCGATTAAATAAAGATACCGTTATTATCGCAATTTATAGGCCGTCGGGTTTTAAACAATCATCAAATTTTATAAACTCTTTACGGCAACTAATATTTTCACTGAGCAAAACAAAAAATATTCTGATAATGGGCGACATTAACATTAATATAAGAAATACTGAACCGGAAACATTGGATTATTTGGATACTCTTGCATTTTTTGGTATGCTACCAGCTTATTACGACAAAACAAGAGCAAACAGCTGTTTGGATCACGTGATTTCCAAAGGTAAATATAGCTCGACTACTTTTATCCTCAATTCATTTATTACAGATCATGGTGCCGTTTTATTTTGTATTAATATGCGTACGGGTACGCAGAGACTAATGACCCATAAAAATAAAATAGATTTCGATAAACTTAGTGCTAATAATTCGCAACTCGATTTCACAACTGTACTTAAAGAACAAAACCCAAATTTTGCGATGAACAGATTTATTTCCATAATGCAACAATTTATTTTAGATAACACTATAAGAGTTAAAATCCCTAGAAATAAAGTCACTTTTAAGCCGTGGATTACTCCTGGCTTGTTGAGATGTATTAGCAATCGGGACAAAATGCACTTGAAATTAAAAAATAACGCAAACAATACAATACTAAATTTAACCTATAAAAGATACAGAAACTTTTGTAACGACATATTAAGAAAATGCAAAAGGGCGTATGATAAACAAGAAATTGAAAAGGCGAAGAATAAGAGTAAGAAGAATCTCTGGAGTGCAATAAATAATATAGCAAATTTTAAGAAAAAGAAGGAAATATGTACTGAACTCCTAAACTTAGAATCCTCACAAAGAAGCTCTGTAAACATAATCAATAATTTCTTTGTAAATGTAGGTCCCTCTCTGGCGGAAAAAATCCCTAAAATAACACACCAATATGAAATTAAAAATACAAAGGCTACTTGTGCCTCATTTGCACTTTACGAAACAAGTGAAATGGAAGTTGAAACTCTTATTATGACTCTAAAGGTTTCCAAAGGTGCGGGGTGGGATGGTATTCCGGCCAAAGCATTGAAATTATGTAAGGATTACGTAGTGCCACCACTTACATATATTTTTAATCTTTGTTTAAGGATGGGTGTATTTCCGGATGATCTAAAGAAATCGATCATTATTCCAATTCATAAGGGGGGTAGGAAAGACTGCGTTAGTAATTACCGCCCTATATCTATACTGTCTTCTACTTCAAAATTGCTCGAAAAAATTATCAATTTACGTTTAATCAAATATCTAGAATCCAAAGAACTATTATCTAACTCACAATACGGTTTTAGACGAGGGAAAAGTACTGAAGCTGCAGTACTCAATCTAACCAACTTTATTGCTGAAAAATTGGACAAAAACACAAATGCCTAACTATTTATTTAGACCTAGCAAAGGCGTTCGACACTGTCTCTTTCCCTTTACTAATTAAAAAGCTTGAACATCTAGGAATTAGAGGAACTCAACTGAATTTATTTAAAAGCTATATCTTAAATCGTAGTCAAAGTGTGAAAATTGGTGAAACTATTAGTGAGGAACGGGTTGTTACATTTGGGATACCACAGGGCAGTATCCTTGGACCGACACTGTTTTTGTGCTATATTAATGACATTTACCAACAAGAGCTTAAAAATTGCCATATCATCTCGTATGCAGACGACACATCACTTACATTCTACGATTTAACTTGGGACAGCGTCTTTAATCTTGCACAAGAGGGCTTTAACAAAATATACCATTGGTTAGCTGTAAATTCTCTTACTTTAAACGCTACAAAAACCAAGTATGTTATGTATTCTATGCGTAACATCCCTTCTTTTAACTCATTGTATCATACTATAACTGCCCATACTTGTCCTTATCAGAACTCTTCGGATATGCTTTGCTACTGTCCAAAAATTGAAAAAACTGACACTATCATGTATCTTGGCGTAATTATCGACAAAAATTTATCTTTTAGACCACATCTTCTTAATTTATCCAAAAGAGTTAGAAAGTTATCGTTTGTTTTCAAAGAATTGAGATATGTAGTTGATCAAAACCTTATGAAAACGATTTACTTGGCGTTGTGTCAGTCAGTGATATCCTATTGCATATCGTCTTGGGGAGGTTCACCTAAATCAAATTTATTGGTGGTGGAACGAGCACAGAGACTGGTTTTGAAGATATCGCTTTGTAAACCACGATTATTCCCTACTGAAGAATTGTATAAGCAATGTGATGTACTGACTGTGAGACAGCTATTTGTTACCTCGATAATAGTAACGCAACACAAACTGTTGGAGTACAATAAGGATCATATGTCATCTGGCAGTAGACGACAACACTCTGTCTGTGAGACCGTTAGAACTAGAACAACTTTTGCTCAAAATTTCTTTTACGTTCTTGGTAAGCGACTATATAACGACTGCAACAAGAAGTTGAACATATACCATATGTCGTCTTACGAATGCCGAACAGTAATAATCAAATGGCTGAAAGATCTGAACTATTGCTTACGATAATATGTTAATCAAACAAAACACAAAAATGAGTATACACAACACCCAAAAACACACACACACACACACACACACACACACCAATTAAACACACACAAATATACACACACAAATAATTAAGTTGTATTCTGTACTTCTTTCAGTTCGAGAGAGGGGGCCAGGAAACCATAGCACAGGGAATCCTAGTTTGGAATCCTGTCTCCCGCTTACATAAAATAGTAATGCATAGTAAGAACTATATAAATTGTAAAATTATGTATTTGGGAGAAATAAAGTATAAAAAAAATAAAAAATAAAAATAAAATAACAAATAGCCTCTGAAAGTTCTGCATACATTTCAAAATGAATACAGTCGCGTACATAATCAATAGTTTTTACGTAATTGTTGATACAATATGGATTAAATGTCTTTTTTACAAGCTTGCATTTTATTTTCAATGTTCGTAAAGGTGATTTTTGTCCACCAAGTGACCTTTTATGTACTTACTAAGTCTTCCCCCTTGCCTGCGTGCGGGGTTTATTAGTTATTAGCACAGTTTAAGCGCTAAGTACCTAAATCAAAAATTACGTAGTTTAATTTTGATATATGATAAAAATATATCTTCAGGTTTTATTAGGTGTGCGTTATCGTCTTAACTTATATTCAGAATACAAATATATCTCGGTACTATGTGACTGTGATTGGGACTAAAAAATTTAAGAGTTGAAAAATGATTTTTTAATGGGTAAGTTAATATCATATAAATTATGTAATTATGAGTTTGGTTTATTTTATGTTTATTTTTGTCCTTAGAGACTGTATTTTAGAGCATTTAAAGAAAAGCATTTAAATCAAAAAAACATTTTTAATCTTGATTTATTTTTGGTTTTTTATTGCTAAACGAATAGATTATACGAAAAAAAATTATAACGAAGAATTCAAATAATCTAAGTAGAGTTTTTCGACAAGAATGAGTGGGAATTTCAAAATTTAGGTACGAAAAACTTCTATCAGAAAATCATAGATGGCGCATTGCCCCGCACTGTCACCGCGCCACCGCACTGTGCCGCTGCGCCGACGACGCGACGGCGTTTCGAATTAGGATTACCATGCAACATTGGGATGATCATGTCAACATAGATTATTTATTTGTTAAGAATTTGAAATACTTGAAAGTTTATGTACATATTTATTTTAAAATTACTCAAAAACAAACAAATGGTCTCCTCATTAAGTTGGTGATTTTTAGGTTATAATATACAGTGTGTCCCACGGCTATGCCACAAGAAGGGAAAGTACCTTAATTATTGTAGATGGGACATTTTACGGAAAGAAGACTTTATTTCAATTTTAAAAACAATTTAAACTGCATTCATAGATTTTAAATAATTGCCTGGTTAAACCGGGAATTTAATGTAAAATTATGTTCAGAATAATGAGAAGCTGACTCATTTTGAGCATTTTCATAAATTAAATTGATTAATTTGGAATTAAAAATGTTAAAGTTCATGGTCTTCCTTTTATTTCTGATACTATGTTGTATAGCAAAACATAATCCTTATAATGAAGCCTTCCGATCGGTATGATAAAACTACAGGCTGGTTTGTTTTCTCGTGTACTGGGTTCGATTCCTGGTTCAACCAGGCAATGTTTTAAAAATGTATGATTGCAGTTTAAATTGTTATTAAAATTAAAATAAAGTCTTCTTTCAGTAAAATGTCCCGTCTACAATAATTAAGGTACTTTCCCTCCATGAGGCATAGCCGTGGAACACCATGTTATAAGTTGTATTTTGTTCTTAACAACTACCTATTTCATTGAGGTTGATTGTTTTTAAAATGATATTAGTTATATAAGATTATGTCGTGTCATTTATTTTTTAAACATTTGAAATACTTGAAAGTGTAAGTATACTCGGTTCAAAATAAGCTTAGCTGATGCCACTCGAAATTAGTAAGTATTTTACAAGTGGTTTGTTTATTGTAGTGTTAAATAAACAACATCCATACTGTTCTGCAATTTTGTGCCTGACTTGGACTCTTGTCTATTGTTAACAGTAATTGCAGCCTCAAGTTGCATCAGCTCAGCTTATTATGAACTGAGTATACACATTAATTTTAAAAATTACTAAAAGTACAAACAAATAGTCTCCTCATTGGGTTGTAAATTTTTAGATTATCATATTTGAGTTATAAGTTGTTATAAACAACTATTTCTATAAGGCTGATTAAAAATGATATTAGTTATAAAAGATCATGTCAACATTGATATTTATTTGTTAAGAATTTGAAATATTTGAAAGTGTATATACCTACATATTTATTTTAAATTACAAAAAGTACAAACAAATGGTCTCCTCATTGGGTTGGTGATTTTTATATTATCATATTTAAGTAATAATTAATAACAACTAACTATTTCATAAAGGCTGATTTTCGTTAAAAAATGATATTAATTATATAAGATCACGTTAACATACTTAGGCCGGTGTTCACCAAAAATTTAACCAACGATTAGCAGCTAACCAGAGATTTGACAATGTCATTTTCATTTTTTTTTTGACATTTTGTCTGATTAGCTTCTAACCGCCGCGCCGTTTAACTGTTAGTTATATTTTGTGAACACGGGCCTTAGATAATTTTTTTAGAATTATGTAATCCTACAACTTGTGATAACAATTTATACTACCAATGGTATTTTTTACTAAATGGGTCTTACTCATCGCTAGCTAAGTTCTCTTTGTGATTTTTTTAACATAAAAAGAAAAGCAAGTAAGCATATCAACTTAAAGTGGCTTTTTAAATTCAAATATACAAGTTCCTGTACATCTGAAGGAACGCTAAAGGCCACAAGTAAAATGATATCGACGAGAATGACCCAATAAAAAGTTATTTTATGATTTTATGTATTTTGATTTTTATACTACCGACGTTGATTGTTATAAATAAATGATAACCTTTCAAACCGTATTCAATTACTCACTAATTAATGTCTCATAACTAATGTTCACTAAACATACAGATTTTAATTTCAACTGATAATTATCACATCATAAATAAAAAAGAAAGTTTCAAAACAGGTTTAAATTTACAATTTTTATATATTTTAACGCTGGTTCTTACCACGATTTGTGTACATATATCACCTCAACTAAGCATATAAAAAGTGATAAGAACCCGTGTTAAAATGTATAATTTTTTTGAAAAAATCTTTAAAATCCTAAACTATAGTGTTTTCTTATTATTATCAAAAAAAAGTGGTGAAACATTTTTGACACGATCGGGATTCGAACCCGGAAGCTCGCGCTGTTAAGCCATCTGACGATTTACCTAAACCATAGTCAAGTGCTGAAAGTCATCTACCCTTTATTAGCGCATAGGCCGCGCATAGTCTTAAATGCATTAACAATCTTATTGTGAGACAACGCATCATAAAACAGTAGCGCCATCTATTGGTTTGGGAAAGCAACATGCAGATGCGTAGCCTATTTTTTTTTAAATTTATTGCCTGGTCGCCTTTTACCTTTTTACAAAATAAGTTGGTATATCTATATAATAGGTATGTAGTTAATTATTATTAGGATACATGAACGATTACGAATGGGGTTATAAACTAAAAGCTCTTTAGAGGTGGCAGCATTGTTGACTGTTCCGTGTCAAGCTGCGGCGCTGTCATTTTATTTAGATTGCGAGCAAGTGTTTTTTATTTTTTTTGCGGAAATAATTACTCAAATTAAAGTCAAATTACAAAGATGTGTACTTCAATTGAAAGAAGAGTTGAGTAAAAGAAAAGCTACTTTTTTAAAACTTTTTTTTTGGATCTTTGGGGAATACATGTACACCGTATTTTTGCAGTTAATAGCTGTGCAAATTGTCAAAGTTCATTATTTTACTATAAATAAATTGTTTTTTTACGAAACTAATATGGAGAATGACAGCTACACGTAAAATTTTAGGATCAGTCAACAGAGGCGACATCTGAAGTGAGAAATTGGCAGTTTATCACCCCATTCAAAAAATATGTTGGCATATGTAACCTAATAAATTGAGTTTTGAGCGTGACTGTACCTCGGTTGTTAAAATGTATGGAGAACTTTCAGAGGCTATTTGTTATGTTTGGAAGTCAAATTAAACAGATATTTTTATGTTAAGCTAAGGCACTAATTACACACTAAACGTTGATATGAGATTTCATACCAATTACCTTCTAATTATTGAGCTATCGTGTTGGGTCTGCTGCGTTGAACCTCCGCCCAGCAGGCACACCAAGATCGTTTTATAGCTCCGAAACGCTTGAAGCACTAGGTTTGAAACTTTTTTCTCGATGGCACCAAGTATAGCATTAAAGCTTAGAACTAGAACCATGTCTCTAACTTTGGCCGTTTCCGTGTACGAGAGGTGGGTCTGCTGCGTTGAACCTCCACCCAGCAGGCACACCAAGATGTTTTTATAGCTCCGAAACGCTTGAAGCACTAGGTTTGAAACTTTTTTCTCGATGGCACCAAGTAAAGCATTAAAGCTTAGAACTAGAACCATGTCTCTAACTTTAGTCGTTTCCGTGTACGAGAGGTGGGTCTGCTGCGTTGAACCTCCGCCCAGCAGGCACACCAAGATCGTTTTATAGCTCCGAAACGCTTGAAGCACTAGGTTTGAAACTTTTTTCTCGATGGCACCAAGTAAAGCATTAAAGCTTAGAACTAGAACCATGTCTCTAACTTTAGCCGTTTCCGTGTACGAGAGGTGGGTCTGCTGCGTTGAACCTCCGCCCAGCAGGCACACCAAGATCGTTTTATAGCTCCGAAACGCTTGAAGCACTAGGTTTGAAACTTTTTTCTCGATGGCACCAAGTAAAGCATTAAAGCTTAGAACTAGAAACATGTCTCTAACTTTAGCCGTTTCCGTGTACGAGAGGTGGGTCTGCTGCGTTGAACCTCCGCCCAGCAGGCACACCAAGATCGTTTTATAGCTCCGAAACGCTTGAAGCACTAGGTTTAAAACTTTTTTCTCGATGGCACCAAGTAAAGCATTAAAGCTTAGAACTAGAACCATGTCTCTAACTTTAGCCGTTTCCGTGTACGAGAGGTGGGTCTGCTGGGCTGATATCCGTCCAGCAGACCCACAAACAACGACCTATATTTCTTAAACTATGATGGCACTAGATATGGTTCTTTTGGCATCAATAGGCAAGGAAGGCACTGTGTATTGGCATACATAGAATACCTAAATTCATTGTTTAAATTCCGTGGGTCTGCTGGCCTGAGCTACACCGACATTCGGCCATCCGACACAGTGCAACCTCCCGGTGCACTAGTAGATCCAATCAGTCAGTTTTTTAACTCATTTTAAAATCAAAATAGTTCTATTTTAAAGAATGTTTAGGATGTCACTTGAAATAAGTCAAAGTTTGACCCTACTGACTCTACGCCTGTTCGCAAAGGTGCAGTCATCCCCCGAGAAGAACAGGCAAGAAACTCTAAGGGTTGCTCTTTTAAAAAAATCTCATTACAAATGTTCTTATTTCCTAATTTAGACTAAATCTAAAATATCTCTAGAGCTGAGCAGTTTATTCCCTTAGTTTATTAATAAATTTCTAAAATTCTTCCATAGGTAAATTTTTAATACACATGAGAATCTTATTATAAAGACGTAAAAACATTGATCAGAGTTCGTGATTTTATGAAGACGACTGTCTAATACATCCAGTTTATGCTTGGTTCTAGAACCATTATGCCTATCACTAATTTTCTTAAACAAATGTATATTTTTCCTTTAATTTAAAAGAGTTTAAGTTAATAGTTATTTTAATACATAGATTGAAATACTATACAATAAAATGATGTAGTTTAGACTTACAAAGAAACAAGGGAATAAAGGCATTTCAACTAAATAATGTTACATCGAAAACTACAAGATTAAATTTGTAAAGATCTAGACTTTCTATTACATCGCTAGGATTGCAAATTAAAATGAACTTAAAAATAAACGGGTGTAATAGATGATGTCGACATTAAACTAATGTCTGTTTTAAAAACATAAATGCTTGGTCTAAATTCTATCGAAACAATCACTTACGTCCTAATTTTTTTATGAACTACGGTCATACTTTTAACACAAAATTTTGGTTGTATAATAATAACACAAAATGGATTGTAATTATCTGAATAAACATTATTTTTTAAATTTCAATTAAAGGCTTAATTAACCATAACAACAACCATATTTAACAATTATGGAAATCACGACATTCGGTAAATGGTGTTTTCCTCAACTAATAAGAATGAATACAAATCAGTAATTATAAAAATATTCCTGCTAGGACCTTGGTAAGCAAATGACCTCGGTCTTTGGTAAACAGATGAAACGAAACTTCGCAACCCGGTTAAATTATCAATAAATTGGGTACATAAGTTAATAAGGTATTAATTACTACTTAACACTCAAAAATTTTTCGAAACAACGTAAGAATACTTCATTAAGTGGGTAGGTAGTGACCATATTCCTAGATTATGCCTAACACAATTAAGATAAGTCTTTGTTGATCAATACTATGTAACAAAACACAAGGAATTAAAATATAATTAAATAGCTTACATTTGCACCTTTATAAATTTCATAATGTATTTGATGTACCAAAATGTTAATAGAATAAGATCAAAAACATCAGAATTATATTTGAATGTACTTAACAATCATTATGACTGCATTTGTCTCACTGAGACTAATTTGAATGTTTTTAATGGAGAAGTATTTGACCCTCGATATACCGTTTCGCAATACTTTAACCACTCATTTCGCAATACTTTAATAAAAATTACCGAGAGTTAGAAATTATCTCCCGCATGATACTTCTCCTACACTAGTAAAATACATCTGCTGAAGTTTATGTCTTGTTTTGCGCTGTTAAAACCTAAAACATGCTGTGTGTACTACTTTAGGTTTATGGTTTAGTTAAAAACTAATTAAACTATGTCCTTATCTTTTTAAGATTGTAAACTGTTTGTACTGTACACCTATTAAATAAAAAATAAAAATTAGGTACACACTTTTGCGTAGATTGCATGTCATTACTTGAGATGTTACTTCCTGAACTAAATACTCGAAATAAGGTCTTTTCCAATCATGGATGATTTCGAAATTCCTATGGACATAAATGGTACCGAAGCAAATTAATCTGCTCGGTGATGTGATCTCGTTTTTTTATCGTTTTGTTTGCTTTTTTTTTTTGTAAAGAGCTTCGTACATATTCGAAAAAGTTAATTACTTATAAGGCGCTCTTCTGTTTACATTTCTGTAACAGTTATAGGTACCTCTTAGAAACTATTACGTCTATTAGTATAGTAATGTGCTAACTCAAATCAATTAAAAATTCAAAACGAAAATTCTTACAGGTCTCTCGGTCCTGTGGGATAATTTATAAAGGTCTTGCACGTTAAGAGAATTTATTCATAAATTTACTTTTATAATTTTACTTCTACATTTTTATTAAGGAACATTGTTCAGTAATGCTGAAACTTGACTGGCATTAAAATCTTCATTGAAATAAATATATTTGAAGTTTAAAAACACCACATGTTTCTCAATCATTCATTGACAACAAGAAAATCAACAACTTGAAAGAAACTTGATGACCTCATTTAATTTCAACCTGCAAAATTGTTAACTGAATTCTTACTAACTCTGTAGCACTTATACTGTGGTCGGAACACTTCGATACCGCGTTTTGGAATACACGTAGCCATTGAGTAGTATGTCATTAGATGGTTAATTTTTGTGCAGCTTTGGTTACACTACGGATTGTTATGAACGCAATACCTACTTACTATCACCTTTATTTTCGTAATGTTATGTGTTACTGGAAAAGGCAGACTTGAAATGTGTTCAATATCACATAACATTTGAATTTTTATTTGCATTAGTAACCACTTTTAATTTCGGATTAAAAAATATGGATGAGAAAAGCATTTAACTTAGTTTGCCAAACGGCATACACTAACATGTAATCCGTATGGTTGTCGAGTGGTTTCAGTTGGTCCCGAAATATTATATTCTGGACTCGTAAAAAAAAGTAATAATTATGACATTGTAATACGCAATCAGATGACTGTAATTAATTGAACAAGTAACACATTTCCAACGTGGCAAAGACAGAAATTTAAAATAGTTTTAGTAAAATCTATATAAATTATATACTGATAACATTGGATGTGACAGAAAATGACCATTCGTGTTGTTACAAGCTTACGAGTTTTATTTTGTCTCAAACTATTCGGCCAAGTTATGATAAAGACGAATTGACAAAATCATTAATCTCATCCGAAAGCAATTTTAAATGAAGTTTTAAAACAGTTTAGAATGCGTTATTGGATGTCGCATAGATTGAATGTAGTTTAAATGAGTGGTGCATCGGTTTGATCTGACAATATTACATTATACTCTTGAACTAAAAGACTTATTCTGAAGATACATTTCTGCTATGCTCGGTATATATACTCCTTTATTCTACGTAAATATTCTACTGTAATAATTGACTTCAATAACAGCTCAAGTTCAACGTGCTTCTTAGTGTAATGCGTCGCATTCAAATATCGAATTTACAACGCCAGAGGGCGAGCAAGCCTTGGGAAGTGCCCTAGGTAATATTACCTGTGTCCCTAGTTTAATATCACCGTCATCCAAGGAACGCGAAGCGTGAGTTCGTCGCGGGCTATGCTAGCTATGCAGTACTGCTACTACTAATTCAGTAAAGTGTTGTACAAAGATATTGTGGAACGTAAGATGTACTGATTTTCAACTCAAATGCAACTTGAAATGTTTACACGGCTAAAACTGCAAACTACAGGTCTTCACAAAAGATTAATGTTGTTGCAACCAGTAAACAATAAAATAGTAAAAATGGTCGCATAAATTAAATTAACGTTACACACTCAAAGCCCACACTAAGGTTTTTCCTTGTGTCGTGGGTCCCTCGGAACATACATAAAGACAAGACAAACACACATGACCCGAGAACAAACATCTTTTTACACAAATGTTTGCCCCGACTGGGAATCGAACCCAGGCCGCATGGGCAAGAGGCAGCGCCACTAATACTCGACCAAACCGGCCGCATGAGCAATTCTTAACATATTTATTGACAATACTAAAAATATACAAAAACTTAGTACCTTTATGTTGTGACTTATCGTTGAAATCACAATATATCTGATTTGTTTACAAATGAACTATTAAAGATAAAGCATAATTATACCAATTTCGTATTTGATAAAATTTAGTTAGGTAAACATATAAGATAGATGACAAGAAACCAACTTAATAAAGTAAACTAAAGTACAACTCTTCTTTTAAATAACTTTGTTAAGCTAGATCTTATACCTATTTTTTTTTTCTTTAATGAACAATGTTGGGCATCAAACTTAGTCTATCTTTTTGATGCGGATTTTTACCAAAACTCTGATAAAACGATAACTTCGGCTAGTTTTCTTCAAAGTAGGCCAATGACTGCGCATGTTCCTTCCTTTGCGTGCTTTTTTCATTGGGTAACTTATTGAGAAACCTCCATTCCTGATTGATATATCGTCATCGCCGTGTTCATCTCACCTTACATTGGGCAGCGTTATACTCTGAAATCATACACTCCTCTGAGTAGATATCCATTCCAATAGCTGACCTGAAGACCTTCAAGACCTTGTAAGCCTAAAGTAGTAACTAAACTCATTCAAACAGTAAACTGACTGAGTATCAAAGCTGCTTATAACAATAGTTTTTTTTTGTACTGCGGGTATTATACTAAAGAAGCTACTCATTCTGTTCCCAAGCGAAAGAGTACTCGTAACAAGGGCAAAATTTAACTCGTACAATCTCAATCCAGCTAAGTATAAGTTTATTGAGCAAGATTGGCTGATATTGCTTTTCTTGTCACAAACGATATATCTGTCAGTACTTAATTAAGCAACTTTGTCGAATAATGAAGTGAAAATAAATTCTGTGTCAGTATAAAATTATAGTGATTTCCCAATAAGTATCGTTAAATTGTGCGTCGTTTTTAAAATCTTGACGACACACAGAGTCTTTATTCAACAAAGAAACTGGCTGTTTTCACTGGCGCACATGGCCAACCTCAAATGGCACACAGTGCCGACTTAATTCAAGTAACTGAGCTTACCCGAACATAAAGAGGTGGTTAAACTACAAATTCTACATCTCCTTTTTATGTACTGATTACGTAATCTCACAGCTTATTTGACTTTATTTATTAAGTAAATAAGAGAAATACAAAGCTCTTTTAAACACATAAGAGGAAGAGACACACTTAGTCCCTTATCAATAAGCAAGAGACACACTTAGTCTCAACTATTACTAAGCATAAGATAGACTTAGTCTCGACTATCACTAAGCATGAGAGACACTTAGTATAGACTATCACTAAGCATGAGACACTTAGTCTCGACTATAACTAAGCATGAAACACTTAATCTCGACTATCACTAAGCATGAGACACACTTAGTCTCGTCTATCATTAAGCAAGAGACACACTTAATCTCGTCTATCACTAAGCAAGAGTCACACATAATCTCGTCTATCACTAAGCAAGAGACACACTTAATCTCGTCTATCACTAAGCAAGAGACACACTTAGTCTCGTCTATCACTAATCAAGAGACACACCTGGCCTCCTCTATCACCAATCAAGAGACACACCTGGCCTCCTCTGTCACTATGTAAGAGACACACTTAGCCTCCTGTAATTTCGCCTAGCTACACAATTATATAAATAAGTACTGCAAAACTGTACCTCACATAGACTAATTTACATTCTCTGAAAATGTTACTGTAAATAATAATTATGAAATAGAAGAGGTCGTAAGAATGTTAAACGTCGTCATACACTTCTAATTAAAACGACAAGGGTTTCGTATTCGAGTTCGAATGACGGTAGCTCGATGTAAATAACCTCAAGTGAGAACATTATTTGGACCGCACAAGGCAATAAAAAAAATGTTCAATCACTATTTTGCAGCCCAATACAGCATTGTCAGAGGGTAGCCCTGACCGAAATGTTACAACTGGTCATGCCGGTTATAGAACTGTATTAAAGAGAAGATTACAATTATTAGATATCGCTAGACTAAGTTATCCGGGAGTAGCCCGAACCAAACTGTCTTAACGAAGGTCTAATAATGCTTATCAGGTTAACATTTCCGGGTCATGCCTTGGGAGAATGCCAAACCGATTTATTAATTAGATTTCTATACTGGGGTAGTATGACAACGTTTAACATTATTCAAATTTTAAATTATGTTCACATATCTTGTACAGTACTAGCAAATTAATATGAGTAGGTACGCTTTTATTACGTAATACCTGTATCGTGTAAGTAACGAACATAATCCGAATTTTGAACAGTTGTTCTTTAAGCCACAATTTATACGTTTTTACTTTACGAGAGAGAGAAAAAAAAAACGGACACATGATAACCGACTGAATTTATGATTGCAACCAACTTAATGAATTTTCTGCTACCCCAAATCATTACACGACAATATTATCAAGGAGTAGCCTTGACCCAATGGTGTATGCAATGAATTGACGTAATTGTACTGGAATAGCACTACTAAGGAGTTGCCTTAACCGAATGCTATTCTGACAAGAAGATATCGTTTGCAATCAGTACAGCGGTGTAAATGCGGCTGGCTTCTAACAATTTATCGCATGAAAACACTGCCAAAGAGTAGCCCTGGCCGAGTGTTTTCAGCAATTCAATCAAATTGGCATTAGACAGACATGACCTGGCCATAGCCGCAATACCAATCCAATGTTCAACTAGGTGCCGCGAAACAAATTCTGATTATATGATCGTAATAGGTGACTTAAAGAACAATTAGTAAAATGCATGAATTTAAAACTGCATTAAAAACATACCCTCTTTTTCCTTGGTGATGAGCGTAGTCATCCCGCTGCTGAATTATGGTGAACTCAATAAATAAGCAGTATATCTTGATAATCTTGATTTATTTCTTCAAATTGTCTACTAGTAAAATTACAACCTTGGTTTACTTCTTAACAATATAATGTCTTTCTAGACAACTGTTCGACTCGTGTGCTCGCTAAAAACTGACTGCTTGGGCTCGGCCAGCGGCCGTATTCCCTCTCCCTTTTTACTCCCTTCTTCAAAATGGCGTTCTTAGCATGTGGTTGGTGAACGTTTTACCAATCGCAAGCCAAGAACTGTGCCTATGTTTGGAAAAATGTGTCACGAAACACATTGAAAATTATGAATCACGACATTAGTGTTGCGAATTGCGATACTAATACATCGTTCATTCGGGGATTCCCACAAAAATGGATACGTTTAGGTACTCGCTTAGAACCGAGTATTAGGGGAGTTAAAATTAACGCACGCTACATAAATATTATGTACGTTAAAGTCTTCTATTTTTAACCTCTGGAGCACTGCAATTTTCCGCGATTTTTTTTTTCGCGGATAATTCAGTGCTTGAGGCCACCCTACTGCACCGGTTCAGAAAAAACTAATTGTAATCAACCGTTCCATCTTCTTATCATTTCCCGCTTTTTGTTTTAATTTTTTTAATGAATGTAGCCAATAAAACATGGCGGTCCTCAACGGCGAAACGGCGGGTGACTCCGATAGCTATGAAGCTGTTATTTAGTACTTTAAAGTTGTTATGTTGTCTTTCTGAGAAAACCATAGTGTAAAATGAAAAAAAAAGACAGCGTCGTGAGTGACATTTCTGTGCAAAACTAACCTGCAATTTCGCGGTATTTTAAAATCACTAGCGATTTTTTTTCCTTTTTCATCCAATTAGGATAGGCAAAGGTCTTCAGACCGTATAGCCTAATAAACCATTTGATAAAACCAAAACATAACCTCTTTAGCTGTCAAACAAACACCAGCTGTGCCGCTTTGTATTTATTAGAAGCTCATAGTAGGGTTCACCGTTGTAAGTTATGAAGTCGTTATTGAATAATTATAAAGCATTTTAGTGGTATTGAACGTTTATGAATAACGTTTACAGAGAATATCCTTATAGCAGGCTTATAAACCTATGTCAACTTTTTATGAATAAGACTAAGCGTATAATAAACCAGAATACATGAAAAGAAAAATGCATATACCAATGTTTACGTAAGCATGGGAGGGGGGGGGGGGGGGGGGGGGAAAGAGTTTAGCTTATTTTTTCTGACAATGGAGAGAAGGGTAAATAATTGTTGTAAATCTGCTTACGTAATACTTGAACTTGAATTTTTTGCTAACAAAATTAAAGTCAATATTTTTTTGTTGTTTAGACGAACGCAATAGCGAGGATAGCAAAAGCGTCCGAAGTTCAGCGAGTGAGGAGGGAGGTAGTCCGCGCCGCTCGCCGCTGCACTCCTTCTCAGCCATACTCGACCGACTCACGCCGCACAAGGACAGCGACGAGGTATATATACAAACATACACACACACACAGCAATAGAACACACATGCGGTACATACACTACAATTTAGACGAGGTACAAACACATACTTTTTACAACATAGACTTCACACACATTTTATAAATAATTTAAATAAATAAAAGACACACTACAATATAGACGAGATTGTAGGTGTGGTTGCTCCTATGTTGAAATCGTACTAGTTGTACGTTGGAGGACAAAATTAATGAGATAAACACACATACAGTACAGCATAGACGAGGTACACACAAATACACCACTACAGTGTATGTGTGTGTGTACCTTACACACATACACTACAAAATGTATAAAGTACACACAGATACATTACAACATAGATAAGATATATTAAACCACACCAAAAAAATCGTATCATGACCCAAAAACTTTGCATCTGTCACTTAATCCCTATTTGTGACTGTCAAAATGAAAAGATACAACTTTGGGGATATTCGTTAAGGTTCAAAATAGTTGTGATGAACTACTAAAAATCGCTCTTATTGGCAACCCCGAAAATTGTACCTTTTACTAAACACAGTCACATTTACATCTTAGGATAAGAGTTGCGAGTGCAAATGTTGTCCATTGCCATTCGACGAATGTTATGGGCACCTTTGCACCAAGGATGACAAGGGGCGGGTTATTTGACTGATTTATGTAATTTCAGTTTTTGACATGATATGTAATTTAAGATAATATACAGGTTGAAAAAGAACCTTCTAGCTTTTTTGAAAATCCTGAACCAGTATCTCTTACTGAACACCTTTTTTTTTATCGGTGGATTTTTTTTCCTAAATGTAGACTCCGCCCGGGCGCACCCCCCTCGCGCTGCCCGCACCCCTCGCGTGCCTGGGGTACGAGTCATGTCTACGTTTAGGCAAAAAAATAACCATTCCCATTGAAAAAATATTAAAAAAAATGTTTTTTTTCATAAATGTGTTCTTTGAGTGATACTGGTTCAGGATTTTGAATATAGCTAGGAGGTTTTTTTTCACCCAGTATAATTTTTTTTTGTTATTTCTTTACTAAATAAACACATTTAACCAACAGGGTCAAGTAGAAAAGGGCTCGTATATCCAAAGTGAGCTAGAAGCCTTAGAGCGTGAGCAGAAATCTATCGACGAGAAGGCAGCCGCGTTGGAGAAACAATTGCGACGAGTCATGGAGTCCGCGGACAATAATGAGGTAAATGCACTTTATTTACTATTTGTTAAGGTGTATATTTGTATAGTTCTGTGGAGTGGTAGAGATCTGAGAGATGTGTGTAATCTTGTGTACGAATTTACTGTACGAATTAGGTTTATAGTTGTTCGAAATTGCTGAACTACAATATTTTTTACGTTTTCAACCCCATGACCGCCATTTTGAAAAATTTCTAAGCACTAAATCGATGAAAGAATTGCATATAATTATCGAACCTACTCACAATATTTCACGAGAGTTGGTTTAGAAAAAAAGGCATATACAAAGGGATTTGTTGTATACACACAGGGATTTGTTGTATACACAAAGGGATTTGTTGTATACACAAAGGGATTTGTTGCATACTCAAAGGGATTTGTTGCATTCTCAAAGGGATTTGTTGCATACACAAAGGGATTTGTTGCATACACAAAGGGATTTGTTGCATACACAAAGGGATTTGTTGTATACACAAAGGGATTTGTTGTATATACAAAGGGATTTGTTGCATACTCAAAGGGATTTGTTGCATACACAAAGGGATTTGTTGCATACACAAAGGGATTTGTTATATACACAAAGGGATTTGTTGTATACATGCAGCACAATCGTTTTTTTTTGTCGGTAGGTCTTCTTCTTATCGTGTAGGCTAGTCATGTGTGTGTCGAACTTGACTAACCCTGGTGTCAGAGTTTTCGAACCGCACAGTGGCATTGACTTGGTTTTAACGACTGTAGTCAATCGACAACGTGTTTGCTTACATTTTCAGTCACTTGGTTTGAAACAGACTATTAGTTGTGATGTGACTATTTTTTAATTTTATTTTCCAGAGAAAGTGGAGCAGTCTAGTGTTTATATGTATCAGTCCGCCTCCCAATCCGGTACCTAACTTCCTTATCCTCATCCTGTCAGTATTAAGGGCAACTTACCGCAACTTTAAAAAAAAATATTCTGATAACAATAATGTATTACTTGAAAATGTTAATTATAATAAATAAATACTTGAAATGTTAATAATTTACATTAAATTGAATTATATAAATATTATTTCAAACTTAACATAGCTAGTCGCTCTTCTCCTTAAATTGCTGTGCCCCCACGGGGCGTCACATCAGATTGTTATTGTGTTGTAAGATCTTTTAAGAATTTTTTGTGACTTGCAATAAAGAAATAGAAATCCAGATATATCTAAACTCAATTTTCTTTTGACGTTTTTGATTTAATTAAACGTCAAATATCAAATAACGTCAAAGTGAAGTCGAGTTTAGAGATAATCTAGATTACATATGCTCACACACCTTACGCTTACGCATATCACCCCTAGACAGTCGTCTCCACAAGGTCACAAACTCTTTTATGGGTCAATGTATACGTTTCTATTATAAGATTCCCATGTGCATTCAAAATTTACCTTCGGACAAATTTAAGACAGTAATTAAACAAAAACTTTGCAAAAAGGGCTTTTACAAAATTTCTGATTATCTATTACACAGCCATGGGAATGAACTGCTCAGCTCTAGAGTTATTTCAGATTTTGTTAAAATTAGTAATTAAGAAAATTTGTAATGCGATTTAAAAGAGCAACCTCAAAGTTTCTTACCTGTTCTTCTCTGAGGAAGACTGCACCTTTGCGAATAGGCGTAGAGTCAGTAGGGTCAAAAGAACGAATGCGTATGTATGTATTTAAATCGTTTAATGTATGTTTGTATGTATTTCATGTAATCTTGACTAGTTTTAAGTGGCATCCTGAATCTTATATATAAAAATGAATCACTAAATCTGTTGGTAAGCGCAAAACTCGAGAACGGCTGGACCGATTTGGATGATTCTTTTTTTGTTGTGTTGTTCCTTATTGTCAGGAGAAGGTTCTTATGAAATAAAAAACTAAAAAAGTGTCACGGGGACGAAGTCCCGGGCGGAAAGCTAGTGTATAATACATGCATAATATAGTAGAGAAACACTGAAAATTTTAGAGGTTTCTAATGTGATGTCGTAAATAAACACATTTTTTTACACTTACATTGCAAACGCTGGCTGAACCCTATGAGATAGATCAACATAATGTCCTACAGTATTGTACACCTTGAAAAGGTCTACAGAAAAGTCCGCGATAGTATATACTGTCTATCTCTTAGGGGTAACCCACAATAACCATTTTTTTCCTTTACTTTTTACAAGAAATAATGACTTATTTACGAAGCGATTTTAAGCAATACAGCATTAATCCTTATCCAATTAGGTACTTTAAATAAATTGTGCATACAATATAGATAAATATTGCCCTCAACAGCATGTAATTTAAATTAATATTTTCGAAGATATGGCAGATTTAAAATGCAGGGACAAAGCGGTTGACCGATTTTGATGAACTTTGGTACTAAGATTAGACCTTGGGAAAGGGTATAGGTTACATTTTATCTCACAGCTGGGCACAATGTAACCTGTAGTCCACGCGGGCGAAGCCGCGGGCGGAAAGCTAGTGTCCTATAAAATAAAGATTTTTTTCTATTCTATTCTGTCGGGCTTACATCAATCCCAGAGAACATCAGTGGTTTTATAAATCTATATTATAATCTCGTTGCTGCAAGTCGCCCTTATTGTTGTAACTAGTCCATAGAATCAGATTCCAGTCCAACCCGCATTGTGGGCGCGTGGTGGACTATGGCCTAAATTCCCTTCGTGTTTCGAAGGGAGGCCCGTGCCCTGAGGTGGGGACGTAATAAAAAATAAGTATTTTTTAAACGCTTACCCGCGTGAGAGATATTCACAAATAATTCTAGGGAAAGAAAATTTTTCGGTGCGAATTGGGCTTGAACCTAAGACCCTAGGATTAGACTTGGATTTCGCCGCTTGACTTAGCACGATAGCTCTTGAGGTCATTGGTTCAAGTCTTATTCGAGCCGAACATTTTTCCCACCCTAAAATTATTTTTGAAAATTAAAATTGTTTTGATCTTGAATGAAGTCTCGAAGAAAGCTAGATATCATTATCTTTGCAAAATTCTTAAAGATAGGCTTCTAAACATTGTAACTGATCTTTTTTGTTATATAACAGGGCTTTAGGTAAATCACTTTCAACCTCTAGGGTGGTTAATCAGTCCATGAAACTGAACAACTTCCCCAAGTAACATAGGTCAAAATACGAAAAAAAAGATTTTGATCGCCCATACAAAATGCGCTATATGCTGATGAAGTTTGTATGGGAACTCAATTTTTTTTTCGTATTTTGACCTATGTTCCTTGGGAAAGTTGTTCAGTTTCATGGACTGATTAACCACCCGAGAGGTTGAAAGAGATTTACGTAAAGCCATAACATAATAGGAATCTGTCCAAAACGGAATCCGTCCAAAAAGGAATCTGGCGAAAAAGGCCTAAATCCAATGAACCCTGTACACGTACAGTTGTATGTATGTATGTATGTATGTATGTATGTAATGTTGTTGTAGGAGGAAGATCGTCTGATGTCGCAGTGGTTCCACCTGGTCAACAAGAAGAATGCGCTGCTCAGGAGACAGATGCAGCTCAACATACTGTGAGTAGACATCGTTATAACAGTTTATTTTCCTTTACAAAACAATATATCTTACTGTAACAGCCTGGCTAAAAACATAAATGATAAGTCCTACTTTTTTAACCGACTACAAAAAAGGAGGAGGTTTCTCAATTCGACCGTATATATAGATTTTGATTATTCTTTTTTTGTTGGAAAGGGAGTATCCCAAGGGTGGTCCCATGGTAAGGAAACCAGGATCTGATGGTGGAATCCTGAAGAAATTGAGGGAAACTCTCGAAAAAATTGTCTTTTTGGGATTGAAGTCGGTGACTCTTACGTTTTTGACGTGGAAAATTATAATTTCACTCTTTATTATATCCCATGTAGTCTAAGTAAGTTAGGTATCTCTCTTGCAACCTCTCGGGTGGTAAATCAGTCTATGAAACTGAACAACTTTCCCCAAGGAACATAGGTCAAAATACGAAAAATAAATATTAACATCCCATACAAAATGCGCTATAAACTTATAAAGTTTGTATGGGAACCCAAAAATATTTTTTTTTGGTATTTCGACCTATGTTCCTTGGGGAAAGCTTTTTAGTTTCATGGACTAATTTACCACCCGAGAGGTTGCCAGATACATACCCAAAGCCCTGTAGATATAGTCAAATGCGTTGCGAACTTGGCTAACCCTGGTGTCAGAGTTTTCAAACCGCACAATAGCCTCTGACTTGGTTTTAACGACTGCAGTCAATCGACAGCAGCCGGACCGACAGTTTAACGTGCCCTCCCGTAACATAATTTGCCGTTTCGTTCACCCGTTAGGTTCCCTGCCTCTGTGTACGTTGCTTAACCGCACTGATCGGTTGAGATCAGCGAGTGCCATTGGTCTAAGAGCGCTTTATTAAATTAGCGAATCATTTATTAGTGAACAAGAAGAGGACCTGAGTCGTCGTTGTGAGCTGTTAGCTCGGGAACTGAGACTGTCGCTCGGAGTGGACGAGTGGAGGAAGACACCCGGACAGAAACGGAGGGAGAGGCTGCTGTTACAGGTAACAATTTAACACGAAATAAAATAACGTAACAGGTAATAACATAACACTACAACATAACACAATAACATAACACAAAAACATAACATAACACATTAAAATAACTAAGAATTGAGTGGAGGATGACACCCGGACAGAAACGGAGGGAGAAACTGCTGTTGCAGGTAACAACATAACACTATAACATAACACAAAACAAAATAATATAACGCAACATAATGCAAAAACATAACACAATAAAATAACAATGACTTGAGTGGAGGAATACACTTGGAAAAAAGCGGAGGGAGAGACTGCTGCTACAGGTAACAAGATAACAGTAAAATGTAACACAAAACAAAATAACGTAATGCAACATAACATAAAAACATGTCATAAAACAATAAAATAACAAAGACTTGATATGGTAACAACACCACAAAACAAAATAACAAAAAACAACATAACATAAAAACACAACATAACACAATAAAATAACAAAGACTTGAGTGGAGGAAGAGACCGACGAAGCGAAAAGAGACTGTCATTACAGGCAACATAACAATATATCAACAACGCAACAATAACAGCACGATTAATAACACAACAGAGGAAGACTGCACCTTTGCGAATAGGCGTAGAGTCAGTAGGGTCAAAAGAACGAATGCGTATGTATGTATTTAAATCGTTTAATGTATGTTTGTATGTATTTCATGTAATCTTGACTTGTTTTAAGTGGCATCCTGAATGTCCTATAAAATAAAGATTTTTTCTATTCTATTCTATTCCAACACAAAAGACTAGGATTTCAAGGATTTGAGTCGTTGTTGTGAGTTACTAGTGAGTTTTACGTTAGTTTTGAGTAAAGTAAGTTAAGTAAAAGTAAGTAAAAAGTTATTTATTGTCACAAAATAATTACAAATTAAAACTTAATAACTAATTTAAAAAATAATAATAAAAAAGTGTGGCAAAAGGAAAATGGCTCAGCTTGTGCAGTGAAAAGCCGAAGCCACGTCATTGCGCTGATTTTCAGCCATTTCCTATTCCCTTTAAGATGGTATGCGGGAACAACTAGTATTGAGGGCTTAAGGCTAATAAAATTTATAATATTAATAGTTAATAGTTTTACAACAATCTTTAAAATAAAAGACAACATTTTAAAATTGAGTTTTATGATGTTACATTTATTTGTTGTTTTGTTTTTCACAGGAACTTCTAGCGGCCGTCAACGAAAGAGATAGACTTGTACAAGAAATGGACGAGCAAGAGAGAGCGTAAGTGGTTTATATTAAATTAACTTTAATTAACAATAAAGTATTAACAAGTCAAAATTTTTTTTCAAATTGTAAGATGGGTTAACTCTTGACCTCAATCTTGACCAAGGTCATGGATGAGGTCGACGATGGAGCGAGTTAACCCAGAAAATGCCTATAAAGGCACTGGTACTCCCACGCACCGACGGAACACAGCAAGCTGTTTGGCGTCGGACTTCGGTAGGAGGGTGGTCGCGAACCAGACAGCCCTTTACAGAGCCTACCACACCGCATGAGACCATAGGACGACACCTCAGATTCAGAAAAAAATGAAGTGTCGTTGCCTGGGTGGATTAATAGGAGGCAAGTCTCATTTGTGTTTCCTTAGTCGCCTCTTACGACACCCACGGAAAGAGATGGGGTGGTGTTATTCTCAGCCGATCACCACACGGTAAAAAAAGCATAGACCGAAAGGCATAGACCGAATATAAGACTATCCGAAGGATATTCTTTTTGGTTTGAAAGCTGATGTAGTTATACATATTTGATCAAAATTGGTTCAGTCATAAAAAGTGATAAATATCGGTTTGATACCATTTTTTTAGTATTTTAGAGATAATTCACCACTACCGTTGTTTTACTAAACCTTTTTTTTAGGTTTTTATTACTTTTTTCTTTTTTCCAACAGGATAGCCGATGACGCAGAAATCGAGCATAATCTATCCCAGGTAGAAATTCAAAGGAAAAATAACTGTATACTGCAGTGAATAGAGTCTTAAATCACGTGTAACAAACAGTCAGGCGTGTATTTACCCGACTGCCAAAGAAGGAGGGTAATGTTTTTCGAGTGTATGTAAGTATGTATGTATGTCTTTTCCTTTGTGACCTCCTGTAGCCTAAACGGCTTGATGGATTTTGATGTATGAGGTATCGTTAGATTTGTCTTGATTACGGGAGTGTCATAGGATACATTTTATCCTAAAAGTCCCACGGGATAAAGACATAATAATATTTTTTAGTGTGCAGTCGGGTATTTTGTTTTTTTTGTTCAATTAAGTTCAATTTTAAACAAAAAAGAAATTGATTTTTCTTTTAAATCTACTGTCCAAACTAATGTTTTTAAATATTGTCAATTTAAATTATTATATTAGTAAAATACAGCTGGTTTTTTCTGTACGTTATGTTATAATTTATAATAATAAACTCTAAAATGCAAAAAGTGAAGTCTATCCCTTAATTCGATATTTCAAATTTTTTATTAAACCTGGGAGGGATAAGTAAGTAAAAATATTTTTATGTTTTTGTGCTGTATTAAATATAATAATTTAAATCTTCTCAGTCCATTAGAAGTTAAAATCAACTAAATTATCTTAAAGTGACGTTTTTAAAATTTTACATTATAACCTAAAAGTGTGCTTTGACGAAAAAAAAATGCAAATTTTAGAATTGTTTAAAAAAAATCGGAGCATTTTGTGAGACCCATAATACTCAGTTGTTTCCTACATTACTGTTATTTTTCGCGAAATAGCTTCTTATTTTTAGGTTTTATATGTATAAAGTTTCTTAAAAGTAAGATTTATTAAGATACTGGTATGATAAAAAAAAAACTTTTTGTGTCCAATGTATACTTCTAAAATCCGATTGGTCGAGCCTTTCTCAAAAATGCAATAATTCTTAATATCAACCGATTGCCATTCTAGTATTTTAATTAATCTTAATTATTTTTTTGGTATTATTTTTACCAAAGATATCTTAAAATATGGAAAAAAATGAATTATATTTTCGAAACCTAAATCCCATAGGTTCTTATTCACCTATCGCGATGCCTTTCAATCAACTATGGATTTTATGCCTAATATTTAAGAAAGTAAAGACCAAGTAACTAAGTAACTCATTAAAGTTGAAGCTTCGTTAAATGTAATGCCGTCCTTCTTCTTCTATCATATCGATGGCAAAATAATTTTTTTTTGGCCCAAAACTTTGCCACTTTTGAAACTTACGAAGGCGAGTGGTGCTATTTAGGTCTTCTTTAAAAAGCGTGAAATCCATTGGTGGTTTAATATTTAAATAATGTTTAAAAATCTTCCGCAACGTGAAATTGTGATACATAAGTACAATTCCCCAAATATGTGAAGTTGACAAGGAAAATGTAAGTACCAAATTGTCGAGTGACTATTTAAAAGCTGACATAAATTATTGGTATAATGACTTTGTATTTTATTTACTAACAGAAATCCACAGCAATTTTATTTTTATTTCATAATAAAGACAGTGCCGTTAAAAGAAACAAGACGAAAATGTAGACTTTGGAAGATATTTAGGTCGACAATTGTCGTTTTGTTTGACAAATGACAAAATGGTACTTTTCCTTGTAAACATGACATTTGTAACAATTATACAAAAGCTACCAAACGACGTAGCCATTATTTTTTTAAGTAGATGATTTGTAAAAGCGATCAATCATTTTTTATTGTAAATAGATTTTAATTTTAGATGTACATTGATATTTATTTTGCGGCTTTTTAAAAATTAAATCTTCCCTCAGGGACTTACAATTACTGCAAGATTTCATATCATTTGAGAGATTTGTATAAAACGAATCCAGTATCATTTAACTAATGAAATACATACATAATGTTGTTATTTACTTAACAAAATCGAATACAATTTTAAATAATCTACGCGTTCTAATCCAGGAATATTAGGTGTTTCACCTCGAAATGAGAGATAGTCAGCTAAAAAGTTGTATAAACCTTTATTTTAAAACCCTAAAACTTGTCTCAAAACCTACATATCGTAGGGTGTCCGCGTCTACTAAAATTCCAAGGTCAAAGGTCAAAATACGATTTTTTACACATTTATTGCAAATATCTCGTTTCCTATGGGTTGTATGCTATTTGTACTTATCACAAATATTGTAGAATTCTCTACAACTTTTGTTCAAACTTTTTTTTAATATCTTGAACATTTTCGAGAGAGAGGGCAGAGCGCGCGCAGTGTTTTAATCGTTATAGATCCTAAACGGTAATTCTGATTGTAAAACGGTATGAGAAACCTAACAATGTTTTTAATACCTATTCAACGATACCCCACTTGACATAGTTCGTCATAAGTTGACATAGGTCATAAATAATGACCTTGAAATTTGTGTAGACGCGGACACCCTACGATACGTAGGCAGGGGGGTGTCACTCCGCAGTTTAGGTATGTTCTTGCGGCGGGCATACTGAGTATGCCAAATAATATGTGTGAACAAAATAATATGTGTATCTACTTATTGACAATATTAAAACCAGACAGAAACACGTTTTTCCATCACAATAGTCTTTAGGTGTCTGTAGTTAGTAGGTATTTAGGCTAGGTATCAAATAACATGTTTGGTTATGTTATCTTGTGTTTTTACTTACTACACTTCCTAACTAAAGTTACTCTTGGTTTTATAAGCATTGTTATCCAACTTAATTAATTTCAATAATAATTTACCTCTGAATCGGCGGCGAGTGTTAACCCTGAGCTCTCGTCGCGAACGCGGCATCGAGTCGGCGGTGCGCAATAGAATACGAACGCTAGCGGCTGACTATAAGTTTCAATTTCTCTTGCAAGCCTGTGCCGCTCGCAATAGTAGGCAAATTTTTATGCCTAAAGTTGACATTTGTTATGGAGTGAGACTTCTGTACGTTAGTACTATTATTTATTCTGTGACGTAGGTTTTGAGACAAGCTTTAGGATGTTAAAATAAAGGTTTATACAACTTGTTTTACTGACTATCTCTCATTCCGAGATTCTCACCCTCAATTGACTAATTTTCCTGCATTATTCTTGCATTTTTACTCTTTAATAAAATGTCAACAATTTCGCTTGAATTTGGGACAAGTAGTAAAAAGTCACGGTTTTTAATTATGTTTACTCTATTTAAGCAATTTTAAATGCAGTATAAACTATATCGCTCACATATTTACTTAACAAGCATTGATATACAATAAAACAACTAGCTCAATCTCAAAGAAACATCAACCAAAAACTGTACGAGCTTTCGAACGAACTGACGGATGAGTGAGCAGGATAAAAGAACTGAACAAAAGAGTGAAAGATTAGCGAAAAAGAATGCCCAATCGGCGTGATGGGCATTCATTTGCCGCGGACACTTTTTGAGCGCGATTGGAAGTATAGTTGTTTATTGTAGGTGAATGTTAACAAGTCATTTTAGTGCATTTAGTTTTATTTAATTTGTCCTCTAATAAAGTAGTAAAGTCTTCTAAATTAAACTAATGAATAAAATCAAATCGTCCCTTTAGTTTTAGTGATATTTCATAATATTGAATATAATATTATGGGTATGTAATAGTAATGTATAATATTTTTGTGCAAATAATTAATTGTAATGAAATATTATTATAAAGTCGTAAACGTGCTTCGCGCTGACAATTTTTTTAATTTTAAAAGTTTTATGTTGTTTTATTAAATTTACTGTGGTAGTGTTCGCATAAACGGGTATTGTTTGCAACCAAATCTAAGGCCTGTGTTAAGAAAACTCAAGTTATGATCTATATTTAAGTATTGATTGTCTTTTTCTCTCATTATCAAAATGACAAAGACGACCGCTACTCAAGTGTAGATCTGAGTCGTTTCGTTCCGTAATACGGACCTTAGATACTTAAGTTTCTCTCTAGGAATGAAAGTAGGAACGAAATTCTCTTTTATGCAAACAAACTGATAAAAACATTCTGATTTGACGACATTAGTGTCTCACATACCTTCATTGCTGTTTTGAAATGATAGAAAGATATCAAATCTGAATCCTTTTAATACCATCGTCTTTCACAAAACCTCTAATTTACGAATATCACTACAAAAAGAGATCTGCAGTGTTACTACCATGTCTTAAAACAATATTAAAATAACCTATAAAGAAGAAACAGAGACAAACCTTTATGAGATGAGAAAAAGAGACAGCGCTTTATAACCTCGAAGTAGGATTATTAAATTTTATCATGGCGTGGTAGTAGGCCTGCTGATTTACCTATTTGATGTGGAATTTTTTTAAAGTATAAAGTTTTTATTTGTGGGATGACGTCCTGTCTCATTTTAAGACTCATTTCAAAGTACGGACGGCAGCAACTCAGGTTACCACACGCGGGCACTCTGTGCTGTTGTGATAAGAGTGGTTTTGCAATGAAAATGGAGTAACCTGATGCGCTGGCCTCTGATGTCTGTACTTCAACTGTGACAACGAAAGGGAACCACTTTGGAGTTAGTTAATAAGGTTGATTATATTACGATTCGTTAGTGTTGTACGTAGTTCCATAATTTATAATAGTCCGAGCTCCCGTTGCACGAAACCCTACCTCACGAGGTGGCAGCTCAGAAATGTAATGTAGTGATAGATACTACTTAGGAGCGCTGGATTTTAGTAGTTTGCCATCGCATATCCTGGAAGAAGTATTTTTTTTTAACTTGTATAGATCAGGTGGCAAGATGAAACTGATACAGATCGATTGCCCTAGACGTGCCGTTCATGAATATATACGGTTGCCTGCATTCAGCCTGGCAGTTTTTCTGGTCAGCCACCTAGAACAATATCTTGTTCTCCTAAGTAGTATCTATCACTACATTACATTTCTGAGCTGCCACCTCGTTAGGTAGGGTTTCGTGCAACGGGAGCTCGGTCTAAAAAAACTTATTGAAATGAATGATCGACAACGTTTGAAGAGACCAGCCACTTAAAAAGAACCTTGGGTTCTCGTATTGGGTTCAGCCCATTTATGATTATCACACTTATGACTTTATCATTCCTCAATGGACATAGCTTCGATAAATGACAGAAATATGCCGACTTTTATACATAACACGAATCTTTGGCGCATGTTGTATGTACATTGCTGGTTTTATCATCTTCTTTTGTTGGAAAATATGATGAACTAGAATAAGAAATTTGATTTTAAAACAGAAAATATTAAAAAAAATATGTAAAAAAATGGAAATTTTTCTGAGGGAAAATCATTTGATCTAAGTTCAGGGTTTCAGTTTTTGCTAATCTGTCCCTGTAACCCCGTGTAATGTGTTTGAAATCTGTTAAGCTTTAGTCATCGCTCTTATTGGCTACTACCAAAGTGGTTCAGTTGGTTTAATTTTAAACTTATAAATTTTTATATTTTATAATTTGGTTGACTTCTAAATTCAGGTGCTAAGAATAAGCTTCGCAATCGATGTGCAATGAATGTATCGTTATTTAAATTTAGACTTTAAATAGTATTGGTATTTGATTATTCTGGTTAACTCTTGTTATTTAATAAGACAAAAAGTATATACTTATGAAAAATTGTAAGTAACATCATGTAAGAATAAATAATAATAAATAAATAAATCATTATTATTGCTCGTAGCCCAGTGGCGCCTGCTGATCTCAACCGATCAGTGAGGTTAAACAACGTACACAGAAGCAGGGAACCTGATGGGTGACCATCAATTTATCACGAGCGTTTCTGTGCTTCGGAGGACACGTTAAGCTGTCGGTCCCGGCTGTTGTCGATTGACTACAGCCGTTAAAACCAAGTCAGAGGTCATTGTGCGGTTTGAAAACTCTGACACCAGGGTTGTCCAAGTTTGCCACACACTTGACTATACCTACACGATAACAAGAAGAAGATTTATTTATTACTAGCTGTCCGCCCGCGACTTCGTTCCCGGTGGATTTTTTTTATATGAAAAATAGATAGTAGCAGATTCTCAGACCTACTGAATATGCACAAAAAATTTCATCAAAATCGGTCAAGCCGTTTCGGATGAGTATGGCAACGAAAACTGTGACACGAGAATTTTATATATTAGATTTATCATGTATGAATGATCCTTGAACGGTGAGTTTGTCAGTTATAAGTATAACAGAGTAAACTTAAATCAATTTGATCAGAATAATCAAGTATCAAGATTTACTGTAGTTGTAATGTTATCACGGAAACACGGTGTTTTGGAGGTGAACTATCAATATTCCATAGCAATCGTATCATTAATATTTTTATTTTAAAGCAAAGTTTTCAATAGAGGCTTATTTTGTGAGTTGACATTTTTGGTACTTAGGGTAGGGACCATTCATAAATTACGTCACACGTTAAGGGGTGGGGAGGGGGTCGACAAAGTGTGACATTGTGTGACAAGGGGGTGGGAGGGGGTCATAAGTTTCGTGACGTCACATTTCAAAATGTGTAATGAGTATCAAAACGTGTTAACTATTAACGACAAACTTTACCTCCTCAGTCCCAAGCACTACTTTTTACGTTTTTACTTTGGTTGAGACAATGAGTTTTGAGTTACCAAAAAAAAACTTTATTAAGTACTGCTTTTATTAGAAGATTACAAAAAAATAGAAAATATGTAACGTCACGCTAGGGAGGGGGGAGTCTTGCAAATGTGACCAACTGTTCGTCACAGTTGGTCACATTTGCAAGACCCCCCTCCCTCCTTTGGTTGAGACAATGAGTTTTGAGTTACCAAAACAACTATTAAGTACTGCTTTTATTAGAAGATTACAAAAAATTGAAAATATGTAAAATATGTGACGTCACGCTAGGGAGCGAGTCTTGCAAATGTGACCAACTGTGACAAGGAGAGGAAGGGGGTCAAAAAATCATGAAATTCGTGTGACATAATTTATGGATGGCCCCTTACTACATAATTCGACATAAAGGTTTTGCTGTGTTGTGGGCAAAAGACCACATATTCAATCTGTAAAAGATAATGTACCATTTTATCAATAGTCATATTTACATAACTATTCGTACCAAATTGTCGGTCTTATTAAACAGTCGACAGAACTGTAAGTACTTCCTTTGACATCACTAATAACTACTCCTATAGTCATAGAATACACTTGTAGCGACATTTTTATTTTATATTCTATAATAAGTACGAACGCTATTTATTTATATTTATGAATCCGTAATAAAGTGATACCTACCGTAAAGTGTATGAGTTTTCTTTAAAAATTGATGTCTTCTGTTTGTTTTATAAGACCTCTAGAGAAGTGACTGAAATTTCCAAGATGGCGGATATGCACTTTTTAAAAAATATATGGATATGGGTGTCGTTAATTGGGTTTCTAAGTTTTTGGGGTTGCTTATCTCGAAAATGTTATGATGTTTGTTTTGTGAAATGATGTTTTCCTTCACCGTTGAGCAAGTGATAATAAATTAGAAATCCGCACATAAATCCGACAAGACAAATTTAGTGGTACAGGCCCGCACCAGGATTTGAACCCGCAACCTTCCGATTACTAGTCTGGCTCATTTCCAACTGGACTATCACCACTGCATCGTCGACATTTAACGTCTTGTAAATTACGACAAAAGAGAAAATACTAAGTCCATGATTACGACAGATATCAGAATAAATAAACTGATTTCAAAGTAAAATTTTTATTGATTATTCTCGTTGTACAAGCAACTATAATAATATTAACCATACAATAATAAATTCAACTTAATTCAAACATTATCGAAGAATAATAATTAATAACAACTATATTAACTTATTAATAACCATTATAATTGTACTGGAAGATCTGGATAAGTTTAAATTATTAATAATTTTAATTTAATAGAGTTATTCTTTGTCATTAAAATCATATAAATTAAAAATAAACGTTGAAACAAAAATTGATGAGTATTTTTAGGGGCAGAATACATAAAATGAATATTATCTAAAAAAATCTTGATTTTGTTAAATAAAGAAAATGTAGATTAGTTTGGAAGAAAAAATAAGTGAAACTTCAGGACAACTGAAACCGAACAACTTTCCTCAAGGAATCATATTATGAAATCCCCAAATATGTTTTTGGATTTTCTATTTAAGGCAACGGCGTAACGCAAGCTTTACCTAAGGAGAGATATAACTTCTACGGGGTTACTGTGGTTTCTTTCACATTTCAAGCTGTTTTTAAAGTAAAACGAGGAAAGTTGTTCAGTCTAGTAGTCTGACTCGTATTCTTTACTTCGCTAAATTAAAAAAATATGGGACTTCTTATAGTTTATTTAAAATGGGGGGAGGGGGGGGAATGGTTGTTACCCATGATTTTATTTGTGTACTTACTCAAGTCAGACTAAAATAATCAAAAAATTGAGAATAAGTTAAAGTGAATAATTACAATAATGGAAAGTAAACATCGCTAAAATACTTAATGCAAGTTAAATAATTTCTAAATAATAAAAATAAAATAGTAAGTATTAAAGTAGCTTACCTACATAATTATTACTTCAAAAATGTCCAAAACTACTTATTTCTACATAAAAATGTTATTTCTTATAAATTATAATTAATGTCAGTGAGGCTACAAGTTACTCGAAGTTATTTGGTCAAATACAAAATGTTCACTTATCTATAATTTATTAACTACTGTCTGGATAATACATACCTACAAGATAGAATTTAAAAAATTAAACATTGTGATGGTTTTCTATTTTACAGGATTTGAAAACTTGTGTATTTTTGTTAACAATTTGTCAAGATGGAAAAAAATTGTTTCAAACTCGAGATGGAGGACCACCCCAATAAGGCACTGCTCATAATAACTTTGCTGTCAGAAAATGAATTTTGCCATGTACAATGCAACGCAGACGGTCTACACGATTTTTTTTTCATTATTTCACAGTACATACAATTACGAAATCGCAATTGGCTCTTTTTCCATCTCGTGTCCTTATCTAAATTTACGTATTTATTACATAATCGAAGCACTTGGGGCTTTTAAAATGGCCGAAAAAAACAACATATCGGCCAATTTTGTGGGACATTACATTACTTATTGTGTTAGGTACTTAATAACTAAGTATTATTATTTTTAAAAAGACCGAAAATGGTCGAAAGACTTCATGGGAAGTATTTTTTTGAAAACTGTGAATTTTTCACAGTAAAAATTTTCTGGCCAGCAGATTTTTTTTCCAATTTTTTATTTTACAAAAAATCTTACAGTTTTAAATTCTTCAATAGATACTCTACTTTCAAGTTCGATTTACAAATAGAGAAAATGGTCATTTTACGAAATATGTTTTTGATTATTTACAAATTGACATTTTGTCGTTACCACGAGTGCATATTATTAGATTCCTTCATCATATTTTGTACTTTAATTCCTGGTAATAATGCATTATTTTGCACTATCGTTCCACATCAATGAGTAGGTATTAAGTACTTTGACAGTGTTTTTCTGATGAAATGAATCATTTTGCTGGCAATGTATGTATCTAGCTGCTCTATCTATGTATTACTTACAAAATATTCGATAGTTCTAGCCAACAGTAGGACTACAGTTGCACCCCTCGATGTATTTCTTACATCGACACAAATCATAGACACGAGTATGTTTGAATAAATTTAGAGATTTTACTGGATTACTTCCATGCTGGACTGGGAGTTAAAGAAAAACATAGAATGTGTTAGCTGCCTACTCTTTCCAGGCATACTGTAAAAGTCAGTAAGTGGGATGCGAGGATTTTGCTGTATTGTGGGCGAAAGATGAGTCACCTTATATGCGGTTGTACCTCTATGTTCATCACGTCGTGTTCCTAGTCAACTTATACAGGTTTTGAAGGATTTTTTTGAAAAATTTAAACAGTGTATCCATTGCCTAAACCGTTAGCTATCTAAGGTCCGTATTAAAGAAGGAAACTCAAGTCTTGATCATACTTAAGTATTGATCGTCTCTTACTCTCACTATCAAAATGACAAAGACGACTGCTTCTCAAATATAGATCAGAGTCTGAGTCGCGTTCTGTAATACGGACCTAACTCAGATCAGAATCTGAATACGGGCCTAGTGTGTAATGTGTATGCCTGCCTACCCCGCTGTTTCTATGCGCGCGTGTGGTTGTTAGCGGTGACAGGCGGCGCCTCGGCCTCCTGTTCCGCTGCCTCCGCCTTTAGCTTGCGGTATTTACCTGGAAATACAAATTGGAACCTTAAAACTTATTTTATTTAATTATTTAATATTTGGAAAACCAACAGCCTTGGATACAAAGTCAATAAAAAAACAAAAATGGCGCCCGAGGGCTAATTACAGGTCTTCGCCAATAGTACCAAAATATAACAAAAAACAAAAAAAACACATAATAGGTGCTACGCATTCCTTCGCGATTAGGAAATACTAGCTTCCCGCGCGGGACTTCGTTCTCGTAGGAATTCAGGAAAGTTATATTAGCCTATGTTACTCAGGGATAAAGTAGCATTCTAATGGTGAAAGAATTATTCAAATCGGTCCAGTAGTCGGAGCCTATTCGTACTGTGTGGTAAGTATGCAGACCTTCATGGAGGATCGGGCGTAACGCAACTTTTCTCATTCGGTCATTTCGAAGAAGATGATTCGAATATCATTTTAAAAGGTTTGAAATGGTATTCGATGTCAACATTTGAAATGATTGAAGATCTGGTCTTAGGCCATTCATTAATGTGGATTCATTGTAGTGAGCTCGCGGAAGAAATTCTTGTATGCGTTCGTATAGGCGTGCAAATAGCACTTTACTAAGCATTGTTGAATAATGTTAACCGTGTAGTGTGAGAAGAAAAGTAAGTGTAACAAAAGTGTGGTACCTGATTAATTTATATTATAATATCTGAAGAAGAACTTCGTATTTTACTCATTTGCCCCCAGCTGAGGTATCACAGTACCTACAAATCTTTCCTCTTTATAATACTAGTATAGATAATTATTTTATTTATTTATAAGAGTGTCCTCATATCGAATACTCACGCGAAGTCTTGACCATGATGACCCCCCACCAGATGGACCACCCCCACCCCACCAGGCAGAACAGCACCGTGAACAGCTGCCCGCACCCCACTATCAGGTTTATTATGAACGAGCCTGAAACATAATAGTTTATTTAAAATATCTTAGAATTTTAATTTTATTTTTAACTAGCTTTCCGCCCGCGGCTCCGCCCGCGTGGCCTACAGGTTATATTGTGCCCAACTGTGGGATAAAATGTGGCCTATGTTCTTTCCCAGGCTCTAATCTATCTCTGTACCAAACTTCATCAAAATCGGTTCAGTAGTTTAGGCGTGAAAGATGGACAGACAAACAGAGTTACTTTCGCATTTATAATTTTAGTATGGATAGACTATTGCATTCAATTTATGTCTTTAACCCGTCGCGCACTTGTTGACGGCGCGTGCGATAGAAATCCTGCACATACGGGTGTGCAAGAATCGCGCGAGGGTTAACCTTAGTAAAGACAAATTGAATTAATTGAAGTGTAGCAACACTGACTCTCTTTGAGCTTCACATTTGTTGCCGCTATAACAACAAAACACTAAAAAACAGAATAAAATAAATATTTAGGGGGCTCCCATACAACAAGCATGAATTTTTTGCTCGTTTTTATAGAAAATGGTACGGAACCCTTCGTGCGCAAGTCCGACTCGCACTTGGCCGGTTTTTATTTATTTATAAGAGATTTACCTATCCTGTATTTGGCTCCGTCGTGAACTCCAAACCTCGGTATACCGAAGCACAAGCAGAACATCCCGCTGAATATCGATCCTGCAAACATAGAAACAAAATATATATATATATATATATATATATATATATATATATATATATATATATATATATATATATATAACGTTACACACTCAAAGGCCTGCAAAGATTTTCCCTTGTGTCGTGGGTCCTTAGAAAAACAGACGTAAAATACCACTCGACCAGGGGCACTATTTTTGAATCACTCGCCTCGTTTCGAGCGATATCTTTCGTTGATTTGCGTCGATGCTATTGAGTTTTTAATTTTTCAACTACTAAATTCCATGAGTACTAAGACCCTTTCGCTGAAGTGTATTGATAAAAAAGTTTGGAAATCAATAGAATCCGCGCAAATGAATAAAAGATATCGCTCGAAACGAGGCGAGTGATTCAAAAATAGTGCCCCAGACCAGCCGTTAAACAGAAAGAAATGTCTAACAAAAATTTATAGATTAGATAGATAAAACATTTATGCACAGAAACATAATACACAAAGGAATCAAAATATTAACACACACAACAAGAAATAACATACAAGAAAAACACAAGAAAGAAAAACCGTTAGAAAGTGGAGCATGTTGTGCAAATGAATAGGTTTTGGCTCAGCATAAAGTTGCAGCAGTGCGCAAATTTTTATATTGGATGACTTTTTAACCGACTTCAAAAAAGGAGGAGGTTTCTATCTATGTTCAACTGTATGTATTTTTTTTATGTATGTTCACCGATTTCTCCGCCAACTATGGACCGATTTTCAAAATTCTTTTTTGATCGAAAGAGTACACTCCAGAAATGGTCCCATATAAATTTTATGGAAAATGATTCAGCGCTTTTAAAAAAATCAACAAAAATAAAAAAATACTACAGACCAGAACATCATCTAAATAAATGAGAGACATTTTCGTTTGTGGTTATCTGCTAATAGGCATCGTAGTCTGCAAAAAATACTAGTTATATACTTTGTGCGAACTGTTGTTGGGATTGAAGTCGGTGGCTCATACGTTTTTAACGTGGAAAATTATTGAAGCTATGCTACATCCTCGACCGCATTTTCGCCCTTGTGCTAGATTGTGGTCAAGATCGGACCCATCGTTAATAAATAAAAAAATAAAATATAAAATAAGTTCAAAAATAAAAAAACCCGACTGTGTATAAAGTTATTATTATTATAGGAAGTCGGATTTTTGATGGGTCCCCATTGTTGAAGTCGTTATGTTCCCTAATAGAATATTTTCTTTTTGAATGAATCGATCACGAAAACTATTTCAATTTCTACTAATAAAGAAGAAAGATTTGTACTTTTGTATGTAACGAATAAACTTAAAAACTACTGGACCGATTTCAAAAATTATTTCACCATTAGGATGCTACATTATCCCTGAGTAACATAAGCTACATAAATTTCCCGAATTCTAACGGATGCTAGTGGTAGATGTAGTTATTCAATAATATACAATAACAAAACTCTCGACTACTGGACTTGCTTGTTTTTTTTCTTTTCAGTTTTTAATAAAGCTCATTTTTATAACTAGGTAGTTTGGTTTACTTTTTACGCAGTCGGGTTTTTTAGATTTTTTGTTAATTACATTTTTATCACTGGTCAAATATAACAGTGGTTTTTATTTTGATCACTGGTATTTGGTAATTTTGGGTACAGGGTATCTTCATTAAAAAAAATTATCACATTCATCACAAAATTCTAAAAATGGGGTGTCTTCAAAAAATAGTTTTTATTTTTATTTTTTATTATAAGATGGGTTAACTCTTGACCTCAATCTTGACCATAAGGTCAAAGATGAGGTCGACGATGGAGCGAGTTAACCCAGAAAATGCCTATAAAGGCACTGGTATTCCCACGCACCGACGGAACACAGCAAGCTGTTGGGCGTCGGACTTCGGTAGGAGGGTGGTCGCGAACCAGACGGCCCTTTACAAAGCCTACCACACCGCATGAGACCATAGGACGACACCTCAGATTCAGAAAAAAATGAAGTGTCGTTGCCTGGGATGGATTACTAGGAGGCAGGTCTCATTTGTGTTTCCTTAGTCGCCTCTTACGACACCCACGGAAAGAGATGGGGTGGTGTTATTCTCAACCGATCACCACACGGTTCAGTTTCATGGTGATTCTACACCATGAAACTGAACTATTTTTTCCAAGGAATCTTTATGAAATTCTTTAAAAATACTTTCCATACATTAGCTAATCAGATCGCACAAATTGTATTTAACACAACTAAATATTTTTTTCGTTTGAGTACCTTACCTCCTCAATTATTTCTTGTGACTGTTACACACTTAACTCTCTATCTCAAAAACAACTCAACCGATTTTCATGAAACTTGCACTGTTCCCTAATTTGAAATTATTTTTTAGTCGTTTCGAAACTGTAAAGGTTCGTAGTACACTACGGAGCCTTAAGAAGAAGAAGTTGCACTTCACCCGCCGCTAGATGGCGCAGCGAGTATTCTACAACGCGGTATCGTTGTTCTCCCGCGGCACACCAGTAATTCGTGCAGAATTTAATAGATAGTGAAGAGAAGGTTTTGAAGGACCAATAATTTTTGGATACTCGCTGCTTCTAAATAAGGACGTCATAGTGATGATGTCCGGTAGGTAGCGGGTTAATAAAAAAATTACGATTTTTAATCGACTTCAATATAAAGAGGTTAGTAATTCGACCCGTGCTGTTGAGGCTGTCAGAATTGAAGTTTTTATTTTTAGGGCCGACAGAACGGTTTAACAAAATCTAGGTGTCACGAGCGACGTAAGGGCGACTTCAAGGTCAACATGTATAGCCTGATGTGCTGCCGTGTGTACAGTCAAGAGCACGTCAAGCTTGACACTTTGGACCGGTTGCATTGTATGGCGCGCGGTATAAATAAGAGCTCAACTTAAACTGGTAGTGTCAAGCATGACGTGCTCTTAGCTGTACCTAAATAATGGCAGAATAAATAATAACTTTATTTATTCTCATTATAATGGCATATTTACTTAGATAAAACTTTTATTATTTCTCCCTATTTAGCCATTTTGAAGTCGTTTTTTTTTTTAAATTACAACGTTTTTTCTCACAGTATCTAACTAAACCTATAGCAAATAGTGGGAGTTTAGTCCAGCAATTTAGTATGTTATTGTCGGACCGTACTGACGTCGTGTATATGATATGTATAGTTCCAACAATTGGTAATAAAGAAGCTATATAAGACTCGAAATGTATCCGTGACAATGTCAAAAACGTAATATTGAAACTTGACTAAGGAAGTTTATAAACTTTCGGTAAATTGTGGACTGCCCTATTTTTTTTCACATTGACGGACTTCTTTATAATATTAATGCAACCGAACCGAACATGAAAAAAAACAGTCTAACCCCTGGGTTCCTAACCTGGGGTAATTAGTCCTGCGGGGGTAAATCAGCTATTTTACGGGGGTAGCGAAGAACCTAATTATTAGAATCGTAAAAAAATAATAATTTTGAACCATATTCGTGGCAGTGCTACAAACTCGAGAATCTTCAAAGTCCTATGCGATGAAAGAGGTACCAAACAGAGAACACAAAAAGAAAAGAGTTTTTCTCTAAAATAAAAGATAAAACATTGTTTGTATTGTTTCATTTGATAATATCTAAAGGGGGTAAAATCAGTTTTCCTCATAGGTTAAAGGGGTAACAATATTAAAAAGGTTAGGAACCTCTGGTGTAACTTAACCTAACACAACCTAATTTATCCCAATTTCATGCAGGCAGCCCTTAAAGTTTCGTGAATATAAATTGAATATATTATAATAACGCGAGAGATTATAATTTTACTATTGAAATTGTAATATTACGGTTTTTAAAATTTTCCGGTGACACATAAATCGAGAAACCATAAGGAGTCTTATAGTGTCGTAGTTCACTACGGAGCCCTAAGACGAAGAAGTTGCACTTCAACCGCCGCTAGATGGCGCAGCAAGTATTCTACAACGCGGTATCGATGTTCTCCCGTGTTTCGTATTGATAGCTTGACAACACCTCTAAATGAATAGAGTATAATAGAATCTTGTAATGTGAGAGATAATGAATTCTTATGAAGTTTTTGAAACTCGCTGCTTCAAAACAAGGATGTTTTCCGGCATCCGGCAGGCCGCGAGTAAATAAACAATTTTATGATTTTAATCAACTTTAAAATAAAAGGTTATTAATTAATTATCTGTTAAACACCAATTTGTGTAATCTGTCATTGGCTTAGGCCCGTGTTCAGTTGTTCACCAAAAAATATAACCAACGGTTAAACCGCGGTTAGAAGCTAATCAGACAAAGTGACAAAAAAAATGTATGAAAATGACATTGTGAAATCTCTGGTTAGCTGCTAATCGTTGGTTAAATATTTGGTTAACATGTATGTATGTACATACTAGTTACTGATCATTGGGTACATACATCATTAAATCATTAGGTGTATGTTATTCAAATTAAGTTGAATGTTATTTTTACTTAAGTTTGTTAAACTGTTTATATAATATAAGCTGTTGATTACCTGAATAAAAAAAAAAACAAGTAAGTAGTCATGGGAATAAATTGCTCAGCTCCAGAGTTATTCAGATACCTATAAAATAAGAAGTAAGGAAACTATGATGTTGTGTCGTCTGTCTCTTTGTAAGTTTCTTTTTGTATGTCTATTGTGTACAATAAACAGTAAAATATTTTTTTTTTATTATAAGATGGGTTAACTCTTGACCTCAATCTTGACTATAAGGTCAAAGATGAGGTCGACGATGGAGCGAGTTAGCCCAGAAAATGCCTATAAAGGCACTGGTACTCCCACGCACCGACGGAACACAGCGAGCTGTTTGGCGTCGGACTTCGGTAGAAGGGTGGTCGCGAACCAGACGTCCCTTTACAGAGCCTACCACACCGCATGAGACCATAGGACGACACCTCAGATTCAGAAAAAAATGAAGTGTAGTTGCCTGGGATGGATTACTAGGAGGCAGGTCTCATTTGTGTTTCCTTAGTCGCCTCTTACGACACCCACGGAAAGAGATGGGGTGGTGTTATTCTCAACCAATCACCACACGGTTATAATAAATAAATAATTGACTTAAAAAGAACGACCTTCGGAGTTTCTTGCCTATTTTTTTCCTGAGGAAGACTGCAACTTTGCAGTTAAAAATGCTAATGTTATTCAACATTTTAACGTTTTTTAGGCAACATTCTTTATGTTCTATAAAATAAAGCTATTTTTTATTTTGATCCGTATAGATAGACGGAGATCCCAGGGCCGCCAGACCTTACTTATTTTCTCATAAACCAAATGTGTGGGAAATAGTAGTGCTAGTACGTACTAGTAATGGATGAATACCAGTTACCCTGGGCCGACGGCCAATTTCCAGCTACCAGGTTCTGAAGGTACTTCCAAAAATTGCTCAGTTGGCTTGAAGTCTAGCTGCTGATGTCTTATGGAATATAATTAATTAAATATAAAAATTAATGTTCGACACCGCCAGACACTCTCCGTCGGCTGTAATTTCTGCCAGACGCTTTACATTTCGCAAGTAAATTATGCGATTATATATACAATCTGAGCCGTGATTTTTGTATATGATGTTCAGAAAACTATAACAAAACAATACTTTTTATAGCACCCAGACTTCAAGACAAGTGAGCAATTTTTGGAAGTACCTTCAGAACCTGGAAGCTGAATGTTGGCCGTCGGCCCAGGTTAGCTGGTATTCATACATTACTAGTACGTACGAGTACTAGAACTACTATTTCCCACACATTTGGTTTATAGAAAATAAGTAAGGTCTGGCGGCCCAGGGATCTTGGCCTAGTATTATTAGAATTGAGGTTTTTAGGGCCGACAGAACGGTGAAACAAAATTTTGTTCCTAAATAATGGCATATTTACTTTAGATTTTTTTTAAAGATAATTTTGAGGTCGGTTTATTTAAAAAAAATACAGCGACGACTTTTTTAGGGTTCCGTAGTAATCTACGAACCATTATAGTTTCGCCATGTCCGTCTGTCCGCGGATTTTCTAAGAAACCCTTCGTACTACAGAGCTGAAATTTGGCATGATTTTATATATGAATCACGCCGACAGAACTGTAGAGTAAAATCTTAGAAAAAAATTTTTTTTCGTTTGTCTCCCATAGACGTGAAAGGGCGATTAATTTTATTTTTCACCAATATCATTGAATGGGGTGTCATAGGATAGCATTTTAAAAGATAGAAGGGGTTTACTAAGAACATTTTTCGATTCAGCACTCCATTTGCGAAATATAAATTTTTAAAGTGAAAATTTTTGTCAAACACAAGTGTCCGGGGGGGACACCACCGCTGAACGGTTGTTTCTAAAAATGTGAAAAAAATCACGGTTATAGAATATACAAAGAAATTAAAAGGAAAACTATCACACATAAGTTGGCCTTCAAGTTTGCGAGTAATAGTCGACCAAGTGCCAAACGTTTTTGGGATTAATTAGAATATGTTTACTAGGTTCCACGCTAAAAGTGAGGCGAGGTCGAAAGCCAAGGTGTAACATATTGACATTTTGGGTGTCGTTAAATACGTTTTTGGAGGTGTTAATTACGAAAATGACATCAAAATTATTTTAGCAGCAGGTTGATATTATTTCTAATAATAATGTTGTAGCTTAAAAAAAAAAACAAAAAAAAAATATTCGCGCTCGCTTCGCTCGCGAATGTAATACTTACATTCGGTTGTATTTAGACCAAAACTAATGTTATTTCTGAAACTACAAACTCTTAAATACATTTGTTTTTTGATACTATAGTATTTGGAGATTTTAACATCGACTATGACTAGTGATGAAAGAGACTCAGTCCTTTAAGGCTTTTAATAAAGACTCACCTTATTTTTGACGCCTCACGTCTAACTCAGTCTTTTAGTTCCCAACCTTTATAAGACTAGCTTTTTTAGTCGAAGTCTTTTAACATAAAAAACTGAGCTGTTACTTAAACAGCTTAAAGGACTTTAAAAACTGGCGACTATTTGTCTGGGAAGTCAACAGTCGAAAGGTATGTGTTGATAGAATGTAAATATCTAATTTTATCCTCTTGTTAAATTTTATCAAAATATATTTAGTGGTTTAGTCGTGAATTATTCCTTTTGGTTGATAGGTTACAAAAGATATATTGAATATCACACACAAACTTCGATACGAGCCCTTTTACATAAAAGAACTCGAGTCGTTTAAGTCTTTTAAAACCAGCTGGAGTTGGTTAAGTCTTTCAGTCTTTTGAAAATAACTCGAGTCATTTCAGTTTTTAGTCTTTTAATAAAACGACTAAGACTTATTAATAAAAACTCGAACTTTCAGTCTTAATTTTAGAGTCAAGTCTTATAAGATGGAGGCGAGTCTTTTAATAAGCCTTAAAAGACTAAGTCTCTTTCATCTGTAACTATGACCGTAACGATAGTACACCAGTTTTAAATGAATATGTAATGTAAACGATTTTTATACAACCATTTGCATCCACGCGAGGTGGTTCTTAAACAGATGATTTATTTTTTCATTTTCCTTGTGGCGCTGGAATTTATAATTCTCCTTTAGTTACCTTCTTTCTTTGTGACCTCGTTTTTAGACATTATTAGCTATTTAACCGTCAATATGCTCGTAGAATTAAGAAGCCAGCTGCATATTTGAACCGTGCTGCTACGGAACCCTACAATGCGCGTGTCCCGACACGCTCTTGGCCGGTTTTTATCACAACAGCTATACCGATAGCGTTTTGTAGGTATGTATAGGAGGCAGGTCTCATTAATGTTTCCTTACGACACAGACGGATAGGGATGGGGTGGTGTTATTCTTAACCGATCAACACACGGCAAAATTTGTATTTTTTTAAAGAATTTCATATAGGTTGTTCAGTTTTTTAAAGAATTTCATGTAGATTGTTCAGTTTTTTAAAGAATTTAATGTAGGTTGTTTTGTTTCATGGGAGAGAATCGCCAACTAAAGTTTCGCTAGCTAATTTAAATAATTAAAAAATATAATTAAATAATAAATAATTTTAAATAATTTTAATCCATACTTATTACTTACTTATAATATTATAAACGCGAAAGTTTGTATGGATGGTTGTTACTCTTTCACGCAAAAACTACTGAATGGATTTTAATGAAACTTTACAATAATATAGCTTATAGGTACATGAGAATTTAATAACCCATAAACTCCATTATTTTCAAAAATTCCCACAGGGACGAAGTCCTAGGCGAAAAGCTAATCTAAAATAATATAAAAAAGTGCATCAACGAATCAATTAAAAAATCTGACTGTGTTGTAGGTATGTAATTTAGCATGACTCTCCGTCTGTTAACGTAAATACACCTGTCCTGACTCAACGTACACACGACAGCACATCAGGTAACACATGTTGACCTTGAGACGGGCACTTTCAATTCTCTTAGGTCTTTGGCGACTTCATTTTTTCAGCGATATCTTGGACGACCCACCGGGCGACGCCCGAAAGGTTGTTGAAGATATGTTCTTTTGGGAGCGCGATCTTCCCTCGTCCTCTCTAAGTGACCAAGTCAGTGAAGTCGGGCGAATAAATAAAAGTAAATTAAATAAATAAAAAAATATCACTTGCTTAACGGTGAAGGAAAATATCGTGATGAAACCCAAGATAATTCATTTTTCGAAAGACGTGTGGTCCACCAACTCGCATTGGGTCAGCGTGGTGGACAATGGCAAAAATCCCCTTCGTGTTTTGAAGGGAGGCCCGTGCCCCTCGGTGGGGCTGGTAAAAAAAAATTCTCACCAAGTCCCGGCACGACGATGTTGCAGAACAGACAGAAGTAAGCCAGCACCAGCGGCAGCACGGGGATGGCGCCGCGGATCATCGACGTATGCTCGATCAGAGACGGGTCTAGCTTCGTGCGGGTGTCCTGTGGGAGAAATACACCATTGTTAGTTTTGTCAGTTCGTCGTGTTGACTCAATTACCTTTTTTTTGAATATCCGTTCACGCCTATAATCTCTAACGGGGTAGGCAGAGCATCACTGGTTCTAGAACCACCAGATGCTTTGTACCCTGGCAGAGATTTTAAGCAAGATTATGTATGTATGATAGCCCAGTTGGTAATGAGCCAGACTTTTAGTCGTAAGGTTGCGGGTTCAAATTCTGGTGCGGGCTGTACCACTAAATTTGATTTTTTTTCAGATTTACGTACATTCGTTTAAATTCTAAAACGGATCTAAATTTGTGTATATACAGGGTGTAAATCTGCAAGGTTGCCATATTCAATGACGGAATAGTATGGTATGGTACCAACTTTATTCGATAATACCGAAAACGGAAAATTTAACTATAAACGAAAAAAAAAAACAAGACTTTGTTTTGAGCTTTAGAGAATAACCCACCTAGGCTGAAATAAAAAATGTAGTGTACTGAGAATACCCCAACATTATCGCATCTGTGCCATGTTATTTAAGTGATGCGCATATAGTTTCGATGAAATAATGATGTGCACGCGAGTTGTCGATAAAAAAATAAAAAGTAAATTAATTTGTTAAAATTTTAGGTTTTTTATTATAATTGATTTCAACTCTATATCAGCTGTATATTTGCTCCTGTGAATATGGCAACCTAGCAGATTTACAGTTAGTATATTTATTTACCTATTCCCGACGTTCCCGTGGTCTACCCGTGACCACGGCGCGTGCAACCGCGTCGAAACGTCGGGAATAGGTAAATAAATATATATACGTGAATTTAGACCAGTTTTAGAATTTAATTATGTGTTCAAATCGCGAAAGTTTAAAGTGTTTTACGTACGAATTTCTAATTATCACTAGCTCAACGGTGAAGGAACATAAATCATAATGAACCCGCCCGTCCAAAAAAATCATTTTCGAAAGACGACCAACCCGCATTGGGCCAGCATGGTGGATTATGGCCTAAATCTCCTTTGTGTGCCGAAAGGAGGACCGTGCCCCTCGGTAAGGACGTATTATTTATTAATGAAGGGTTCGCTCTTGACCACAATCTAGCCCAAGGGCAAAGATGCGGTCGAGGATCTAGCAAGCTCACCCAGAAGGAGCCTATTCACTCGAACTTTAAAGAGATTCGGGTTATATGAACTCGGAAATACAGTCGCAGGCAGGGAATTCCATTCCCTAGCAGTGCGCAATACGAAAGATGATGAAAAGCGCTCATTGCGAATCCGTGGGATATCAACAAGATAGGGATGGTACCCCGCGGTGCGTCTGGATGTCCGATAGAAGAATGGGGCAGGCGGAATGAGTGAGTGCAGCTCCTGAGCACACTCCCCGAAGTACATCTTATAAAAAATACATAGGCAAGCTACTTTGCGTCTATGAGCTAGGGTTTGGAGCTTATCTTTTACTAGCTTCCTGTTACCGATGAGTCTCCTGGCTACGTAAGTATATGGTCTGAATTGGTCTGGTAAAAAATAATGATGGTTGTTCTTTGAGAAGTTGTTAAATTTATGCGCAGAATCATGTCATAAAACGCTGCCGAAAATTCCAGTATACCTCGACGTCCTCTTCAACGTCCGTGTCTTTCTTCATGAGGTCGGTGCTGATGAACGTCTTCTTCTTTTTAGGACGCGGGGTAGGCCGGGGGGTGAGGCTTTCCGCCTCCACCGTCGGGAATACTGACGACATCTTTTATACGTTCCTTTTTTTTAAATTTATAAAAGCTTTGGCAACAAGGCCATTAGCTTAAAATAAAACAAGAAGTAAGCTGCTCTTCTTCTCCGTAAGCCGATAGTGTTTTGTTTACGGAGAAGTTTGGCGGCGAGAAGCACTGCCGCTGGATCTTTGTCGGAACCAACGGAGCGGATCACTTGAATTATTTTATCACTACGCTGTTCCAAGATAGTTTACTGTACAATACACTAGCACTATTAAACATTAAACAACTCTTTGAAACTGAGTTCCCGCCAAAGATGTGTTCCTTCTTTTCAATTAATTTAGTATAAATCGAAGCTGCTGCGTAAAATGGAGAGGAGCGAAAAATTTTCCTTTCCTTTTCTTTCCAATCTGTCCCTAAGGGGGGATAACAGGATTACATCATAATCTTGGGGATTCTTGGTTTAAAATGAGTCTTGGCTTTCGATGTGAGATTCAGTTTTCGTCTCTATCTTGGACTTCTCCTTTCAAACCAAAATCTCCAAATCCTTCTTCAATACTGCTTGAAGTTTAAATTTCGAATCCGATTCCAAAACCTAGTTTAAAAGTAAACGTATGCTATTTTCAATTCATGCGAAACAAGACACTTTTTTTCATTTTTGTTTGATTTTTATCATTCTACCTACAAGAAGAAATTGCAAATCGATTATTGGCATTTGTGTATGATTTTTCGTCCACAACACGCGGGTCACTAGCGTATAACTGACAATTGCCAATGTCGTCCATTATTGCAAATCACTATTTTTTGGGCAGAGTTGAATTAAGGATAAGGTATTAAGTACTTTGCTTGATGAATTACAAATTGAAACTGAAAGTACACACATCAACACGGTCTAGGGATATTGCACGATTTTTCATACAAAAAAGGTCTTTTAGAGAAGCTACAAAAGCATACTCGAGATACATGGAGCGCTATAATTTTCAGACGAGCTAGTGCTAAGCCCTAAATTTTCAGATTTCATCAATAAATTTTGTTTTACTTGAAATTTATAAAAACGTGACGAAAATGAAAAAAAAAAAAATGCGTAAAGACTATTTTCATACAAAAAGCAGGCAAAAAGTGTATTTTCGTTTTCGTTTCCATCACGTTTTCACAAATTTCAAGTAAAACAAAATTTGTTGACTGTAATTGAAAATTCGCGTTCAGCACTTGCTCGTCTGAAAATTATAACGTTCCATCTATCTCGAGTATGCTTTTGTAGCTTCTCAAACAGACCTCTTTTGTATGAAAAATCGTGCAATATCCCTAGACCGTGTTGATGTGTGTATAAGGCTAGCTTGATACTAGCTCAGGGTTCGATTCTTGACCAGCACAAATAGTTGAAAATCGCATTATGAAGGATTGGTGAGGAGTTCTGGTGCTTAATGCTTGATGTATTTACAACAAAAAGTATACAAGAAGATATACTTATTTTTTACCATTATAATTAAAGGTATTTTACTTTATAAGTAGCATTATACAAACAGTTTTATAAAATAAGGAAGATAATATTAATGTTTAAAACTTATTAGCCCAGTACAAGTCTTGTTTAGTTTGGGGTTAAGTTGTCCAAGAATATTTACTTGTTTATTCTAAAATCCTATATGCGGTTCAAATTATTTGAATAATTAGTTTTTCAAAAAAAAAACTGAAAATGAGAAGTTATACAAAAAAATCTATAGATACGGCCGTTTTTACACTCATATAAAACCTTATTTTTAGGTACTGTCGTTCGATCCATTGGAGCCCGAACAAGAAATATTTGATTATATTTATTTATTTTAATGTTAAGCAAATATGCATAAGAACATTTATATTCATTGTTTACCCGCTTTAAAAAAAAAGAAACACGGTATTTATTGTGTTAAGTACGTACTTTGTGTATTTTTTTTATTAAATATTGCCACGGGGATAATACTTTTCCGTCTAAATCTGGCCCTGACTTTTACAACTGAAAGTACCGCATCGATTGTTATTGTAAGTAATCCTTGAAACGGCCCTGAACGGGTAACCTATTTCCTTAAATAGTAACAAACTAACCACTCGTCATAACATTAATTATTATAAACTGTAGTTAATATAACCACTAATGTAGTGATTAGAAAGTGAAATGCACAGATTACCAAAATTATTATAGCGAGCGGATAGGCAGGTTTCATATGGGGTTAAATTAAATTAGTTTCGGCCGTGCGGTGATCGCTTGAGAATAACACCACCCCATCTCTTTCCGTGGGTGTCGTAAGAGGCGACTAAGGAAACACAAATGAGACCTGCCTCCTAGTAATCCATCCCACGCAACGAAACTTCACTTTTTTTTCTGAATCTGAGACATAATATGTCGTCCTATGGTCTCATGCGGTGTGGTAGGCTCTGTATAGGGCCGTCTGGTTCGCGACCACCCTCCTACCGAAGTCCGACGCTAAACAGCTTGCTGTGTTCCGTCGGTGCGTGGGAGTACCAGTGCCTTTATAGGCATTTTCTGGGTTAACTCGCTCCATCGTCGACCTCATCTTTGACCTGGGTTAAGATTGAGGTCAAGAGTTAACTCATCTTATAATAAAAAAAAACCCGTCGCGCGCTTGTTTACGGCTTGCGATACAAATCTTGCACACACGGGTATGTTCCATGCACTTTGGGTCGTTGAGGCCAAGATTTTTTTTTTGTTTATTATGAGATGGGTTAACTCTTGACCCCAATCTTGTTCAAGGTCATAGATGAGGTCGACGATGGAACGAGTTAACCCAGAAAATGCCTATTAAGGCACTTTGGGTTGTTGAGTCACTGGAGCCCTTGAAACTATGAGTCAAGTGAGCTCGCACTATTGCGTGTTGGGTGAGAAGGTCGAGTGACCTCTTGACATTATCCACAGTCGATGAAAACGGCTCGCTCGTAGCCCAGTGGCACTCACTGATCTCAACCGATCAGTGAGGTTAAGCACACAGAGGCAGGGAACCTGATGGGTGACCAAAGTGGAAATTTATCACGAGCATTTCCGTGCTTTGACACGTTAAGCTGTCGGTCCCGTCTATTGTCGATTGACAACAGTCGTTAAAACCAATTCAGAGGCCATTGTGCGGTTTGAAAACTCTGACACCACTATTGAATTTAGTAACTACTATTGAACTGGATTTATTTTAACTATAAGTACCATATTTTGCTTCTGTAAGAATATTTACTGTACAATAAAGGATTTACATACATACACCAGGGTTAGCCAAGTTCGCCACACTTGACTTTACCTACACGATAAGAAGAAGAAAATGAAAACGAGGTAAAAAAGACGTAGAGTAGGATGTCTCGTAGCCTTCTCGTAGCTATGTTAATATTCGTAGTACACTCAATGCCTCGAGTCAAAGAGCCATTTGTACCTTATCATCAGCACAGGCATGGATCTCAAGTAAGGAGATTCCTCGGTGGCTATTTTACTAACCAATAAATGGGAATTGATTGCTAAGCTCCAGAGTTATTCAGATATAAAGCTAATAAAAATAAGGAATTAGGATTGAGTTAAAAAGAGCAACCCTCGGAGTTTCTTGCCTATTCTTCTCCTGAGGAAGACGGCACCTTTGCGAATAGGCGCAAAGTCAAAAATGCTAATGTGATTCACTATTTTGACGTTTTCAAGCAACATTTTGTATGTTCTACGAAATAAAGTTGCTTTAGATTTAGACTTCATCCGTTCAGATGGCGATATTTAGAAATTTAGAATTTCGTACTGTTCGTTTATAAAAAAAAATGCTTATTTGACTCAGAAAGCACTCAGGGCTTGTTAGGTCCAACGAGGAAGAAAGAAAGAATCCTTTTCTGTCAAAATCTGTAATGTCTCAATACACATGGAGTTATACATAAAATGCATTGAGGAAGTCAATATAGATAGATAGATAGAAAATATCTTTATTTATACACAGTTAAATAGACAAACTAATAACAACAAAACAAAATACAACTTATTAACTAATAATTAAGACAAAACAAAGGAACACTGTATATAAAAAGAGTGCTGACTCAGCGTGTGCTGCCACTGGACAGCGCTGTTCTTCCGTCAGCACCCGTGAGCGACCGCGTCCGAGCGGTACCAGACATTAGGGAAACAAATAATATGAAAAAATAACAAATAATTGTGTGTATGTGTGAGTTTGTGTGTGTGTGTGTGTGTGTGAGTATGGGTAAGTGTGTCTATGTGCATACTTTCTAAAGTGCATACTTATAAATTAGAAGTAAGAAAATTTATATGATTGACTTAAAAAAAGCGACCTCCTGAGGAAGACTGCACCTTTGCGAATAGGCGCAAAGTCAAAAATGCTAATGTAATTCACTATTTTGCTCAATGATTTGTATTGATTTTGCTAATGTATTTTATGACGTTTTCAAGAAGCACTTTGTATGTTCTAACTTCTAAGAAAATAATGTATTTTAGATTTTTTGATTTTGTTACTGCCATATTAGGCAAGCGCGTCATACGATGATCTATGACGTATATATTGTTATAAATACTGCAGTCAGCTAATCTATACTTAATATCATAAAGAGGAAAGATTTGATTGTTTGTTTGCATTCAATAGGCTCCGAAACTACTGGATCGATTTGAAAAATTCTTTCACTATTAGAATCCTACATTATCCGTGATTAACATAGGAATTGCCATGGGGCGGAAAGCTAGTCTATACTAATATTATAAAGAGGAAAGGTTTGTACCTATTTTTGTATGTTTGTAATGAATAGGCTCAAAAAGTACTGGGCCGATTTAAAAAATTCTTTCACCATTAGGATGCTACATTATCCCTTAGTAACATAGGCTACATAATTTTTCCGAATTCTCACGGGAACGAAGTCCCGAGCGGGATGCTAGTATGTAATACATGCGTTAATTCTTTACTCAGACACACGTCTTTTATTATCTACTCTTTTTAACACTATTTCTTGAAACAGAACACGCAAAGCCCGCTTCACATTGAAAATGACAAATTAATCACTTTTTACGAATTACCAGGTACACAACACAACACTGCAAGAACACACAAACGCAAACAAATCTGTTCTTAGTGTTATTTATGAAGTAATTGTAAAATCAATAGCAAGTCATTACAATACCATTGTTAAGTTGCACTGTAAGAAGCTGTACAGGGCTTTAGGTAAATCTCTTTCAACCATGAAACTGAACAACTTTCCCTGAGGAACATAGGTCAAAATACAAAAAAAAAATATCTCTCATACAAAATGCGCTATATTATTATGCTGATGAAGTTTGTATGGGAAATCAATTTTTTTTCGTATTTTGACCTATATTCCTTGGGGAAAGTTGTTCAGTTTGATGAACTGATTAACCACCCGAGAGGTTGAAAAAGATTTACCTAAAGCCCTGTGTACATTTTACCCAATCTCCTCATTCAGTATATGGTAAGCAGTATCTATACACTCACGCTTACTATCCCTTTCGGGGTAAGCAGAGCGTCACGTGACTCTGGAACCACATTTACTTACTTATAAGATGGATTAACTCTTGACCTCAATCTTGACCAAGGTCATAGATGAGGTCGACGATGGAGCGAGTTAACCCAGAAAATGCCTATAAGGCACTGGTACTCCTACGCACCGACGGAACACAGCAAGCTGTTTGGCGTCGGACTTCGGTAGGAGGGTGGTCGCGAACCAGACGGCCCTTCACATAGCCTACCACACCGCATGAGACCATAGGACGACACCTCAGATTCAGAAAAAAATGAAGTGTCGTTGCCTGGGATGGATTACTAGGAGGCAGGTCGACATTCTATTTGAGGGTTATTAGATGGAACATGAGTAATTTGGTGATAGGTTGTCATCCAGTATACAGTACATGCATACGCTCACGTCTATAATTCCTAACGGGATAGGCAGAACATCAGTGACTCTAGCGAACTACTTGATGCCACGTTTGACACACATTGTGAGGGTTATCAGATGGAAGAAGTTGTATAATGGTGAGAGGTGGTCAGCCTTTCGGCCATCTTACATACTCTTTTATGGGTCAATGTATACGTTTCTATAATAAGATTCCCATGTGTATTCAAAATTTGCCTTTGGACAAATTTAAGACAGTAATTAAACAAAAACTTTGCAAAAAGGGCTATTATAAAATTTCTGATTATCTATCAGACAGGCAGCCATGGGAATGAACTGCTCAGCTCTAGAGTTATTTCAGATTTAGTTAAAATTAGTAAATAACAAAATTTGTAATGCGATTTTAAAGAGCAACCTCAGAGATTCTTGCGTGTTCTTCTCTGAGGAAGACTGCACCTTTGTGAATAGGCGTAGAGTCAGTAGGGTCAAAAGAACGAATGTGTATGTACGTATTTAAATCGTTTAATGTATGTTTGTATGTATTTTATTGTAATCTTGACTTGTTTTAAGTGGCATCCTGAATGTCCTATAAAATAAAGATTTTTTTCTATTCTATTCTATTATAGTTATCTCGGTCACTAGCAACCACGTAATTATTTCTTTCATTTTTTGTGTTTCGGCTCTATTTAAATTTAAATTTTCTGTTTCTGCATATTAACGTACCTTCATCTACTGCACCTTCACACCTCATTACACTCACACAGACACTTAACACTTGAATTAGGCCCTAAATTTGTAGTCTTAACATTATACAGTATTAACTCTGTCCCTCGCATCTCACTTGGGCGAGGGCTGAAAATCAGTGTTGCCAGCCTGATAATCAGTCTGGCATTAGTCGCTGAGCCCAGGCCTTTTTCCTCACTGCGGCAGACATATGCAAGCTTAAACTTGTTTATTAGGATAAGAATATTTTGAACTTTTTTTTAATGTATGTGTGTGCTATTCTGAAGAAATAAACGTATTATTATTATTATTATTATATTCTATACTTTTACTGATACCTAGGGAGAGTAAGTAGCTGGCACATTCTAAGTTTTTCTATCACTTAACTATTACTAATAAATAAATAACCTCTTTATACGTTACCTCAGGTGGTAAAGTGGGCGAGAGGCTCTTGTTTTTGGAGAAGAGGCTCTGCCGGCGGCTCACGGACATCTGCTCAGAGTGGTGGCGGCGGCAGCAGCCGCGGAACCAGTTGAACACCCGGTTGTTGCAGCAACTGACGACAACCATACTCGTTATACTGGGGCAACTAGTCAGTGACCACGGCGCGTGCAACCGTGTCGAAAAGTCAGAATAAAGTACTCGATATAATAGGGCAACTATATTCAGTGACCACGGCGAGTGCAACCGCGTCGAAAAGTCAAAATAATGTACTCGTTATAATGGGGCTACTAGTCAGTGACCACGGCGTATGCGACCGCGTCGAAAAGTCAAAATCATGTACTCGTTATAATGGGGCAACTATAGTCAGTGACCACGGCGTGTGCAACCGGGTCGAAAAGTCAAAATAATGTACTCGTTATAATGGGGCAACTATAGTCAGTGACCACAGCGTGTGCAACCGGGTCAAAAAGTCAAAATAATGTACTCGTTATAATGGGGCAACTATAGTCAGTGACCACGGCATGTGCAACCGGGTCGAAAAGTCAAAATAATGTACTCGTTATAATGGGGCAACTATAGTCAGTGACCACCGCGTGTGCAACCGGGTCAAAAAGTCAAAATAATGTACTCGTTATAATGGGGCAACTATAGTCAGTGACCACGGCGTGTGCAACCGGGTCGAAAAGTCAAAATAATGTACTCGTTATAATGGGGCAACCATAGTCAGTGACCACGGCGTGTGCAACCGGGTCGAAAATTCAAAATAATGTACTCGTTATAATGGGGCAACTATAGTCAGTGACCACGGCGTGTGCAACCGGGTCGAAAATTCAAAATAATGTACTCGTTATAATGGGGCAACTATAGTCAGTGACCACGGCATGTGCAACCGGGTCGAAAAGTCAAAATAATGTACTCGTTATAATGGGGCAACTATAGTCAGTGACCACCGCGTGTGCAACCGGGTCAAAAAGTCAAAATAATGTACTCGTTATAATGGGGTAACTATAGTCAGTGACCACGGCGTGTGCAACCGGGTCGAAAAGTCAAAATAATGTACTCGTTATAATGGGGCAACCATAGTCAGTGACCACCGCGCGTGCAACCGCGTCGATAAGTCAAAATAATGTACTCGTTATAATGGGGCTACTAGTCAGTGACCACGGCGCGTGCAACCGCGTCGAAAAGTCAAAATAATGTACTCGTTATAATGGGGCTACTAGTCAGTGACCACGGCGCGTGCAACCGCGTCGAAAAGTCAAAATAATGTACTCGTTATAATGGGGCAACTATATTCAGTGACCACGGCGTGTGCAACCGGGTCGAAAATTCAAAATAATGTACTCGTTATAATGGGGCAACTATAGTCAGTGACCACGGCGTGTGCAACCGGGTCGAAAATTCAAAATCATGATATGTACGCGAATTAAACCCGTTTTAGTATTAATCATGATATGTACGCGAATTAAACCCGTAAGGTCCGTATTACAGAACACCACTCAGACTCGGATCTTAAGTAGCAGTCGCCTTTGTCAGTTTTGATAGTGAGAGAAAGAGACAATTCGTACCAATTTTTATTTTTTTTAAACGTTACACACTCAAAGGCCCACTTTAAGGTTTTTCCCTTGTATCGTGGGTCCCTCGGAACACACATAAAGACAAACACAAATACCCATGACCCGAGAACAAACATTTGCTTTTTACACAAATATTTGCCGCGACTGGGAATCGAACCAAGGACCCGTCGATCAAGAGGCAGCGCCACTACCACTAGACCAAACTGGTCGTCATTATGGTCATAATTATATATCAAGACTTGAGTCTTCTTTGATTTAAAAAATATAAATATATTTATTATTTATTTACCATAAACAAAACACTAGACCCCCTTTTAAGCATGTTAATGCCTGTGCCAGGAGGTCCCACTCCTTCCTATCCGTAGGTTGGTAAAGTATAAAAAATTTTTGATCGTTCCTTCAAGTCTCGCAGCGTAATTTTTCATTTCCTTACTAAACACATTACGTCATGCGTCGTCGTCAAGAAACTCCGCCGCTTGAAATGAAGGTAGGATAGCACATTTCGTTAGAGCACCAGGAGATCTGGGTACTTACCACGATCGTTTAAAAGCATTTCTGTTTAGGATCCAACTTTGAACTGCTTCGCAATTGGAATGTTTTTTAAAATGGTACCATGATGGCGCTGCTTTTGAACTGCTCGGTTGTCTATGGTCCATTTTAAACGTCTACGTAAATTGTCGCTGGTCTGCCTTTGAAACACAACAGCGCCAAAATTGAATCGCTTACAAGCCATCATGGTACGAATAAGCGTTGCAGACTTGTTCAGGTCCTAAATTGGATCGCGCTAAGCGATCATGGTAAGCCTCCTGATCCTTCAAGTCCCATTCGCGCTGAATATTTTTCTTACCCTGAAATTATTTGTGAATATCCCCCACGCGGGTAAGCGTTTAAAAAATACTAAGGTCCGTATTACAGAACGCGACTCAGACTATGATCTATACTTGAGTATAGATCAAAGGCTTGAGTATAGATCAGAGTCTGAGTCGTCTTTGCGTCTTTGCCAATTTGATAGTGAGATACTTTCTAAGTTTTTCTTTCACTCCCAATCCAGCATGGAAGTCTCTCACTATCAAAATGGCAAAGACGACTGCTACTCAAGTATAGATCAGAGTCTGAGTCGCGTTCTCTTATATGGACACTAGTCTCATTCTGTAATACAGGCTTAAATCTTAAAAACCATACTCACACAGCATCCGGTCTATCACTGAGAATGCTGTCCCTCCTCTCTCCCCCCTTCCTCCTCCCGCAGCAGCCTGTGTCGCCAACGGCGGGGGCGGTGACGTCAGCGGTGACGTCACGCGGCGGCGCGCTGACGTCACTCACGCGCCTGCGTCGTCCGCAGCAGCCACACATTACGTCGCGGAGCTTGCGCTTGCGTTTCGTTTCGCTCTCGTATTCTATTGATGCTGCCTGGAAGGTTGAAAGGTTGGTTAAGTTTGCTGAAGGCTAGTCTCATTTCGAATACTTAATTTTAACTTTTTGTGTTTGCTAACCCATCCTAGTTAATATGGGGTGCAAGAAGAGAGCCTCCACGTGTGACGTAACGAACAACTATTACACCCGGCGCACTCTGTACAGTCGGTAACGCAGACTGACCAATCTCTTCACCACAATGGCTAATCTTAAAGTACCCACCAGTGGAACCCGGATTCATACCTTAAGAACACCTTGCCCCAGGAGACCAGCTGCCCTGGGCCGTCTGGAAGTCCCTTAACCGGCTCCGGACGGGAGTAGGAAGATCCGGGGAAAACCGGAAAAAGTGGGGCTTCAGTGACAGTGACGAGTGTGTCTGTGGATCTGTACAAAGTGTGGGGCACCTGCTATCTTGCTCTAGCTGTCCAGTCACTTGCACCCTGAGTGACTTATATGAGGCCAAGTCAAACGCAGTCGCCGTGGTCACTTTTTGGGCCAATACCATATAAAAAAATAAAAAGCCATTGACACGAAAAGAAGAAGATCATGTCCTACAAATAACCTACAAATAAAAGTGCTCGTAGCTCGTTGATCTCAACCGATCAGTGAGGTTAAGCAACGTACACAGAGGCAGGGAAAATTATGGGTGACCAAAGAAGCAATTTATCACGAGCGTTTTCGTGCTTCGGAGTGCACGTTAAGCTGTCGGTCCCGGCTGTTGTCAATTGACTACAGTCCTTAAAACTAAGTCGGAGGCCATTGTGCGGTTTAAAAGCTTTGACACCAGGGTTAGTCTAGTTCGCCACACACTTGACACCTCTCCTCATGAAAGTTGACGTAATCGAGATGGTTCTAAGCTATATTTGATCAAAATTGGTTCAGCCGTTTAAAAGTTATAAGAAATCGAATGTCGGGAGATACAGCATTTTTAATTTTAGTGTTATTTGCCGTAAATTATATATGTATGTATGTAAACACTTTTTTTTTTAACACGTTCGCTGCGTTATGAGATCGAAAAGGCCGCAAGCGTGACTTCTCGCTGGTGCGGCAGTCAAAATCGCGCTCTTTCACTCTGTGCGGGGGGTGTCAATTTCAACATTTCTATGAGTAGAATAAAGACAAATATATAATTGATTCTTTTATGAAGCTTAGCCTAACGGCACAATAAATACGTTATGAGGTTGAATAGGTCTCAGACGCACTGAATAGAATTTCTTTCTTTCTAGTGCGGAGTGAGGCCTAATCTGTCTCATGAATTGCAGGCCTCATAGCCGCACAGAGTGAAACGCGGGCGGCGCGGGCGCCACGCGTCCTGGCTTAGTGTTGTGACACATTTTGATACGCCAGTCACTCGCGTTTTTTTTGCGATCGAGGAGTACAAGAATAGTTTGTTTATTATGGATAAGGATCGATCTAGTCGCAAGCGTTCCAGAAAGAAGCTTAAATATTTTGATTCTGATTCTTCTAGTGGAGCGGATGAGGAGAAACAATTAAACTATAGAAAAATCTTACGAAGCATTATTCCGAGAAATTCTCCTACGAAAAAGGTAAACATTTTGAAAAATGTTTAAATTTGTTCCATTAGTCCAAGTACTGGTAAACAATATAGTTTCCTCGATAATACAGAAGTAATAAATCCGGAAGTTTCAAGGAACTCAATTTTGCTCACACCAACTCAAAAAAAAGCGTGTCGGGCCACGCGATTGTATGGTTCCGTGGCAGCATAGTTGAAATATGCTGCTGGCTTCTAAATTCTACGAGTATATTGTCATAGTCGATGTTAAAATCCCCAAATACTATAGTATTAAAAGGGAATGTATTAAAGAGTTTGTAGTTTCAGAAATAAGTGTGGTTTTGGCCTAAGTACAACAGAATCGAAGTCTATTTTAATGAAAAACATTTTGTTTAATCTTTTAAGCTACAAAAAAACTAAAAAAATAATATTACTTTTCGTGTCAAGTATGACAAATCTTTTTGTTAAGTCTGTTTTAATGAAAAAACATCTTGTTTAATCTTATAATAAACAAAAAACACTTTTTGTGTCTAGTTCCACAATTCTATTGATTTAGTCTGTTTTAAGAAAAAAAAACATTTTGTTTAATCTTTTTGAATAAATGTTTTTTTTTTATCGACACCACACTTCTCTTTTATTCCCATCCCTAGTCGAGACACAAATCGAACTTTCTTTTAGTGCGATCTGAGGCAGAACAGATGTCATATATATTTTGTTCAATTATTCTATAACGAAATGTCGAATCTGCGGGCGAAGCCAGATTCAAGTTTAGCAACTATTTAAGTTTATTATGGTAGAGTTTCAAGTAGTTATTGTAACAATTGGGCTATATATACGTGTTTTTTACAAACGATATTTTGTAAGGCCTAAGAGGTCTCAAACGCACTGAAAAAAAGTTCGAGTTTGCCTCGAAATGGCCTCATACGCACTGGCTGAAAGTCCATGAGAAATGGCGCCGCAGTTAACGTGTTAAATATGGCGTGGCACGACTTGTGCATATGCCACTAACGGATTATTGCACATAATTAAAAGTACAAAACAAAAGAAATGGATACAAAAAAAAATTTCAACACATTTGCTCATAAAGTGGGTCTTATGTCATTGTTTTAAGGTTCGTAATGATATGTTTTACCCAGCCCGTGCATGGTTTTTTTTCTAAATTTCAGCAAAGAGACAGATCTTATTTTTTATTTAAAATTTAAGTGTAACTATTAAACTATTTGTAAATAAAAATATAATTCCACAAAATTATTTAAATGCAACAGAAGATTATCATTTATTTAGGTATGCTAAAACAATGAAAATATATAGTTCAGTATTTTTTATTATTTGGCTGTATGGCATACTTGTCAATGTGAATCTCATTTTACGAGCGAAAAAAGAAAAATGAAATCGCGCCTCTTTTCAGATGTTTACACATGGTTTTCACAAACGGCATTTTTTCATCAAATTGTGATTATTGTCAGAAATACAACATAAAAAAATGTCTTCTTCAAGTGCAGAACAGGAAACCTACGTGGGTACACCGCCAGAAATACTTTGCGAGGCGCAACATGCAAATGATAGCTTGTTGCCGCCAATATCAAAGGAAAGTTTATATTTCTTTCTTTCCTCGCAAATGTGTTGAAAAACGTCGTATGACACGCGTGCGCATTGGATATTACATTCTCGGCTCCGTTGAGCCCTCGCCCTCTAATGTAATATCCAACTTAGCACACTTGTAACATAATGCTAATATATGTACAAAAGTATACTCATTTATACAAATAAAACTATAATTACCTCAAATACTACACGACGCATTTTATCGAAATGTCCAAGTATTAAACCTGCTATTACTGCACTAACAAGCATTACTAAGTGTTCTTAATATGTATAATTGTAAATGTATGTAGATATATGAACAAATATTGGATAATAATTACCTACAAAAATGAAAAAAAAAACATACTACACTGAAAAGCACACTAAAGACACGGTCAAAAGTAGTTACCAAAACTTTAGGGGCTGATTCTCCTGATGAAACTGAACGACTTTCCCCAAGGAAAATTTACAAAACAAAAACAAAAAATTTACAAAACATTTACAAAAAAATTGTGTTTCGACTCTCCAAACTAAGATAAGTCAGATCAGCAGCTCAAGCATGATGCGCAAAAATCTCGCGCGGTACGCCACCACTCGGTTGATGCTGAAACTTCACTTTGATTGCGCGAGGGCCCCGCGCAAACTTGTTCGCCCTCTGGCATTGCCAATGTTGAAATTTTGAGATAGGACCGCGGCGCATTGCATGGAAAGGTGATTTTTTTTCTTTTGCCGACCTAAGTTCCTTTTTTAGAAAACTGTTCAGTTTCGTACGCTGATTCACATCCTTAATTTTCGTTAGCTAATTTAAAATCACCTAATATAAAAAAAAATTAAGTCAATTACTTAATTTAAACGCATTTTGGAAGTCAATAACTTATTTATAAAAGTTAATGATTTTTTTCAAACACGTCTATGCACTGAAAGACTGAAACAAACTAACTTTAATAACTAAACTGCATTTTTCCATAGTTACGTGCAATCGATGTTACATAAAAAGAGGTAGATGGGTCACAGTACTCTTATAGCGGCTGGCTAGTGTTTACAGCAAATGGCTGGCTATTATGGATTATGGATTATGGTAAGCCACTGATTGATTTAAACCGGTCAGTGAGGTTAAGCAACTTACACAGGGGCAGTGGCACTCATCAGGTCCCTGCCCCTGAGTATCAGAACCGTTTCCGTGCTTAAGAGGGCATGTTAGCTGTCGGTCCTTGCTGTTGTCGATTGACTACAGTCATTAAACCAAGTCAGAGGGCATTTAGCGGTTTGAAAACTCTGATACCAAGGTTAATAAGTTCGCTACATAATAGGGTCCCGTTTTACCCTTTGGTACGGAACCCTAATAATTTTTTGTTTAACAATAGACTTTGCTACATTGCTTAAGCTGGCTACTCTTGAAGCAGTCCGAGGAAGCTGCTTGTTATTTTAAATAATACAATTTTTATGGCTCTCCGTGATATTCTGTTCACGTACTCTTTTAATTATTAATTATTTTGGTATTTATAATTTTATTATTTCTATACGTTTGATGTGTTTCTCCGTTAGTGTAATTATAAGGCTGTGGCAGAATAACAGCGACTTAAACCCTCCATAGATTTTAGTCAGTCTGAGGCCACAGACCAATTTGTCCTTAGAACATTATAAATATTGTTTTATAGTCATAATTGTTAAATGTTTTTAATGGACAAATAAATGCTTATTATTATTATTATTATTACTTATTCTCGTGTGATGTTAACGGTCATATCTACCGCTTTTTTTACTAAATTTATTAGGTATAACATTACAACTTGCACCCAAGAAATGCTAATTTCCTTGTGTTTGTGATAAAAAGGAGTAAATATAATTATAACTGGCTGAAAGTTCTAATAGTTATATCTCACGCTAGGATCGCAGGATCGCCCTTGACACTTGGAGTTACTTTTCTTGGCTAAAGTATTGAAAGTTTTATTAAGGTGAAGAAATAAATGCCTTTGAAATGTCACACGGAGGTTTGTTAACTTGGAAACTGAAGTAAGTGCTTTGTGCTGTGCAAACAGAAATGTTCTTTATTGTAGAGATGAGAAAGTCTTATTTATAGTATACTAGTATCAATACTGACAAAATATCTCGTAAAAGCAATAAAAAAACTTGTGCCAAATGGGAAAGCCAGATAAAATTGTAGTACCTAATTACATTATTTTTAGTGACGTCAAAAATTCGTACGTATAGCCATTATAAGAATTTTAGTACCTAGGTGCTAAAAAAATTATGATTTAGGCATCCATTTCTGTGACAACAATATGTTCTTTAGTCATGTACTTAAATTTTTTTTTTGTGTAATTCGCTCGTTAACCTTCCAACGGCTAAATGTTTCAGGCAAAATATTTGCTGTGTGGTTATCGGTTGAGAATAACACCACCCAATTTCTTTCCGTGGGTATTGTAAGAGGCGACTAAGGAAACGCAAATGAGACCTGCCTCCTATTAATCCACCCCAGGCAACGACACCTCAATTTGTTCTGAATCTGAGGTGGCGTCCTATAGTCCCATGCGGTGTGGTTGGCTCTGTGAAGGGCCGTCTGGTTCGCGACCACCCTCTTACCGAAGTCCGACGCTAAACAGCTTGCTGTGTTCCGTCGGTGCATGGGAGCACCAGTGCCTTAACAGGCATTTTCTGGGTTAACTCGCTTCATCGTCGCTCATCTATTACATTGGTCAAGATTGAGGTCAAGAGTTAACCCATCATATAATAAAAAAATAAATGTACTTAGAGAGATCTTAGATTTAAGCAGGTATACAGCAGCATTGTTCCCCATTTTGACCAACTTGACCATTTCGACTCTCATCTTTAATATTCGGTAACGGTAACCAATTAAAAGTCTAAATACTACTTAATGTACCTACCTACTGATTGTATTGATACCCCGTTTTCTTCTTAATAATAGGTATAAATAAAATAAATAAATAAAATAATAAGTATGAGTCCCGAATCACTGGATGACTCATCAGCGCTCAGCTCAAGCCCTTGAATTTAACAAGCTGAAATACACCGAGGCTTTCCTTGTGTTTTTGACAATAAGTAAGTGATTATATATGGGCTCTCATTTCCGTATTTAGGGTATTATGTGACAAATTGTGCGTGTGGGTCACTTTCTTCAGGTTCTTATGGGACCCCATTATGTGTGTGGATCAGTGGCTACTCCAGCCACCTCAGCTCCGCCCATGAGTGAGTAAGGCTGGATCTAAAAAAATCTACGGAGATAAAATCACGGACGTAATAGTAATTAAATTTGCTTATAAAATCGAAAACTTGCAACTAATTATTAATGTATTTATTTGCATATATATTTTTATTATTTATATGCTTAACGTGATTATTATTTAAATAATTTATTTTGTTTATATTTATTTTACCTAAAACTTTTATTTTTATCATCTACTTTTTACTTCTTGATCTGCGCACTACGCTTCAGTCTTTTAAATATTGTTTCTTTCAGTCAAAGGGTTGTCTGAAAGAGATCACTTTTAGTGGTAAGGCCGCATTTTGCACTTATATTAATATTTTCTACTGTTTTTGTTTACGTGTGCAATAAAGATTTTATTCATTCATTCAATACTTACTTTTCCTGCAGCTTTTTCCGCATCCCGTTCTTCCTTCTCTTTCCTCCTGCAGCAGTTCAGCCTGCTCATCATCCCTCTCTTTCCCTCCTGTTTGCTTTCATCTTGCATCTCTTTCTCGTCGTCTTCTGGTTTAACGCAGCATGAGCAGCATTTCTTACACTTCCCCATGAGTCTTTGACCCATGGTTTGTGGTTTCGGGTCTGGAGTTGGTTCTTTGCTGTCGTTGGCCTTAGGGTCATCTTTCTGGTCTTTCTTGGTTCTTGCTGGTGGCTTCGGGGTGGTGCTTGTGCTTTGTGGGAATCTAGGGAGTGAAAATGAACATTTAAGAACATGTTTTCGAATATCTACATTAAGGTGGGTATTATAGAACGCGACTCAGACTCTGATCTATACTTAAGTAGCAGTCGTCTTTGTCATTTTGATAGTGGGAGAAAGATGTAATACAATACAAATACATTTCATTTTATTTTTGAAATACACGTACATGAAAAATGATAATTGGAGTCTTCTTTTACACGCTATGTCAGAAGACTTCGCTCTTCCATAAAAAAACACGTTAGATACAATAATAATAAAACAAAAAAGTAAAAATAGAAAGAAAAAAACATAAATTCTTGTTTTCTTTACAATTTTAACACAATACTTAAAGAGACAATGAATACTTAAACGTAGATTAATACTCGAGTCTCTAATACGCGCCTAAGTTTTATAACGTCAGACAGACATATTTTACACTCAGACTGTAGGAAAAACATCTGATATTTAAAGTACAATGTTTGCCTCGTTCGGGAATTCAGAATTTCCATAACAGATTAGGGTAGGGGGGCAAATTTTGTACAGGTTCTAGCCGTTGTAGGCGTCAGCCAAAAACACACTTCCATTATAGGGTGTATTGATTATTATGTTACCTTATTGAGCCCCTAGGACTCCTATTAGGAACTACAGTACTACGTGAAATGTAATATGTGCGACTTTATAGGAAATATCATAACCTTTTCACACCGTACGCCGACCATTAGTGTCATTTGTATTGTAGCACTACAAAGAATTCAGTACGCATGTCTTTAAGCTGCAGTACGTTACGTCATCAGGGGATCTTTTTCAGTCTGCGGTGGAACCTTGCGGTAGGTACTGCAACCGTGTTTCGGGGGGGGCGTTCAATTTAAACAGCTTAATTCCTTTTCAATATATGGTTATCATAAAAAAACTGCACTTCTGTTACAATATTATTTACTTTCCGTCACATCCACAGCTATAGAGTTAAACACCGCTTATTAAGTGCTATTGCACGCCTACGAACGTATTTTACAACTTATTCCGCGAGTTCACTACAACGAATTCACAATAAAACAAAGAATGAATCGCGCAAGGCCAGATCTTCAATCATTTCGAATCATGACATCGAATACCATTTCAAACATTTTAAATTTATATTCGAATTATCTTCTTCGAAATGACCGAATGAGAAAGAAGTTGCGTTATGCCCGATCCTCCATGAAGGTCTGCATACCACAGTACACAGTCTTTTGTCTCGGCGACCTAACCTATAGCTAGCTAGTCGAAATATATAGATACTAGTTGCCTACATGAAGCTTAGTTTTTTTTAAATTTATTTGAATTAAAACAGATACCTTTTCAGAGAGACAAAAAAATCTATACATATTAAAAAGAGGAAAGATTTGATTGTTGTTTGTTTGCATCGAATAGGCTCCGAAACCACTGGACCGATTTGAAAAATTCTTTCAGCATTAGAATCCTACATTATCCAGGATGGACATAGGGTACATGATTTTCCAGAATTCCCACGGGAACGAAGTCCCGCGCGGGACGCTAGTCTAAAATAAAATACAATAGCTACCTATTCAATGGTAAAGCTCAACACGTGTTTTCAAAGTGTGCCATTGTTTAATTTGTACGCGCCAATCTTCGATCAACTAAGGCGCCAATACTTAAGTTAAGGTTTCGGAGTTTCAGAGCCAATACTTAAGTTGGATCGCCTCACGGGGCGCCCCGCGCTGCCCATCTGTACTTTCTACGGCGCAGGGCGCCGCGGCGAACACTTTGGGAACCCCTGCGCTATGACTATGCGTATTACGCATTCATGTGTGTTCTGGGCTTTATAGCCCGTTTGACCGTGAGTCAGTGCGAAATCCAAAAGTACCTAGGTACCAACTACTTACGGTGCAATTTAACAATGGTATTGTAATGACTTGCTATTGATTTTACAACTACTTTATAAATAACACTAAGATTTATTTGCGTTTGTGTGTTCTTGTAGTGTTGTGTTGTGTACCTGGTAATTTGTGAAAAGTGATTAATTTGTCATTTTCGATGTGAAGCGGGCTTTGCGTGTTCTGTTTCAAGAAATAGTGTTGGGAAACAAAAAGTTTAGATGTCGATATTATTATAGTAACAATTCAGTCCAAATTGTATGGGGCTACTCCAGATTAGGTGAACGAAACTTGTTGAAAAAATCTTCCCATGAGCATTGGGCTACTTCAAATTAATAAATAGCATTTTCAGAATGACACAAGCCTAACTAAACCAATTCTAAACTGAGTTATAATCATCTAAATTCTAAATACATACAGGGTGTAAAGGACAGCTTAGCAAATACTTAAATGGTGGAATCTACCCATAAATATCAACAGCTATAAGTAATTATTTTTTCCCGAAAACGTTATGTTAAGGACTTTTCATTATTTATCTACTTTGGCGCTACGCAACGTATCGTGAAACCTTGCCCCGCGCGCGATCCCCCCGCGCCGCGCTGCTATCGGAGTGCGATGTACATTGCTGGTTTTCGTGTTTTACGTTGTTATAACTGTTTTTTATTGCAAAATGGAAAGAAATCGATTATATAATAAAAAATGTAAGCAGAAAAAATTAAAAAACATGAAAAAAATTTGAAAATGTTCCGGAGAAAAATTCCACTGGAAAATCATTTAGAATGATTGTCTGAGTCCAGGGTTTCAGTTTTGCTAAGCTGTCTTTTACACCCTGTATATAAAAGAAGAAACTGACTGGTGACTGACTGACTGACATATCAACGCAAGGTTTCTTATGAGGTCTAGAGGAGCACTAAGAAAGGATTTTTCGAAACTCACCCCCTAAGAGGGTGAAACGGGGTTCGAAGTTTGTATGGAGAAAACAATTTTTTTGGACATTTTGACTCAAAACTTCGTGAGGATATACCTTGAAGCAAATAAACGGACACGTGTTTCGCGATTTTTCGAAAATCAAAGATTTAGAGAATGAAATGGGTGACAAAAAAGTTCTTTGCGCGAGCGAAGCCGCGGGAAACGGCTAGTAGAGACTAAAATAGCTATGTTCTACCCGACGTAAAGGCACATAATTTATGATAGAAAAAGCTCACTTATTTTAAACGAAACGAGTGAAATATTTGCGATCAAATTAAAAAGTCTTAACTTCCAGTATCTCCCAAAACGTTGATATTTTGAGATGAGCCCTTATCGTTCTGAGGGTGCCGAATGAAACTTCTAGACATAATCTCCCCATGATCACTAGACTGGTTATTACATCAACCCTGTCTGGAATAAGCATAGTAAAGTCATTTCGTTTTTTCGTTGGTACTTTGATACTGGCAGAATCTCATCAAGAAGATAATAGGCATTGGCGTATCTAATAGGGTTATTTTCTAGGGGGGGCCGCGGGCCTGGCGAAAATTAAATGTACTCTAGCTTAATACGCTGTGTATTCAAATGTAACTAATACTGTATTATAGTATGTAATAATAAGTACGTATGTAGATTTCTCAGCTGTAGATATTTTTTTAATGATTTTTGTGTGAAGTTATCAGTACTTTGCTATCGATTATAGAATTTCGAATTGGTAGCCCAGTATTCTGGGGTGGGCCCTAGACCATACTGGGGTGGGCACGGCCCACCCGGCCCCCCCCCCTATATACGCCTATGATAATAGGTCTTTACCTATGAATTTGCCGTTTTTCATACAATATTTTTGGAAAACTGAATTTTCCATACTAACCTTTTTGGATTTTTCTCGGGAATGCAAAATCCAAATTTAACAAAATTTTGTGAAGGTTTGGACAACATTAAGTTAATTTTTATCATACTGACTTTATTGAAAGTTGTAACTGTAACAACGGTACAGCAAAAATAAGCAATGAAACGGGGAACGGATGAAACGAACTATATTTGAGCTTCTTTTTCAGCAAAAAAATCTAAAGTAAATATGTATAAATTTTACTCAATATCTCCATTATATGGCCAAGGTTTTAAATAAAAATCAATTTTACTAATAGTTGTTCAATCAAATAAATTATGAATAAAATAAAGCTTGAGAAAAAATCGGCAATTTCATAGGTAAAGACCTATTATATTGCCAATAATACCTCTACAAAGCGGTCAATTCAATCAAACAACTATTCCCAGGAAATATATTAAAAATATTAAAATGTGAACCCACAAGTGACTTAAAAACAAATACGACCGTGAGAGCAATATTAATTGTAAGAAAGCCTCTTCAATAACAGGACCAATCCAATCAGATACTCTCGATATAGATATCAATAGGTTTTGTTTCCAGACAACACTATTTTGTGAAATGTAAACTACGTTTTTGCATGCAATGTTGTTGCAGTGAGTCTTGTTGGTTCATTCCCGTTATCTCCCAGATATAGAATAGCTTAATTTACCAGACGTAGAATAGCTTAATTTTCATAGTTTAATTACCGTCTTGTTAAGTAATTCATGGGTATTATACAAAACTACTCACTACACAAAACTACGATACGTGATATATATGTCGGGCTTTTTACGCACTTAGCGTCTTGACTGGGATATTGTGCTTTATTAGTGGGTAATTTAGCGGTTAAACTTTTGAGACGCTGAGTAAGTTTCTAAATGAATTTTTGAAACGCACTTTAGGTATGCAAATGTAAGAAAAGTCTAGCGTTTACTGCATAAGAACCCGTTATTACGACGGTGTAGCAAGAAAGCTGAACTCTATCAAAGTTCTTAAAAACATTTTCCGAAATATACTCGAAGACTTGAAAATTTGATTAAGCAAGAAATCATCGGCTTCAATCAATAGTAATTTTGAAAACTTCTTACACAGTGACAAAAAAACTGTCCCCTACTTTAGTGGACAATACACACTACCAAATAAAATTATTTATTATTATGACGATGACTTACTAAACTTCGACAGTATTACAAACATTGAAAAGACCTCCACTAGTGGAAATTATAATATTGGTGACAATGAGAATGTGATTTCTAATTTACCTCAACAACGTCGATTGGCCTGGGTATCTAGAATTTTGAAAACATTGTGATTTAAAAAAAATATTTTAAAACCAATTCATTGCTGGCTTTGCGGAGCCAAACAGGAAATTTTCAGGAGCGAAAAAGTTTTGTTTAATACGAAATACGAAATCTCTGCCTACCCTAATAGAATACAGGCGTGAGTCATTGTGTCTATTTTATCAAGATTTTAGCAAAGAAAATGCATGTTCTGCGTATACAAAATAAAACAAAGGGATAATAATTGCTAGTTGGCGCCCAAAAAGGGGTCGTAATAATATAAATTGCGTCATTAATTAGTGTTATTGTAGTGTTTTTATTACTCAAATACAATACTTTTGTAGGTATATCGTGATGAGCGTGAAATTTTCAGGTTAATAAAATAACCAGCTTTCTTTCCAGCCTTTTTTTACAAACTGTAACATCAACTGAAGACACTGTTTTAAAAAGCAGATTTTTATATACCTATAGGTACTTCTTAGCGGTACGCAATATAAAAAAAAAACGCTACACACTCAAAGGCCCACACTAAGGTTTTCCCTTGTGTCGTGGGTCCCTTGGAACACACATAAAGACAAACACAAACACCCATGACCCGAGAACAAACATCTGCTTTTTACACAAATGTTTGCCCCGACTGGGGATCGAACCCAGGACCCGCCGATCAAGAGGCAGCGTCACTACCACTCGACCAAACCGGCCGTCAAAGACAAAGTTCTCTTCTTTCTTTCTTCAATAAAAGATGAAGAGAAGAGCTCATTAAAAGACAACTGGGGGGCTTGGAGGGAGTATTAATGTCAGTAATGTAAATAAATTTATTAAATGTAATTTATTAACCACTTTAACCCTTTTAGCGCCAAGAGTTTTCGTCAAAACCGCCCACCACACGCCACGACATCAAAAAAAAATTCTTTAATGTTGTGGCGTATGGCGAACGCTTGGTGAACGATATTAAAGTAAAAAATATATATTTTTTTGTCTGATATATCAGACTTTGGCGGTGAAAAAGCTAAACTTTAGCGTGCTTTTTGAACACATGGTGTACGAGATTTGTATCGCACGCGGCGAAAGCGATGGGCTAATAACGTTTAAGCTAAGTTGATAAGGAAAATCATTATCATTATTTTTACTAACATAACTTTAAGTCTTAGACTATTTTTACTAACAAACCAGCATCGCTTGAATAAAGACATTTATTATTATTATTACTTACAGATTAAAGGAATCTCAACAAGGTAAGGTTGGTACCTAGCGATGTGTCTGAACGTCCGGCAGAAGAAAGGGGCACATTTTCAAGTCCAGATTGAAATAATGTTATTAAAATACCTTACTAAGTTAATGAGGAACCGAAAATTGATTCCTCAGTCAGAAAACAATGCGAAATTCAAGCTTATATTCGTCACAATAATTTTCAGTAAAGGTCACGACTTTGTGAATTATTGGGTTACTAATTTCGGTCTCACATTTACTAAACTTTATTCAGAAGGTCAAGCCGTTGACCAAATCCAAGTACAAGAAGTGACCTTGGGGACGAGAAATGTTTTTACAAGAAAACTCGATTAAATTATACATTCGCGGGCGACGGAAGTCGAGGCCTTGTCTTTGTTTTATCCAAGTTGTTTTGACTGCGTTTGAAAAAACTGAGGTTAAGATTTGTCAAATCAGCTAGAGCAAACATTCGTTGTATGTATGTTTGTATGAAATTCTGCAGCTCTAGCACGATAACGACAAACTCGCGCTCGGCTTACGCTGAAACTTCACTTTGATTGCGCGAGGGTCCCGCGCAAAGGCTAGCTCGCCCTATAGCGTTGTCAATGTTGACATTTTGATATAGGACCGCGGTGTTGTCGCGGCGCTGTCACTGTCGTACTCGGCCTGCTGGCCTGCAACCTCAATAAGTAAATTTTTATGAAAAGTAAGTAATACAAATTAGATGTGTTAAACCGCACCGCTAATGAATGGAATTATTTGCCTGCGTCTGTATTTCCTGGCTCATATTACTTGAATCTCTTAAAAGTGTCACTTTTTTTTGGAAGCTTGGGTAGGTATTCTTGTGATAGTAGCATAGATAGGTAGGAACAACTTAATTAATTTGGTCATAAAATTCCAATGCTAATAGGTATACTTTTTTTTCTCTCTGCTCGGATATACGCAGTTCTGTCTTTGACTATACAAAAACTGACACCTGTATTCCGTATCGGGGTAAGCAGAGAACACACTGAGCACCACACTTAATAAATGTTTGGGAGTTGATAGACGGTATACTCGTATAGTGGTGACAATAGAGCAAAATCTTGAGTTTTTTCATCGACTCTTATAGCATGCCTAGGAAGAGATGGCAGCTGGCTAATTCAATGCTTTACTTTCGTTCTATATCCAGCAAGCAAGGTCGATACTTAATTCAAAAGATTTTACTGAAAATTCTATAAATTTTACCCTGTTTCGTTCCCGTACCGCTTTGGAAGTAATTCATTTGGCAGAATGTAGACAGTTCTATTATGTATCATTATCACTTAATTAAAAAAAAACACTAAACGTGGCACTGGCAGTTCCAAGTTTTAAATCGTGGACGCTTCTTTTTTTAAGAAGAAAAAAGTTATCCACCATCTTTGATGAGTCGCTGTTTTGACAGATCACTGTTACTGAGAGGTTATGTTAGAAAATTTGGCGCGGTTTTTCTTTTTTCACGGGTGTGTTTTATGGCTAGCAAGGGCGGACTGTCGGTAATTTCTTAAGGGTCGTTCGAGTGCCAAGGTAGTTACGGCTAAGCTACGTTCCGTGAATTCAACGTGAATTGTTGGCGTGCTACGTGACGAGAAATGGCGCGACTTTTTTTCTTTATTTGTTTCGCGGAATTTGGCAAAAGCGCAAAGGTTCTTACAGCCAAAAGTGTCACTTTTTCTTAGAAGCTTACGTATTCTTGTCATAGAAATAAAAATGGTTAATTTGGTTTACAATAAAATATTTAAAAGCTAGTGTAGAGTTTATGAACGCGTCTTCTTAACTAACGTTTATTAATTTATTTTCATATATTCATTTAATTTAACCACAAATTAGAAAATAAATAAGAATAATTGCAATTAAAGGTATGGTGGAAATTAAGCTTCCTGTTAATGCTTAAAAATATTTTTTTAAAGATTAACATATACATTGATTTTGTGGGAATAAAAGATTTCAACGAGTTTATTGAGTAAGTTGTTTTCTATTAATAATGGTACACCTGTATAATTATCAATTTTCGATAACAATGTATTATTTTACAACAAAGAAACTTCAGTACCATTGGTATCGAAGTTCGTTCTAACTTGAACCTTATTACAATCGGATAAGAAACTTTGATTGATGGATACCTTATAGAACCATTTCCAAAAACCCCAATAATCTTGAAGAGAAACCAAAATTTATAGAAAATCTTAATATTACAAAACTAAAGTCCGTATTACAGAAGACTCAAGTCTTGATCTATACTGAAGTATTGATTGTCTCTTTCTCTCACTATCAAAATGATAAAGACGACTGCTACTTAAATTTAAATTAGAGTTTGAGTCGCGTTCTGTAATACGAACCTTAGAGAACGGACTCCAAAAACGCCAATAGGTAAACTTGAAGATAAACCATTTATAAAAAGCTTTTTAATAAAAACTAAAATCGCGAAGGCAAAACTACTTAAAGAAAAAAATGCTGCGAAAAGGTCGTCCACATAACCTGGCTGTTCGTTCACACGTCACATACCTACGCATAAAAATGTATTCAAAAGTTGACCTAAATTAGTTGAACCAGTATAATACTTAAAGAGGGCTAAAGTATGTAGATTATCCCCCACGTCATGAAAAACGGACATAAATAGTAATTTACATAATCCTTATGTAAATTATATAACGCGAAAGTTTGTAAGTATGGATGATTGTTCCTCTTTCACGCTCAAATGGCTGGACCAATTTTGATAAAATTTGGTATGGAGGTAGCTGACACCTTGGTTTAACATATAGGCTACATAATTTTCCCAAATTCCCACGAAAACGAACTCCCGGGCGTAAAAACTAGTAAGTTCATATTGTAATCATTCACAAAATTCCATGGTTTCTATTTCTTCACAAGACTTCTTCACAAACCGGCCGGTTCGGTCGAGTGGTAGTGACGCTGCCTCTTGATCGGCGGTCCTGGGTTCGATTCCCAGTCGGGGCAAATGTTTGTGTAAAAAGCAGATGTTTGTTCTAAGGTCATGGGTGTTTGTGTTTGTCTTTATGTGTGTTCCAAGGGACCCACGACACAAGGGAAAACCTTACTGTGGGCCTTTGATTGTGTAGCGTTTATTTTATTTATTTATTATTTTATTTCTTCTAAACACTCACGCCTATAGTCCGTTTCGGGGTAGACAGAACGTCATGTAGTTCTACAACCACTTGACACCACTAACATCATTCATCCTGAGGGTTATTAGATGGAACATGAGTATAGTGGTGATAGGGTGTCAGCTTTTCGCCCACGATACAGCAAAACCCTCGCTTCCCACTTACTGGTTTTTACAGTATGCCTAGAGAGAGTTGGCAGCTGGCACATTATAAATTTTTCTTTCACTCCCAGTTTTTGTAAGTTTTTCTTTGAATTAATGAATGAATCGTTTATCTCTACACACACAAAGCTTACATTAAGTATTGCATGAAATCAATTATTTTAGAACTAAAATTATAAATTATTAAAAAGAAAAAGACACATGAAATTGTAATTTAAAAAAAAATTGTAGATAAATAAATTAGGCTTACATAAATAAAGAAAACATAGAGAAATGTGCTGCAGAAACAGCCCGTAGCTCAGTGTCAATTTTTCTTTGCCCTCACAAGTGCCCAAAATTCCCCACCTCAACTGTATTAGGGTTGGGTTGGCTGTTTAATATGCGGATAAGCCGTCGATAAAAAGTCGATATACGCAACGGAAATTAAACCTTTGATGAAATTTGATGTAATTTAAGCTAAACGACCTGAGGCAGACGAGGTCGAGAGATTTACCTGTAATAAATCGATGACTATTAGACTATTTAAGGCTTTATAAAAGGAGAACCGATCAGTGAGGTTAAGCAACGTATACAGCGGCAGGGAACCTGATGGGTGACCAAAGCGGCAATTTTTCACGAGAACTTCCGTGCTTCGGAGGGCACGTTAAACTGTCAGCCCCGGCTGTTGTCGATTGATTCATCATCATCATCATGTTGTTCACACCATATCCGGTGACGGCGACTCCTATAAATTACGCTGGTGGGCTCTTATATGGCTGGCGAAACCGAATTTAGTTTTAAAGACTCGGTTGCAAAATGCACAGTATAATTGGCCAGCTGAATCGTATGTGTAAGAGTTGGAGGGTTTTGGCCTAGTCTTCCGTATTAGGCGACTAGGCCAAAACCCTATTGATTACAGTCGTTAAAACCATGTCAAATGCCACTGTGCGGTTTGAAAAATTTTGATCCCAGTTTGCCACACACTTGACTATACCTACACTATAAGAAGAACAAGAAGGCTTTATTTTATTTATTTACTAGCTTCCTGTCCGGGACTTCATGCTCGTGGGAATTTCGGGAATGAAGTATTCACATAAAACTTTCTATTTAATCACTCCATTCATTGAAGACCGTCTGAAAATCTGTTGAGTAGTTTTACTGAACAGATTTTCACATGGATTTCAGTGCCACATCATGCTCAAACAACAGTCAAAAAATATTTTATACCATTCCCCCTCTAACAAGCTTCTTTTTCTCACAGTTTTTATATTTGAATTTAGAACCCTAAAAAGATTCTTTTGCTCCCGCAAAACACGTAAAAAATAGTCAATTTTCAACCGACTTCAAAAAAGGAGGAGGTTCTCAATTCGACTGTATGTTTTTTTGTATATTTGTTACGCGATTACTCCGGCAATTATAAACCGATTTGAATAATTCTTTATTTGTTCGAAAGAGTATACTCCTGAAGAGGTCCCATATAAATTTTATCAAAAATGATTCAGCGCTTTAAAAAAAAAACAACAAAAACAAAAAATACTACAAACTAGAACATCATCTAAATAAATGAATGACATTTCTGCTTGTAGTTATCTGCTAATAAGCATTGTAGTCCACAAAAAATACTAGATATCTACTTTGTGCGAACTGTTAGGATTGAAGTCGGTGACTCATACGTTTTTAACGTGGAAAATTATGTTGTTTAAATTTCGGACACTCCAATGTATAGACATAAGACCTCCATCGCAAAGAACATTCGAAATTCAATCTCCTTGCGCAGATAACTCTTCAATATTTGATTGGTCAACATTTTCGACAGGTTTAAAACTTTAAAATTAAAATGTGTGTTCTTCTGGGAACAATAAGTGTTCTTTGCTGTCATTAATGTGCTAATAAGAATCTCGTCACAGATTGATTCCCGAGTTGCACAATTTAAGTAGGGTAAATATTTCCGGAAACTTAATAATAATAACTAGCATGTCATGAAATAAATAAAAAAAAGACTAATTGACTGCCTTAGGGGGTCACAATCTAGCTTTAAGAAGATTTTTTCCTCCCTCTGTATCAACATTACTTTGTTTTCTCATGGAAATAAATAGTTTAAAATTATTAAAAAAAAACTTTTTTTTTTAGTTTTAACCCCGTAAAGGATTTATAGCGTGAGTGTATGGATGGAGTTAATTTACAGCGCCATCTATCGAGCTTTCATCGTAAATGACATGCAATGGTCGCCATACAATCATACAACCTGTTACGAGTGGTCATTAAAGTTGTCATTGATTTTATATTAAGACGTTTTTTTCCCCACGAGGTCAAGTAGGGTAGTTAGAGCGGTGAGGCTGGCAACCCTGGGGTATGCTAATCAGCGCGGCGGTCACGCTATACAACTCGCTCGATACGATACACTGACCGTTTACGTACTGAAAAGACAGGGACCTACTCAGATATGGGCTTCGAGGACTCGGGGGCTTAAGAGAAGATTAAAGCTTTACGGCCACGCTCTGGTCTGGAATGGAAACCAAAAGTTAGGATGTACCACCTGCAAACTCTACCAAGATTTACTGTAGAAGTCATGTGACAGTTAAACTCTTATGTTTATTTAGATAGATAGATAGATATAACTTTATTTAACTGCGTCCAGAGAGACAATACAAACAGGTAGAAAAACATAATACTTATCTAAAACAGTCAAAATGGCGCTGACTCAGCATGTGCTGTAGTAATTTATATTTTGTTTTCAGTTATTTTTAATCATATTTCTAGTTTGTATTTTATTTTTATGTTTAGTTTTGTGTACATTTTGTCACTTAATAAAGAATTATCTTATCTTATGGGACGCGTTTTGTTTTGTTGTATTGTTGGCTTAAGGCTGGCATTCTATCACCACTTTACTCACATTTTTTATATCTCATAATTCACGGAATGTCTGACAAACGTGGCGCTAAGAGTGCTAGAATCAAATGCTGCGTCTACCCTGACCAAGATTACAGGCGTGAATATGGATGGATGGAAAGTTATACTTAAGTAAAATGTTGTGTCCAGGTTAGTATGGTGTTTTTGGACTCGATTGGCACGATCTATCTACTAAAATCGTTAAATATAGAGGCACATTTTTATGCCACACTTTGGCCATTTTTTTTACCAGCCCATATACGTCCCCAACGAGGGGCAGGGGTTTATTTGGTTAAAATAAGAATTTTAATATTTTTCCTGTTTCTCACGACACGACATTTTGTGAAAGATCTTTGCCCAAAACGGTGCGGGGCATAAATCAACTGCATGCCAATATTTGAAGGTAATGGTTGCCTCTCAATATGGTATGTCGTTTGGATTTCCATTGACAAGTCTAATGGAATGACATTTTCGTTTTGTGAAATGTTTTAAATAATAAAAAAATATTTGAAAATATCCATATGGAGGAATATAAGTTTACCTTTGGTCTTAAATACTTACCAAGTGAAGTAACTTGGGGAAAATTGCAGGATAGTTTTTTTAATGGAAATTTAACCTAACACTTAAATTATTATTTGACAATTTCATGAGACGTGACATTAAACAACAACTTTAAAATTAAAAATGTTGTATCACCCCCGATATTTTATAGTTCTAACTTTTAATATAGCTAAGAACCATCTGGAATACGTCAGCTTTTAAACAAAAAAACTACATCGAAATCGGGCCATTCGTTTAGGAGCTACGATAGATACATAGACATACAGATTCACAGACACACGTGTCAAACTTATAACAACCCACTTTTTTGTTATAGGTTAAAAACGAAAGAAATTGCCCCAGCCATTAATTAACGACTCAACAAACACTGACCCCCTTTGAAGGCTAAACCCCACAGGTCCTGAATCCATCTCTGGGCAAGGCAACACGCCACACTGTTTCCACTTGCAGTGTGTTAGTGGTTTTGACACACTGATAGTTGCAGGGGCAATGCACTCACTTCTGATTGCTAGCATGTTTACAAAAGGAACTGCCACAGAGACAAGACAAGTATTGCGTAAATTCGACTATTTTCATACAAAAAGCAGGCAAAAAGTACATTTTCGTTTTCGTCACGTTTTCACAAATTTCAAGTAAAACAAAATGTATTGACTAGAATTGAAAATTCAGGTTTAGCACTTGCTCGTCTGAAAATTATAGACCTCCATGTATCTCGAGTAATGCTAGCTTCTCAAACAGACCTCTTTTGACGTATGAAAAATCATGCAACATCTCTAGACCGTGTTGATGTGTGTATATGTCGCCGGAAATTAATAAGAATCGTAAGTTGATCAATTTTCGAGGTAATTTATCAACTTTCGGCAAATCATACACGACAGTTGAAATGTATAATTTAACGCAATAAATTTTAGCTAATTGATCAACTTACGATGCCTGGCGGCAAGTTTATCAACTAACGATTTTGCCACACGTCAAATCATACACGAATGGACCAATCGCTGCTCAGTGTACATTTTTACGTTAAACTGACATCCGTAATATAATACACTGTTCTCTGATTGGTCGATGCGACAACCTAAGAGGCAACCAACGTCGAGTCGTTTCTGGCACTTCGCCGGCCGCTGCCGCAGCACGCTCGCTACGCTCGCTCGGCTCGTGCGTTGAGGGTCGCAGTTCTAACCTAACCTAACCCAACCAACCCTAAACGGGTTGGTTGAGTTCGGCTACTAACAAACCTACTTGTCGCAGTTCTAAGTGAGACATTCAACCAATCAGCGAACACCTCGAGTTTTCAACCAATCAGCGTACACATCGCGTTCGTCGGATCATCAATTACCGGAAATGTATAGTGTATACGTTAAATAATACATTTCAACTGTCGTGTATGATTTGCCGAAAGTTGATAAACTACCTCGAAAGTTGATCAACTTACGATTCTTATTATTTTCCGGTGACATATATACAATATTGGAGGTCCTGATTCACTGACTCATCAACGCCCAGCCCAAACCCTTAAGACCAAAAAAGATGAAATTTTCCAAAATGTTATTTTTTATGACGTAGGCAAGCACTAAGAAAGGATTTTTTGAAATTCAACCCCTAGGTTTTAGGTTTGTATTGAGAAAACATTTTTTTTGGATACTTTGACTCGAAACTTCGTCAAGATATACTAGAAGCAAATAAACGGACACGTGTTTCGAAAATCATCCCGTAAGGGTCAAGAATGAAACGGGTTCTTTTCGCGAGCGAAGCCGCGGGAATAAGCTAGTAAATAACATAAATAATTATCTAACCCGCTGCCTAACCGAACATCATCACTACGATGATGTTCTTATATTGAAGCAGCGAGTGTAAAAAATTTAGAAACTTAAGAAAAGACAGTAAACAGGCAATTGTGCCAAGCTGTCTTTAACGAAACGCATGAGAACAACGATACCGCGTTGTAGAATACTCGCTGCGCCATCTAGCGGCGGTTGAAGTGCAACTTCTTTGTCTTAGGGCTCCATAGTGAACTACGAACACTTATAGCTTCGAAATGTCAGTCTGTCTGCGGTTTTTTAGAGACCCTTTAGGATTAGGAGAAGGTTTTCATATTTTAACAGATTTCAAAAAAAAAGAGGTTCTCAGTTTGACCTGTGTAAAATAAATCATCAAATAATGATTCACTTAAATGTCTACAAAGCTAACACTTCGTTTTATTAACCGACTTCAAAAAAGGAAGAGGTTATAATTTGCACTAAAAATGGAAAAATAGAAACTTTTTATAAAAATAGAACCAAAAAATAAATAGCAAAAAATAAAAATAAATAGCATAGCAAAAAATAAATACAGTATCATATGATGTGCTATAGAGGTGGGTTATTATGAGTCAAATTGAATACCTATTGTCACTGTTCCTGTTCCAAATAAATAACAGGGAAAATACCTGTTATCAAAAATAACAGCCTGCCGTTCTTCGAATTACTGTGTTCTTGATCTTGAATAACAGTCTAGAAAATCTACAATAACTTGTTATAGAAACAAAGACTTATATATCAGTTATATATACTGGGTGTAAAGGACAGCTTAGCAAATACTTAAATGGTGGAATGTACCAATAACTACGATCAGCTACAAGTAATTATTTTTTCCCGGAAATGTCAAGTTCAGGAGTTTTCATTATTTACCTACTTTGGCGCTACGCAACGTACTGCGTAACCGCGCCGCGCCGCTATCAGAATACGATATACATTGCTGGTTTTCGTGTTTTACGCTGTTATTGTTGTATTTTAATGCAGAATGGATTGTATTCGAACAAATAATTCAATTTTTAAACAGAAAATATTAAAAAACTTGTGAAAAATTTGAAAATTTTTTGGCCGGAAAATTCCACTGGAAAATCATTTTGAATAATGGTCTGAATTCAGGGTTTCAGTTTTTGCTAAGCTGTCCTTAACACCCTGTATAGATTTGTAGACTTTAAAGACACACTCATTCCTTTTAGGCATAGTTTTTTAAGATAATGTTTTAGTTAATCGATTCACGAATCATTTATTGATATTAATACTTTATTATTATAGATTTTTATTATTATTAAGAAAATTACTAAAAATCGAATAAATATACGTGCCGAGCTAAATAGAGCCGTTAATTGATATGTAATATGTAATAAAATATAACCGACTTATTGCCGTTAAAGAAACGGCCCCATATGCTCAAAACAATTGGTCGAAAATTGGACTTACCGATTAAACTACATTCGAGCCCATATGCCCAAAACCATTTTAAATCACAAATGGTATAAGAATATCTTACTAATAAAAACAAAACCATGTCAATAAAATTTATTTTACATATTTTATTTAATCTACCTCTAAAAAAACACCCTATACTTGCCAATATTTGAACGTAATAGTTACCTCTCAATATGGTATATCGTTTTGATTTCCATTGACAAGTCTAATGGAATGACATTGTCGTTTTGTGGAATGTTTTAAATAATGAAAAAATATTTGAAAAATATCCATATGGAGGAATATAAGTTTACATTTGGTTTTAAATACTTATTAAGTGTGAAAAAAAAACTATTTAAGGATAGTTTTTTTTATGGAATTTCAACCTAACACTTAAATTATTATTTGACAGTTTCATGAGACGTGACATTAAACAACAAAGTAGTTATGAATCAACAACTTTAAAATTAAAAATGTTGTATTTTATAGTTCTAACTTTTAAACGGCTGAACCAATTTTGACCAAATATAGCTAAGAACCATCTGGAATACGTCAGCTTTTAAACAAAAAAACCGCATTGAAATCGATTAATTCGTTTAGGAGCTACGACAGATAAATAGACATACAGATACACAGACACACGTGTCAAACTTATTAGACCCTCTTTTTTGTCGGAGGTGAAAAGCGAAAGAAATTGCCCCCGCCATTAATTAACGACTCAACAAACACTGCCCCCCTTGAAGGCTAACCCCCACAGGTCCTGAATCCATCCCTGGCCAAGGCAACACGCCACACTGTTTCCACTTGCAGTGTGTTAGTGGTTTTGACACACTGATAGTTGCAGGGGCAATGCACTCACTTCTGATTGCTAGCATGTTTACAAAAGGAAACATAGACACTATTCGTGCTGTAGTGTATACAACTTTCAATGTAATTTCTCCCAGCGGAAATATGAAATAAAAAAAGATATGTCTTTTTTTAAAAAGACGATAAAAAAAAACCGACTTCAAAAAAGGAAGAGGTTCTATGTTCGACTGTATGTATTTTTTTTTGTAATGTTCACCGATTTCTCCGCCATTTCTGGACCGATTTTCAGAATTATTATTTTGTTCAAACGAGTAAAGAGTAGATGGTCTTATTGTCTCTAAGTCGGGATTTGATGCTGGAATCCCAGGAAAATCGAGGGAAACCCTCGAAGACGAGTTACGAGTGACGTTCCTACTGATTTAGAGTTACGTTCCTACTCATCTGTTTGACACACTGACAGTTGCAGGGGGCAATAATGATTTAGCATATTTACAATTCATAGAGACAAGATAAGTATTCATGCCAATTGTTCACGCTGAAATACATACAACAACAAGAAACATGAAATGGAAAATAATATGCCATTATTTATACGGATTACCACAGAATAAATAATAGTACAATATAATGTATTTTATTTACTTACAAGGATACACAAGATATAAAACACAGTGTGCACTTGGCGGCCTAATTGCTTGAAAGCAATAATGCATATGGTTGTTATAGTAATTTACAATAAAATAAAATTTCGTAATCCACCAATCGTATTTACCTAATAAGTAAAATAAATTTACGACCATGGGGGCACATACTTTGCATGCCATATTTCATGAAAAAGCAAATATTTAAAGATGAAATGAAAATTGAATTTAAAGATTTCAACATTTAGCGCATCATAAAAAAATAGCTTAGAATGTATCTTATTTTTTATACCACCATTTTGATCTTTCTACTAGGTAAGTTTAGATCTTAGAGATCCGATCGAATTATACAATTATCTTTATCGAGTTTATTTATTAACTTAATAAAATTTAGAGAAAAAATCGAAAATCATTTACGACTGAAACACATAAAATGTAAAATAATAAAGCAAGTTTTATTTATTTAAAGGTACGACCCCGATTCTGGAGGACATTTTATCTGATCAGGTGGTGAAATTGAGAACTATTTAATTTTCATATACTTGCTGACAACCACCTCGACCAGCAGCGCCATCGCCAACCGAACGTAAAGTTGCAAACTACCTGCAACTTGGGATGGACGTCGTGAACTCTTTGGAACATGTCATTTTTGTATATATTTTGATAAGTTATTTTATTTTTGATATGATTTTTCTATTGTCAGTATACTTGCATTTACTTTGAAGTATAGTGTATTTTCTTGTGTAATTTAATAACATTTATAAGTTGATTAGGAAAGCAGAAACTTCAAAAAGATAACTATTAAACCCGCAAAGATCTAATTTTCACACCGCCCACCACATTTGCTATCAGTGACGCCACCAGTCAAAGCAGCCGTCATTAAATGTATGAATAGTTCGCAATTTCGCAACCTAAACGGATAAAATGGCGATCATTCCATCGACACACAAGTTACAGAATCGGGGCCCAGGTATCAACAAATTAATCTCAACTACACGCAACGTATAATTCCCTGGTAATTTTTCACACTATACCTATGCTATATTCACAATAGTTACAAAACATTAGGAAAGCTATCCCAGGGGATAGAAGGTTTCACTTCATTCTTACTCCATAATGTCTATTTAATACACTTGAGGCTTAAGTAGACTACCACAGGGATTAAAATAATAACTTTGTTATTTATACCACGTTTCAATTTTGCGGTTGAGTATAGATTGCGCTTTTCACTTTTGTTTGTAAAAACTCGGTAAGAGGTACCTCGTGAGTTTCTTTTATTCAGATTTTAACCGTGTGGTGGTCGGTTGAGAATAACACCACCCCATCTCTATCCGTGGGTGTCGTAAGAGGCGACTAAGGAGACACAAATGAGACTCGCCTCCTAGTAATACATCCCAGGCAACGACACTTCATTTTTATCTGAATCTGAGGTGTCGTCTTATGGTCTCATGCGGTGTGGTAGGCTCTGTAGGGCCGTCTGGTTCGCGACCATCCTCCTACCGAAGTCCGAAGCCAAACAGCTTGCTGTGTTCCGTCGGTGCGTGGGAGTACCAGTGCCTTTATAGGCATTTTCTGGGTTAACTCGCTCCATCGTCGACCTCATCTTTGACCTTATGGATAAGATTGAGGTCAAGAGTTAACCCATCTTATAATAATAATAAAAAAAAGATAAAACAGCCAATTTAGGACCGTGTAAATGAATACTCCAATAACTCTAAAAAAATAGAATTTGTACCACCCTGACATTCAATTGCTTATAACTTTTAAACAGCTAAACCAATTGTGATCCATCTCGATTACGTAAGCTTTCAAACAAAAAACCACATCAGAACCGGTCCATTCGTTTGGTTAGGAGCTACGATCCCACGGACAGACATACAGATACACACGTTAAACATGTAACACCCCTCTTTTTTTGACGGGGGTTAAAAATTAGGGCCGTTTAAGAGTACTCGAATCTGACGAGTATGTATGACGCGAATATTGAATGTAGAGGTAGCGACAGAGGGGAGTTTTTTTTATTTTTTTATTTTTTTTTAAATTACAAGATGGGTTAACTCTTGACCTCAATCTTGACCATAAGGTCAAAGATGAGGTCGACGATGGAACGAGTTAACCCAGAAAATGCCTATAAAGGCACTGGTACTCCTACGCACCGACGGAACACAGCAAGCTGTTTGGCGTCGGACTTCGGTAGGAGGGTGGTCGTGAACCAGACGGCCCTTTACAGAGCCTACCACACTGCATGAGACCATAGGACGACACCTCAGATCCAGAAAAAAAAATGAAGTGTCGTTACCTGGTTTGGATTACTAGGAGGCAGGTCTCATTTGTGTTTCCTTAGTCGCCTCTTACGACACCCACGGAAAGAGATGGGGTGGTGTTATTCTCAACCGATCACCACACCACACGGTTAAAGAGTTTGGATCGTAGCAGGTGGCAAGAAGCGGTGATAGTCCAGTTGATAATGACTAGCTTTCCGCTCGCGGCTCCGCCCGCGTGGTCTTCTGGTTATATCGTGTGGGATAAAATGTAGCTAATGCCCTTTCCCAGTATCTAATCTATCTGTGTAACAAATTTCATCAAAATCGGTTCAGTAATTTAGACATGAAAGACGGACAGACAGACAGACAGAGTTACTTTCGCATTATAATATTGGTAAGGATCACCACATAACTTTACGATAAGATATAAAAGCAGACACGCGTGGCTATAGGGGATAGGTGGTATACTTCGTGACAACAAATGGTTTGGAGGATTTAAGGAAATATGTCTGAATATTTTACTGTCTGATATCTTATTATACACATCAACACGGTCTAGGGATATTGCACGATTTTTCATACAAAAGAGGTCTGTTTGAGAAGCTATAATAGCATACTCGAGATACATGGAGTGCTATAATTTTCAGATGAGCAAGTGCTAAACCTGAACTTTCAATTATAATCAATAAATTTTGTTTTACTTGTTTGTGAAAACATGACGAAAATGAAAAAAATTACGTAAATGCGACTATTTTGATTAAAAAAAGCTGGCAAAAAGTGCATTTTCGTTCTCGTTTCCGTCAAGTTTTCACAAATTTCAAGTAAAACGAATTGAGTAGAATTGAAAATTCAGGTTTAGCAAGTGCTCGTCTGAAAATTATAGCCCTCCATGTATCTCGAGTATGCTTTTATAGCTTCTCAAACAGACCTCTTTTGTATGAGAAATCGTGCAATATCCCTAGATACAGGGCGTCCCACGGCTGTGCCACATGGAGGGAATGTGCCTTAATTATTGTAGATAGGACATTTTACCGAAAGAAGACCTTATTTTACTTTTAAAAACAATTTAAACTGCATTCATCAATGTTTAAAACATTGCCTAGTTGAACCGGGAATCAAACCTACTACACGAGAAAACAAATCAGCCTGTAGTTTTATTATACCGATCAGAAGGCTTCGTCATAAGAATTATTTTTTGCTAAATAACATAAAACAACATAGGTACCTACAATCAGAAATAAAAGGAAGACCATAACATGAGTTTTAACATTTTTAATTTCAAATTAATTAATTTAATTTATCAATTTTTTTTTATTATAAGATATTTGACGGCCGGTTTGGTCGAGTGGTAGTAGCGCTGCCTTTTGATCAACGGGTCCTGGGTTCGATTCCCAGTCGGGGCAAATATTTGTGTGCAGATGTTTGTTCTCGGTTCATGGGTGTTTGTGTCTGTCTTTATGTGTGTTCCGAGGGACCCACGACACAAGGGAAAACCTTAATGTGGGCCTTTGTGTGTAGCGTTTTTTTTTTAAGATGGGTTAACTCCTGACCAAGGTCATAGATGAGGTCGACCATGGAGCGAGTTAACCCAGAAAATGCCTGTAAGGCACTGGTACTCCTACGCAACGACGGAACACAGTGAGCTGTTTGGCGTCAGACTTCGGTAGGAGGGTGGTCGCGAACCAGACGGCCCTTTACAGAGCCTACCACACCGCATGAGACCATAGGACGACACCTCAGATTCAGAACAAATTGAGGTGTCGTTGCCTGGGGTGGATTAATAGGAGGCAGGTCTCATTTGTGTTTCCATAGTCGCCTCTTACGACACCCACGGAAAGAAATAGGGTGGTATTATTCTGAACCGATCACCACACGGCTCAAAATGAGTCAGCTTCTCATTTTTCTGAACATAATTTTACATTAAATGTTAAATTCATGGTCTTCCTTCTATTTCTGATACTATGTTATTTCGAAAAAAATAATCCTTATGATGAAGCCTACCGATCGCTATGAAAAAACTACAGGCTGATTTTTTTTCTCGTGTACCGGGTTTGATTCCCGGTTCAAAAAGGCAATTATCTAAAAAAATTGTTTTTAAAATAAAAATAAAGTCATCTTTTAGTAAAATATCGCATCTGCAATAATTAAGGTACTTTCCCTCCACATGGCTAAGCCGTGGGACGCCCTGTATAAAGTTGGAGTATAAAATTGGTTGATTTATTGACTCATCAACGCCCAGCTAAAACCCTTAGACCTAAAAAGCTGAAATTTTCCAAAAAGGTGTCTTTTATGACGTAGGCAAGCACTAAGAAAGGGTTTTTTGAAATTCAACTCCTAAGGGGGTGAAATGGGGGTTCATTTGTATGGATAAAACAATTTTTTTGGACCTTGAAGCAAATAAACGGACACGTGTTTCGTGATTATTCAAAAATCACCCGTAACCCGTAAGGCGTCAAGAATGAAACGGGTGAATAAAAGAGTTCTTTGCGCGAGCGAAGTCGCAGAAATATGCTAGTAAATTATTATCTTGCCCGTTGCCTCACCGAACATCATCACTACGATGATGATCTTATACTGAAGCAACAAGCGTCAAAAATGTATTTCTCATTACATAGTTTACATACATTACAGATTGATCACATACGTCAAGCTGTCTTCAATGAAACGCGGGGGGGCTACCACCTAAGCGAAGCTGACGTTGGGTGAACGAATGGAATGCTGTCTATTGCTTCTTCATAAGGAGACCTTGATTAACGACATGAACCAAACACAGCAATGTACATCATTCCATTCGTTCATCATTCGGTTAATCAACATCAGCTTCGCTTAGGTGGTAGCCCCCCGGGAGAACATCGATACCGCGTTGTAGAATACTCGCTGCGCCATCTAGCGGCGGTTGAAGTGCAACTTCTTCCTCTCAGGGCTCCGTAGTATGCACCCTTATAGCTTCGTAATGTCCGTCTGTCACCAATTAGTTCCAGGGGTCACCAATTAGTTTCATTGCGGGTCCGTTTTTAATGAATATAAATCTGTTGCAGTCCGTTTGGTAGGTACCTACTTATAGATGATAACTAGCAACCAAGATTTAATATGTCAATTAATAAACAAAACTAAAAGAAATCAGAACTTCTTCTTATGAATCATTTTTTTTTACCAGCCCCACCGAGATGCGCGGGCCTCCCTTCGAAACACGAAGGGGATTTAGGCCATAGTCCACCACGTTGGCCGAATGCGGGTTGGTGGACCGCTTGTCTTTCGAAAACAAATTTTCTTGGATGGGCGGGTTTCATCACGATGTTTTCCTTCACCGTGGAGCAAGTGATAATTAGAAATCCGTACATAAATACGAAAAGACGAATTTAGTGGTACAGGCCCGCACCAGGATTTGAATCCGCAACCTTCCGATTACAAGTCTGCTTCATTACCAACTGGGCTATCACCGCTACTAATAATTAAGAATACATAAATCTAATATAAAAAGTACAAATAAAGTAAGTAACTAATTTCAATGGTTTTTTTTTTAATTTGAACGATCTCTCTGAGTCCGCACAAAATTGTCCGGCGGCGCGGCGGCGGTCCGGATCCGGACCGCGGTCCGCCATTTGATGACCCCTGCTATCCTTTTACTTTCATCTACATCTACACACTAATATTAAAAAGAGGAAAGATTTTTATTTTTGTATGTAACTAATAAACTTAAAAACTACTGGACCGATTTCAAAAATTCTTTCACCATTAGGATGCTACATTATCCCTGAGTAACATAGGCTACATCAGGGGTGGCCAACCGGTCGATCGCGATCGACCGGTCGATCGCGACTGTTAGTTCAGTCGATCGTGGCAAGGCAAAAAAATAAAAAAACATTTCACATTTAAGTTTTTTCTATTAATATAATTTAAAAAAATACTAAATGATTGTGCACTGAACTATGCTGTTTCATATAAGATTTCAAGAAGAATGTAATTGGTAGATCGCACAGGGTTTCGTTAGTAAACAGGAGATCTTGGGTATAATCAAGTTGGCTACCCCTGGGCTACATAATGTTCCCGAATTCCCACGGGAACGAAGTTCCGAGCGGAATGCTAGTAATATTATAAACGCGAAAGTTTGTATGTTTGTTCCTCTTTCACGCTCAAACGGCTGGACTTCCTTATATCTTATAGATATCCATCCATCTATCCATAGGCTTACGTCTATAATCCCTAATGGGGTAGACAGAGCAGTAGTTGGTTCTAGGGAACTTTGACATTTGAAACAAATTGTGAGGGTTATCAGATGGAATATGAGTATAATGGTGATGGGTGGTCAGCCTTTCGCCCACAATACAGCAAAACCCTCGCATCCCACTTACTGGTTACTACAGTATACCTGGGAAGAGTCGGCAGCTGGCACATTAAGTTTTTCTTTCACTCCCAGCATAGAAGTACTTCCAGATATAAGGAAGTATGTAATTCACAAATCTCACTTTTACTTCACTGTACAATGCGTTCTTTGTAGGTGCAATACACTGACAGATAAGCTGTACCGCACGCAATGGAAATGCACGGAGCCGGAAGGATTAGATGCACTGTTTGCACACACGTATTATTTTTTTATTTCCTTGTTATGTTATGTTACGGCTTTAAAAATATACGCTTTTCAATATATATTTTTTTATTATGAGTTTTTTTTCAATTAAACTGTTATTTTATTATTAAAATTACACGTAGGTTCTTTTTACGAAATACTTAGTTTTTTTTCCGAGAGATGGCGTACTTCGTTTCGTCGATTATGAGATGGGTTAACTCTTAACCCCAATCTTGACGAAGGTCATAGATATACAGGGTGTAAGGGAACCGCTTCCGAATACTGACAGTACATGCTCAGTCAATGGTTTTGAGTAACTTACTCAAAGAAACTTTTCCAGGAAACCAAAAATAAATAAATAAATAAATGTTGCACACTCAAAGGCCCACACTAAGGTTTTCCCTTGTGTCGTGGGTCCCTTGGAACACACATAAAGACAAACACAAACACCCATGACCCGAGAACAAACATCTGCTTTTTACACAAGTGTTTGCCCCGACTGGGGATCGAACCCAGGACCCGCCGATCAAGAGGCAGCGTCACTACCACTCGACCAAACCGGCCGTCAAAGAAAAAGGTTTTGGACTTCTCCATACAAGCACTTTGGTGTCGTTGCTGAAGCTCTTAGCTAAGTTTGTAGGTATCCTCTTGCATTTTGTTGTTTGTTTATAAATATTTATGTAAGTATATAATTATGTATTTATATATATATATAAATGTCTTATGTTTATGTAATATTTTTTTTGTATATCTATACATCATAACACACTATACCTTTACATTATTTGTATATTATACCTTTGTACATTTAATGCTACCTGCCGACTACTCCTTCCTCTCAAACACTCAATGGGTTGACTGGAAGAAATCCCCTTGTGGGATAAGTCCGCCTTTGTACTGTGTTTCTTATGTGTCTTGTGTAACTTTCGATCATGTACAATAAAGAATAAATACATACATACATACAAGCTGTCCGATTAAAATGACTTTTTTGTGTGGGGCCGTCGTTTTTTTTTCGTCTCCTGGAAAAGTTTCTTTGAGTAAGTTACTCAAAACCATTGACTGAGCATGTACTTTCAGTATTCAGAAGCGGTTCCCTTACACCCTGTATTTGTATAATCTATTTAAAATCTCAAGAAAGGCTGAACCATTTTTTAAGATCTTTGATATCAGGTGAATTATACAAGGTGTTTCAAAAATACCCAAAAAAAAGAAATTCCAAAATTTAATTTTCAAAGTGAAATAGTCGCAACTCTAGTAATCAGTTATTATTATTATTATTATTAGTTGATACACTAGCAGCTCCAAGAGCTGATGCGTGTATATCACTGCACTCGTGTTCTTTCATTTTTTTAAATGTTTATCAAGTCTATTTTTAAAACAGTTCATAGTTGGGGTACTTATTACGGTTTCCGGGAGAGAGTTCCACAAGTTCATCACTCGAAATGGCAAGAAGTGTGTTCTAGGGTTGCTAGCACATGGAGGTTTGGTTAACTTTAGGGAATGGCCTCTTAGATGTGTGTTCTGGTTCATCATGTACAAATCCTTCATGTTCCTGACATAGTAGTGGTCACTGAGTATTTTATATGTTTCTATGAGGTCTCCTCTTTTTCGTTGCACGGTTTGACATCTTAAAAATGAAAGTTTCATATAATTAATATGACATACTTGTCATATTTGTAATAGAGCTGTGCAATAAGCTAAATTTTAATTAATTTTGAATTATCTTTTTTTTTGGTTTTTTTTGAAACACGTTGTATAAATAATAATAAATAGTCGCTACACACTCAAAGGCCCACACTAAGGTTTTCCCTTGTGTTGTGGGTCCCTTGGAAGTCTTGGAAGACACATAAAGATAGACAGGAACACCCATGACCCCAGAATAAACATCTAATTTTTACACAAATATCGATTACCACGGGGCAACCGGCTGGTAATCGAACCCAGGACCCGCCGATCAAGATGCAGCGTCACTACCACTCGATCAATCCGGCCGGCCATTAAGGCGACTACAGGCACCTACATTACGATTTTATGATGCGTAGATAAGCATGACGCACTGCATTAAATCGAAGAAAAAAATACTACGGTAATATTCAGGATATAAACTAGATAAGTAGTTTGCTGAAAACATGATTCAGAACTTTTGGTTCGATAGAAAAAGCTCACAAAGTCACCTCTAAATACCAATATTTTGTATCTTTTAAGCTGTAAAAACGATAATAAAATCACACAGGAACTTGAATTTGCTATCAAAATGTTCGTGATTGAACACTCTCGATAAGTAGTTAACGCATTTTTCGATTTAAGCTGTTACCTTTCCATAAATCTCATTTATCTAACTTTCGAACATGTTTTTACGCACGCACGCTTTCATAGTCCGTAAACTTCGTGTATCGACACTGTTTGCACTGCCAGCCCAGGCCTGTTGAGAGACGGAGATGGCACTATTCCTGTGTGTGCTGCCTTCATCGGGTGCTGTAGTCGCCTTAAGTCGACTACAAGCTTACTTAGATTTATTTGGCTATTTCGACTTATACGGGGTAGGCAGAGCATCAGAGGTTCAAAGATTTATGTAAAAAAATCTGAGGGTTATTAGATGAAACATGATGTGTAACGTGATAGGTTGTCAGCACAATACAGCAAAACCCTCGCTTTCAGGCATACTGGCTTTTACAGTATGCCTGGGAAGAGTTTTTCATTCACTCCTAGTAGAGCGTGGAAGTATTTGGCTCTGCCACTTTATTTTTTTTACCAGCCCATTTACGTCCCCACCGAAGGGCACGGGCCTCCCTTCGAAACACAAAGGGGATTTAGGCCATAGTCCATCACGCTGGCCCAATGCGGGTTGGTGGATCGCTCGTCTTTCGAAAAATTTCTTGGACGGGCGGGTTTCATCACGATGTTTTCCATCACCGTGGAGCAAGTGATAATTAGAAATCCGTACATAAATCCGAAAAGACGAATTTAGTGGTACAGACCCGCACATGGATTTGAACCAACGACCTTCGGATCGCAAGTCTGGTTCATTACCAACGGGCTATACCACTTTATAATTTGGTTCAAAAGTAGTTCTAATTTTAGCAGCACTCGGTGACTCGGTTTCTCAACTTACCTACTTTTAGATTTCTATTCAAATTCATTAACAAACTTGCTTTCATAAAACAATATTGTATGAGAAAGGAAATGACGCAACGATTACTCAAAGTATCAAGATGCTGTGCTCTAGTAAATCGCGGTATAGTTTGGATATTAGGGTAATAAACTAATAACAATAGGTGATACGGTTCGAGAGTTTTTGATATTACTTAGTTGCAATTTTTGCAGATATTATGAACAATACGTCATCCCATATACGTCTCCACCGAGGGGCACGGGCCTCCCTTCGAAACACGAAGGGGATTTAGGCCATAGTCCACTACGCTGGCCCAATGCGGGTTGGTGGACCGCTCGCCTTTCGAATTTTTTTGGACGGGCGGGTTTCATCACGATGTTTTCATTAAATATACATACTTATTTTAAAATTTGGAGTGTCTTTTCTGCCTATTATACAGGGTGTAAAAGACAGCTTAGCAAAAACTGAAACCCTAGACTCAGACAATCATTCTGAATGATTTTCCAGTGGAATTTTTCTTCGGAAAATCTTCAATTTTTTTTCATGTTTTTTAATATTTTCTGCTTACATTTATTATTATTTAATCGAATACACTTTATTCTGCAATAAAAAACAATCATAACAACGTAAAACACGAAAACCAGCAATGTACATCGCACTCCGATAGCAGCGCGGCGCGGGGGGATCGCGCGCGGGGCGCGGTTTCGCGCCAAAGTAGATAAATAATGAAAACTCCTTAGCGTGACGTTTCCGGGAAAAAATAATTACTTATATCTGGTAATAGTTATGGGTAGATTCCACCATTTAAGTATTTGCTAAGCTGTCCTTTACACCCTGTATTAAAGCTTAATGTGGTTTGGCGCATTAAATTAAGCAAAGAATTGTAATGTGTGTGTGATGATGATGATGATGATGTAATCCTGTTATCCCTCATCAGGGACATAGGGCTCTCAGAAAGGATTTCCACTCTTCTATGTTTTGGGCGGCAGCTTCGATGTCCTTCCAACCGAGACCAGTTGATGCAGCCTCTTTATCAACTGACCGTCTCCAGGTGGTACGGGGACGGCCCGGCTTTCTTGTACCACAAGTGTGTGTGTGGAATAAAAGTTTTTTAAATATATAACATTGTTGTCGATTGAACCAAGTGAATGCTAACCCCGAAAGGGAATGCCGTGAACGTATCAACAATATATTTACTTCATTCGTCAGTAAGCACCTAATTAGCGCTTAATGCTAATGTGTTCATTTTGTGTAGTGAAAATAACAAAACTAAACAATGCGTAAACAGTGTGGGTATGCTACAGTCTACAACAGTCGACCATATTAATTCACTCTAAATTAGTTTGTTTCTTCTTTTTATTGTGTAGGTATAGTCAAGTGAATAGAGAACTTGGCTAACCCTGGTGTCAGAGTGACTAGTCAAACGACAACAGCCGAGATCGACAGCTTAACGTGCCCGCCGAAGCAAGGAAACGCACGTGATAAATAGCCACTTTGGTCACCTATCACGCTGCGTAACCTCACTGATCGATTCTGATCATCAAGCGCTACTAGGGTACGAGCGCTTCAATTAGTTGGCAAAAAGGAAATTAATCAGTACTGAAGGAGATTACCTTTACTCTCACTATCAAAATGACAAAAATGACTGCTATTCAAGTATTTATCAGAGTCTAAGTTGCGTTCTGTAATACGGACCTAAAAATTAACAACTTTCTCAAAGCAATTTCATATATATTTAGAAGTATTCTCTGGCCAAGGAAAATGCACAAATATACACATCAACACGGTCTAGAGATACCTATTGCACGATTTTTCATACAAAAGAGGTCTGTTTGAGAAGCTACAAAAGCATACTTAGAATAGATGGAGCGCTATAATTTTAAGACGATCAAGTGCTAAACCTAAATTTTCAATGCTAATCAATAAATTTTGTTTTACTTGAAATTTGTGAAAACGTGACGAAAATGAAAAAAAAAAATTGCGTAAATTTGACCATTTTCATACAAAAAGCAGGCAAAAGGTGTATTTTCGTTTTCGTTTCCGTTTTCAAGTAAAACAAAATTTGTTGACTAGAATTGAAAATTCAGGTTTAGCACTTGCTCGTCTGAAAATTATAGCCCTCCATGTATCTCTATTATGCTTTTATAGCTTCTCAAACTGACCTCTTTTGTATGAAAAATCGTGCAATGTCCCTAGACCGCGTTGATGTGGTATGTTAATGAGGCTGCATGCGTCTCGTTCTCAATCTCAAATAACAATGGTGACCATTTTCCCTTCGTCCAATTTCGTAACCAAACATAAGATATTATGCTTTTGTTCCCCTGGCAGTCGAGACAACTGGTTGCTGGGGCAGTGCGGCTAAAGCGTTTATCAAGGAATTGGGGCGCAGACTACGAGAGAGGGGGCACGATTCCCGCAAAGAACAATCGGACAAACGGAACAATTGATTTTTCCTGGTGCAAAGATTGTCCCTGGCAATTCAGCGCGGCAACGCGGCCAGCGTTTTGGGTACCTTTGCTCCAGGAATGAAATGGGGTGGTTTATTTGACTAGATTTAAGACTAAGATTGTATTTCAATTTGATTAGATATTTTAGTATATTACTATCTATACTAATATTATAAAGAGGAAAGATTTGATGGTTTGTTTGCATCGAATAGGCTCCGAAACTACTGGACCGATTTGAAAAATTATTTCTGCATTAGAATCCTACATTATCCATGATGGACATAGGATACATGAATTTCCCGAATTCCCACGGGAACGAAGTCCCGGTCGAAATGTTAGTAATTGATAATTTGATTAATATTTACTGTCAAAATTAATAAAATTATGAACATAAGAAATTGTTTTCACTGTTTAGTAACCGCTTGTAATAAAATGTTTTTTTTTTTCCATTTTGGTATCTACTCTTAGTACCTACCAACTTGACATTAAGTTGGCGGTGGCGCTGCTTGTCAAGGCAGCCGTCATCAAATGTGTGGAAATTTTGTTAGTTCTCAATTCTGCCACCTGAACGAAGCGTATACTACATCCAACATTGTATAGATTGATTCGCTGCCATGTGTACATAAACTCGGAAATAATATTTAGTAGAACTATCATCTACGAACATGCAAGTCGGAACGAAAGAAACACTTATTCCTCGTGTTTATAATCGTGTAGAAAATCTACTTTTTGCTGATGCATAATATTTGCAACTTAATTAGGAGTGTTGGTAGGAATTGAGGCATTCTTTTTACGTGAGGTGAATTTTAAATAAGCGAAACTTTAGGGGGTGATTCTACTGATGAAACTGAATTATACTTGGAGTATCCAGTGCCGATAATTAAGTATTCTGTGCCGATATTATCAAAAGGAAATCTGTTAGAGCAATAATATACTGAAGTAATATACTCCAGGGCAATCAGTTGATAACATATAAGTTTTATGGAGTTGCTAATTTCATGTTTGTTCATTATGTATTTTTAAAACGTTAACCCGCGTGACAGATTTAGGGAAAGAAAAATGTTCGGCGCGAACGGGACTTGAAGCCACGACCCCAGGATGGTGCTCTAACCAACTGAGCTATCGTGTCTCTTCAAGTCAAGCGGCGAAGTTTCTCATTCCCTTACCAAGCACATTACGTTGTGCGTGTAGAAGATCTAATCCTTTTCTTTTTCTAAAAATTATTTATGTTTCGTTTCAACCTATTTTTCTTTAGGGAACATATAGTTTAGTCGAGTGATTATAATACTAATTATCTCTAATTCTAATTCACACAATATTAGATAACCTATTTTGATTTTTATGTTTTTAGCCGAGACGATTATATTTTATTTCTTGTTACAATTTTTATGACATTATGAGTGGTAGGTAGTCACGCTGGGCTGTTATTCCACTAATCAAAGGCGGTGGAATGACAATAGTAACCATTTTATCCGTTCAGGTGGCGATTTCATACCGTGTGGTGATCGGTTGAGAATAATACCACCCCATCTCTTTCCGTGGGTGTCGTAAGAGGCGACTAAGGAAACGCAAATGAGACCTGCCTCCTAGTAATCCATCCCAGGCAACGACACTTCATTTTTTTTCTGAATCTGAGGTGTCGTCCTATGGTCTCTTGCGGTGTGGTAGGCTCTGTAAAGGGCCGTCTGGTTCGCGACCACCCTCCTACCGAGGTCCGACGCCAAACTGCTTGCTGTGATCCGTCGGTGCGTGGGAGTACCAGTGCCTTTATAGGCATTTTTCTGGGGTAACTCGCTCCATCGTCAACCTCATCTTTGACCTTTATAGTCGAGATTGAGGTCAAGAGTCAACCCATCTTATAATAAATTGAGAACTATTCAAATTCCATACACTCGATGACGGTTGCTTTGACTGGCGGTGCCACCACTAACTGAACGTTAGTTGTTGAGTAGGTTACAACTACACGTTCGGTTGGCGGTGGCGCTGCTGCAGGCTGAGTACGATAGTGACGATGTGCTCGCGCGCGGAATGCGCCGCGGTCCTATGTCAAAATGTCAACATTGACAACGCCATAGGGCCAGCAAGACCCTCCCTCGACCCTCCGCAGACCCTCCGCAGACCCTCGCGCAATCAAAGTGGAGTTTCAGCGAGAGCCGAGCGCGAGTTTGTCGTTATCGTGCTAGAGCTGCTGGTCGGAGTGGCAATCGTTAATGTATGAGATTTCGATATTTTTGTCAATTTCACCACCTGAATGGATAAAATGGTCGCCATTGTCACCCAATCGCCATAGAGACGCCATTTATTAGTGGAATAGGCGCCCAGTTGTGTGGTCGTGGCAAAAAAAAGTAAAAGTCAAATTTAATCTCGGATCTGGCTATGGTTGTGTTTTTTATAAAAATGTTAAAGTTACCTTAACAGTCAGAGTGATAAATGAAAAAAAGTTAAAGCGTTTCTAAACTTACCCGCCATTACTGGTCGCCGATTTATCAGATCCACTTCCGTCAGCCATCTTGTTCTGCGCCGCCATCTTGTCCATCCCTTCCGTAGACAGATTCGAACTTTGAACTTCAACTTCCGGTTCTCCTTTTACTAAAGTCTCGGTCATTTTCTCAACTATTTCACTTTTACTTGGCATATTGTTTTTTTCATTCACAACCATTACTATTGGTTCTATATCTTTTTTCACTTCTTTCGGTGGTTCTGGTGGTTTGGGTTCTTCTATCGGTGTCATAATACTATCAACTATTTTTGATGCTTCTGATCTTATTTCGTCAGAAGTCTTCTCTACCGCTTTTTCAGCATTTGCGATTTCTTCGTTGGCTTTCTCAATTGCAGCTTTTTCTTGTTTAGCCACTTGGTCTTTTATATCAGTAAACTTCTTTGCAGTTTCGTCTTTTGCATCTTGAATATCTGATTTAGTTTTGTCTGCAATATTTTTAAATGTGCTTTTTGCTTCTTTTTCTTTTGCTTTCAAGTTAGATGCGGCAATGTTTTCTGTCGATACTTCTGGTGTACGTAAAATATCGTCGATTTTCTGTTTTACTCTTTCTACTTGAGGATTATTATAAGGAGGCAGTAGAGGCTTTAGTCTTACATTACTTTCCGTAAATACTGTACTTGTTTTCTTTTTATCATCATCTTCTTTCGTCTCTTTCCTGTCATCATCTTTTGGTGCGAGAGAGTCTTTAGAACTGTGCCTCTCGAAAATTCCCTTCTCTCTTGCCTTTTCTAAGGTAGTTGGTAATTGATTTGTAACTTTAGTTACAACTTCTAAGGGTTGTGACGTTATTGCCGCTGTTGTCATAGAAACAATATTCTTCTTAGTCATTATAACAAGGTCCCCTTTTTCATTAGTTATTTTATCGTACTGCGTCTCGTTATCTTGCGTAGTCACGGTTGCATCTTCAGTTGAGGAATCAGATGTCTTTTTAGTTTCTTCTACCTTCCCAACTTTATCTGGTTCATCCTTTGTTTTGTTTACTTTCATCGGTGATTTCTTTTCTTCTGCAGGTTGAGCAGCTGCTATGTTCTCTCGTGATTTCCCAGCTGACTTTTGTGTTAACTTCGTCAAATTAGCTAAAGTTTTCAAATCTTTTTTGCTGTCCCGTTTGGGCAATGGAGGGGGCTTCTCATTTAAGTTTTTTGACAGGCTTATCGTTCGCGTCAAGCTTTTCATACTGGCAGTTCTACTGACTGGTTTTTTGGGCTCAATTTTATTCACAACCGGTTTCTGGGGCGACTTTGAGCTTACAGATCTAGCTACAGGTTTGTTTCTAGAATTAACAGGGGGTTTGGCAGTAGCAGGTTTAGAGTTTAGCCGTTTATTAGGACTCGGGTCTCTGCTGGCAGCTCTGCTTGGCTGTCTAGAATTTAATCTAGAAGTAGCAGGTGTAGTGCCAGCAGGTTTCACTTGCTTCCGAGTTGTAGAAATAGGTTTAGTCGGAGTACGAGCTGAAATAGGTTTGTCTTCTGTAGGACTTTTGTTTGGAGTCCCGACTATTGGAGACAACCTTTTAGCGTTGATGGCTCTATTAGAGGGAGGTGGTCCACCTCTACCAGGAGAAATCGGAGGCTTGCCTTTAATATGAGCTGGAGCAATGTTTAGCAACTGAGTGCTTTTGCTCATGGCTCTTTTATCGTGCGCCTGACTACCAAGTCGAATTGTTTCGTGTATGCTGCTTGTGCTGTTCGAAATGAACCTTTGATTCTTCAAGCTATTTTCCATTCGTTTTGGCCCTGTCATGCCCCTGTTCCTGTGAGGAGACACCGAGTTTTGTCGTTTTGGAATTTTCGAGTGTTTTGGGGAGCCATCGTTGGATTGCGGCTGAGATTTAGAGACAGATCTCACTCTGGATCTATGTGGCACAGGTGCCATTCCATCATTTTGATTGATAAACCTTTTGTCATTTTCGTGACGAAGAATTGTAGAGGGTGCAATTGCAGAAGGAGAGTTAGACCTCGATCTAAGTTTAATCTTACTAGGAGAATTACTTCTCGAGTTTGCTCGTGAACACACAACACTTCTTATCGCATCATTCTTATCCAACTTCGCATTTTTATCCAGAAGCCCCATTTCTTTCAACAGCGCTTCGTCTTCTTCTAGTTGTTTTTGCTCTGCTTCTGCTTCGTGCTTCTCTCTGTTCAATTCGCTGATTTCTCTTACTTCTTCTATGTTTTCTTTGAGGAAGTCTCGTGGAGTTGGTGAGTGGCTGAGTTGCATGGGTGGTAGTATGGGTGGTAGTGGCGGTGGGAGCGTGGCAGCCGCCATGCTGTCTATCCTTGACAAGGAGCTGGTTCGTCTCCTCGGCGGGGAGTTGGTTCTTGAGTTGGAGGCGGAAGTTCGGGGGGTCGTATGCCTAGATTTCTCTTCTCTGAAGCCTCGTCCTGGAAAGAGAAACATTTACTGTTGTCAAGTATTACATAGGCCATAATCCAACCGATAAGTTAGTGACATTAAGTAACATGGATAAAAATAGGTACAGGATAAGTTAATGTAGATTGTGCTGTAGCTTTATCAAAAAGGAACTCAGTACGTGTTGAGGCCACGGACATAACGCTGATTTTCATTTGCACCCTGAATATGCTTGTGTTACGCAGCAAATAGGTGTAATGTAACTAAATTTCTCACCTTTGAAAGGCGACACCCGTCCCGATCTGATCTCCACAGGCAAGGACCGAGGACTTGAGGGTCTGGAGATAGGGGCTTCGGTGAGGATCGCGAACGACTTTTCTCTTTTCCGTTTAGATGTTGGCACCACTCTGTAAGAGAGAAAAGGATGGGATTAATATGATAATTATATTTCAATTGTCAATGTCGGATTATACGTTCTAGGCCAGTAGTGGCGCTTACTGTTTGGATTTGATCACAGAGGTTAAGCAACGCACGCAATAAGACGGGACAGTTCGTTAAACCGACAGTTACGTCTAGCAGTTGTTTTTAAACCAGCGGCAGTTTTAACATTCTGATACCAGGTTTAGTTAAGAAGTCAAGAGTTAGGTTCAGCTTTTAAGTTTCTTTGTTCATTAGTATCATTTTAGAAATATTGGGCTGCTGAAGAGATGGGGCCGTGCCATTCATGACCGATAGGTATTTTTTTATGTAGACGTTATTGTGTCGTACTGTTGGGCAATGGGTCTTTTTATAATTTGAACGCCACGTCACGTCAAAATTGTGTATACCATGTGATACTAGAAGCTGGAAACATAGGAGGCAATGGTGATACAAATTTGTTGTGCTGTTTGAATTATATAAAAAAATCCTATTGTGCTCTTTATCCTGACAATTGGTTCTAGAGGTTTACCATGATCGCTTAGCGCGATCCAATTTAGGACCTAAACAAGTCTGCAATGCTTATTCGTACCATGATGGCTTATAAACGATTCAATTTTGACGCTGTTGCGATTCAAAGGCAGACCAGCGATGTAGACATTTAAAATGGACCATAGACAACCGAGCAGTTCAAAAGCAGCGCCATCATGGTACCATTTTGAAAAACATTCCAATTGCGAAGCAGTTCAAAGTTGGATCCTAAACAGAAATGCTTTTAAGCCATCGTGATAGGTACCCTGTTTTTAGCCGCGACCTCAACCTTCTTTAACCATAACAGAAGCCACATGATAGCTACTACGCTATAATACATTTTCCCAATTTCCCATCAACAAAGGAAATCAGTCCAACTTCCGCATTCGTAATCGACACATTGTTCACGAAAACGCAAGTCATCCTGCTATACTTATTAGCTTTGTAACCAAGAATGTGCATTGTAATTTTCTTTTAAACTAGCATTAAGCCCGGGACTTCGTTCTCGTGGGGATTAGGGAATGGGCCAAATGCATTGTTTTGGTGGTCTCAGACCATCTTCGCATTATTATTTCTGGGCTGGCAGTGAAAGAAAAACTTAGAATGAGCCAGCCGCCAACTCTTTCCAGGTATACTGTAGGAGCCAGTAAGTGAGATGTGAGGGTTTTGCTGGACGAAAGGCTGACAACCTATCACCATTATACTCATGTTCCATCTGATAACCCTCAAATTGACTGTCAAATGTGGCGTCAAGGGGTTCTCGAGGTAGGTACATGACGTTCTGCCTATCCTGAAAGGGAATATAGGCGTGAGTGTATGGATGTAGGGTTATTATTATCTTATAATAATAACGCACAATTTAGGCCATTGTGCGGTTTGAAAACTCTGACACCAGGGGTTTTTTATTTTTATTTATTTATACAAAGGTAATCAACAGCATAACGTTAAAAGTACAGAATGTAACGTGTTAGATAATATACATAGCCAATTATAGATTACCCTGGATTAGCTAATGAGTGTTGACGTGAAAAAATAGACAATATTTTATTTTAATTAAATTGTAGGTACACTTAAGAGCAGATCAAGCTGAGCAGTAGAAATGAAATGAGATGAATATTATTTATCACAAGTGCGAATGAATAATGTAAGTAAACACATTTGTCCAAAGTATCAGGCCTGATGTGCTCTCAGTTGTTTACAAAATACTATTACAACATACAATAAGTGAATCAAAGGAAAGAAAGAAAATACAACAACATTAATATAAACTAAAATTCGAACGAAAGAAAGGGAATTGCAGATGGGTATGACCCTGAAGACGATTGAATTGAAGAAATTGATAGTAATCGTAATGTTTACTGAAATAAATTGAAAAAAGTAACAACGCACATATAAATGCAGCTTGGTGGGTGAAAATCAAAAATGCAGTTACAATAGTACAACCTTACGCATTAAAACACTCGCAAATCGCACACACTCAATCACTCAACCCTGGTTAGCCAAGTTTGCCACACACGACTATACCTACACGATAAGAAGAAGATTATCTTATAAGTTTTTGCTAAGCTGTCCCTTACACTCTGTATAGAATAGATTAGAAGAAAACTTCGTGCAGAACTGCGGTCTTGTAGGAATTTCGAAAGCTCCAACGTATTGCCTTGTTTAAGTCGTAAAAGGGAACCTCTGAAAAATGTCTTTTTTTTAGATCCAAGGGTTCGAGTTGAAAAGTCAAAACGGAACAGCGGATCGACGTAACTTTTTAACCCCCAACACAAAAAGAGGGGTGTTAGAAGTTTGACGTGTGTATCTGTGTGTCTGTAGTCTCGTAGCTCCTAAACGAATACACCGATAATGAAGGCTTCTGATAATGATGCCAGTTAATCTTTCCCAACGTTAAAGTCGAGTCGGATGATTCAGAATGAAGGGCTAATGTAATCTACCTACCCGTTTAAAAAAAAAAGTGTAGGTATATGTAGTGACCCATCATGATTGCAGTCATCAATTTCAAAAGGTCAAATGTTCTGAAAAGAATGACGACACACACTAATTCCGTGACGTCACGGTGCTCATGGTATAAGTCATAGTTTTGTATCAGAGTCTAATTTACTTACTCACCGTGTGGGCAAATAACCTTTCCTACACGCTATTCTGGAAAACCATAAGGTTAAAGAACTGAAATTTTACTTTTAGCCCTATTTAATAATACAATATTGAATTTTTTATTACCTTTAGTCACTTTTTAGACCTTTGGAGGTCTTTTCATAATTCGAAAACGGCACGGTAAAAATGCATTACCATTGCCTCATAATGTACTATTATACTAGAAGCTGGGAACATAGAAGGCTATGATAATACAAATTCTGCCGTGCCGTGCCATTCATGGAAAAAGTCAATCAGTTTGTTACCACGTGTAGGAAGAACACACAAACAACTTTCATATTGAGAATCCCAATATTAAAATTGCAGGTCCTGACTCATTGACTCATCAACCCCTAGCTCATTGGCCCTAGAAAGTTGGCCCAAATTGTCCTTTCATAACGTAGGCAAGGTAATGAAGTTCCGATCATCCTCTAGTAAATTAGTTCATCATCATAATATCAGCCTATTGCAGTCCACTGCTGAACATAGGCCTCCCCCAAAGTGCGCCACTTTGCACTTTTCACATTAATAAATTTTAAATTTACCGAACTCTTGGTGACAACGCAACCGAACCCTAACTTTAATTCAAAAGTCATTTTACCTACTTCTCGAATATTTTTCAGTAAAGGGACTAACTCACAAACTGAATTTTCACTAAATCCATCCATATAATCATGCTTATAATCCCTGTTGGGGTAGGCAGAGCATCATGTGGTTCATAATCCACTTGATGCCATGTTCGACATACATTCTTAAGGCGACTACAGCACCTAAATTACGATTTTATGATGCGTAGATAAGCAGACGCACTGCATTAAATCGAAGAAAAAAATACTACGGTAATATTCAGGACATAAACTAGATAAGTAGTTTGCTGAAAACATGATTCAGCATTTGGTTCGATAGAAAAAGCTCACAAAGTCACCTCTAAATACCCAATATTGTGTATCTTTTAAGCTGTAAAAACGATAGTAAAATGCACGCAGGAACTGGAATTTGCCATCAAAATGTCCGTGATTGAACACTCTCGATAAGTAGTTAACGCATTTTTCGATTTAAGCTATTACCTTTCCATAAATCTCGTTTTTCTAACTTTCGAACATGTTTTTACGCAAGCACGCTTTCATAGTCCGTAAACTTCGTGTATCGACACTGTTCGCACTGCCGGCCCAGGCCTGTTGAGAGACGGAGATGGCACTATTCCTATGTATGCTGCCTTTATCGGGTGCTGTAGTTGCCTTAAGGCTAATTAGATGGGATATGAGTTTAGTGGTGATAGGTTGTCAGCCTTTCACCCACGCTACAGCAAAACCCTCGCGTCCCACTTACTGGCTGCTACCTGGCATATTTTAAGGTTCTCTTTTATTTACAGTTCAGCGTGTTTTCGCTAAACATTTTAGGTGAATACACCCCTTAAAAGTAATATCAAAGAATATTTAATAGCACAGGGTATAACATGAATAAAATTTCGTTCATGGTTCACCCAATGTTTCGAAGTTTGCCTTAATTTACTAAATAATTATGCTGACAAGGGCACGACTAAGTATTCAAGGATTTTGTACAATCTAACATTAGATTATGTAACTATAAGTGCTTTTATAGAGGTATTAGAAGCGCATATCGACCAGAGATTATTTTGGGTAATTACTACAATATTACATAAATAAGTAATAAAAGAACAAAAAGAAAGTATTGACAGAAACATTAAAATTAAGTAACTTTAATGATAATATTGTTGGCACATTAGTTTTAAGAATAAATTGTGTATACCACAGCTTGATACACTTACAGTGGGCGGCAGTTTTTTTTCGTATGGAAGAGTAGGCAGTAATATAGCCTAGCTTTGCAGCTATCATATTTAGCTTTTTAGCTATTATTAGCGAAAGTTAAGGGTTTGAAGCAACCCACCAAACTGAACTACTTTCTGTCGAAATGTAAAAAAAACAAATTCTGCTTTCTCTAAGTACAACTTTCTATAAGTACTAGCTTCCCGCGCGGGACTTCGTTCCCGTGGGAATTCGGGAAAATCATGTACCCTATGTCCATTCCGGATAATGTAGGATTCTAATGGTGAAAGAATTTTTCAAATCGGTCCAGTAGTTTCGGGGCCTATTCGATGCAAACAAACAAACAAACAATCAAATCTTTCCTCTTTATAATATGTATAGATAATCAGCCGACTGCCATGTCCGTCTAGGAAATTAATACGGTTCTCTTGGGGAAATTGTTCAGTTTTATGGGCAGAATAACGTTTTAGTTTTGATTGTCTTTTCTGCAGCTTTAGCACAACGTTAAAACAACTGTCAAATGTCAAAAAAGTGTCAAAACATAACGCCAGAGGTCGAAGAAGCCTTTGCGCATTGCCATCGTGCAATCAAAGCAAAGTTTTACCGTCATTGGAGTGGCGTGACGAGTTTGTCGCGGATCGTGTTAGCTATGCTGTTGTTAAATTTATGTAGGAATAATTAATTTCAGTTTCAGCGCTACTCGTGCATATCACTGCCGACTTGCGTCGTACGCTTCATTACCTTTTGTTATTTCATTTTGATTCGGATTACCTGCAATCACCTATAATCATTGAGCAGTTGTCTAAGCAAAAACCAGATGCATTTGTTTTCATAATTAAATATCAATTATTTATAGCAAAACTAGCTTTTTGTCCGCGTCTTCGCCCGCATGGAATCAAGTTCCAAAAGGAACTCTTTAAAATATTCAGTATTAAATGTCCATCCTCATACTTAATAATAAGTTTAGTTTTAAATTTTATAGGTTTTGTAGCTATGACATCTTGATATCCGTACGAAGATTTTTACAATTGAAAATATTTAAAAAACTAGATTTCCGCCCGCGGCTTCGCTCGCGTGGACAAAAGGTTATATCGTGCCCAGTTATGGGATAAAATGTAGCTTATGTCAATTGCCAAGGTCTAATCTATCTCTGTACCAAATTTCATCAAAATCGGTTGAGTAGTTTAGGCGTGAAAGCGTAACAGACAAACAGAGTTACATTCGCATTTATATATTAGTAGGGATTCTATTCCAGACTGAAATTGAAAAAAAAAAGTGACGTCAACGGGTTCTAGAACCATATGTCGATCTGCCTACCCTGTCAGAAATAGACGTAAATGTGAGGATGGAAATACGACACAAAAGGTACTGGTAAACACTAGTCGTAAGCCTGCAATCACGTATTTACGTACGCAACGTTACTTTCGCCGGATATGCACTGCTACTCACGCGCCGACGGAATAAGGCATGGGTGGTAGCGTGTTTAAGAAAGTCGGCGTCCTTGACAAGAACCGTTGATAAGAACTATTCATAAAAAAATCATAAAAAATTGAATTTAAAAATTCAAATTTTGCTGGAAGGGCAAACAACACTGAAGTATTTTACATAATGTCTATTTTCCCAGATATCTTCCTAGACTTTGCTGGAGTACCGTTTATCTGAGAGTACCTCGATGAAGGAAAACATCGTGTTGAAACCCGCACGTCTACGAAATTTCGTTTTTGAAAGACGAGCGGTCCACTAACCCGCATTGGGCCAGCGTGGCGGACTATGACCTGGAGACGTATTTTTGAAACGATAGAATTCGAATTCGCATACGAATTGACAAGATTCGCATGAGAATCGCATACAAATCTTGTCGATTCTATTGTTTCAAAAATACGTCTCCTGAATCCCCTTCGTGTTTCGAAGGGAGGCCCGTGCCTCTCGGTGAAGACGTATATGGACTGATGAAATAAAAACTCTCAGTTGCACAAACGTTCATTAAACTTAAAGCTTCGTTTAAATGTAATTCTGGCCTTGTTTACCCCAACAAGACGGAAACTGACAGTATGATATTTAAAGTAACGTTAAGGCGACTACAGCACCCGATAAAGGCAGCACACATAGGAATAGTGCCATCTCCGTCTCTCAACAGGCCTGGGCCGGCAGTGCGAACAGTGTCGATACACGAAGTTTACGGTCTATGAAAGCGTGCGTGCGTAAAAACACGTTCGAAAGTTAGAAAAAGAGATTTATGGAAAGGTAACAGCTTAAATCGAAAAATGCGTAAAAAACCCTAACGAGAGTGTTCAATCACGAACATTTTGATAGCAAATTCAAGTTCCTGTGTGAATTTTACATCGTTTTTACAGTTTAAAAGATACACAATATTGGTATTTAGAGGTGACTTTGTGAGCTTTTTCTATCGAACCAAAAGTGCTGAATCATGTTTTCAGCAAACTACTTATCTAGTTTATGTCTTGAATATTACCGTAGTTTTTTTTTCTTCGATTTAATGCAGTGCGTAATGCTCATCATCATAAAATCATAAAATCGTAATTTAGGTGCTGTAGTCGCCTTAATGGAGACGTCTCTACAACAGTTAGGTTTTTCTTGACCACAATCTAGCTCAGGGTGAAGATGTGGTTGAAGATGTAGCGAGCTCGCCCTATTCGCTTGAAGTTTAAAGATTTAACAGTCACCTTTTTATTTAATTCAAAATAGGGGTCAACTTTTAGGAAACTAAAAGATATTTCTCCAAACCGAATGGAATGGAAATTGTTACAAAAAGAATTTAATTTAAGATCACACTAAGGCCCGTCTTACAGGAGACTCAAGTCTTGATCTATACTTAAGTATTGATTGTCTCTTTCTCTCACAATCAAAATGGCAAAGACGACTGTTACTTAAGTATAGATCAGAGTCTGAGTCGCGTTCTGTAATACGGACCTTAAATTTATCAAACCGCTATATCTTACGCCTTGCTCCATACTTGTCCATATACGCACAATAACACACGAGGTAATTACACTGTCGTAGGTTGGGGACCTGGATAATGCACTTTGTGTACACGCAATACTAAATACATACTATGACTTCACGCTAAACGACGTAGGAGGTAGGCGATGAGAACGAATCTTATTAGTGCCATCCATCTTTGCACACAGTCACAAAAAAAACTTTTATAATTAAAAAAGCGCAATCTCTTCCAGGCAACCCTTATTTTAGCCATAACTTTACAAAATCGAGAGTAGCGCAGAGTGTTTATTTTCAACACCTGCCTAAACCCACGAAGCAATAAAGAATTTCTTAAAGCATTTTTTAAAGCATTTAAGGCGGATGCGGCGGTTAGCTAGGAAAGAGGCAAATACCAGTATGGAGTCATCCACATATTGGGGGGGGGTCATACCAAATGTGACAGGACATGTTAAAGGGATACCAAAAAAGCGTGACATAGGGGGGGAGGGGTTCAAAAAGTCGAAATTTTGTGTGACGTAATATATGGACGGCCCCTATGATGCGACGCGGATCAGCGCTTTAGCGAAGCAAAGGTAAATTTTTTTTTTTACTTTTACTTTTCTTTCATCTTAAAGGTAGAGGCTTATCACTCTAGGTGACTAAGTCAGCCTTATTAGAAGAAGAACAATAAAATGCTATCATCATTTAAAAAAAAGTCAACTTCTCATACCAAGGCAATCAGCAGATCGATAAAGCGTATTTTTTTAGGGTTCCGTACCCAGAGGGCAAAAACGGGACCCTATTACTAGACGCTGTCCGTCCGTCTGTCACCATCACCAGGCTGTATCTCATGAACCGTGATAGTTGAAATTTTTGCAGATGATGTACACACATCAACGCGGTCTAGGGATATTACACGATTTTTCATACAAAAGAGGTCTGTTTGAGAAGCTATAAAAGCATACTCGAAAAAAAAAATTCCGTAAATTCGACTATTTTCATACAGAAAGCAGGCAAAAAGTACATTTTCGTTTTCGTTTCCGTCACGTTTTCTCAAATTTTAAGTAAAACAAAATTTATTGATTAGAATTGAAAATACAAGTTTAGCACTAGCTTGTCTGAAAATTATAGCCCTCCATGTATCTCGAGTATGCTTTTATAGCTTCTCAAACAGGCCTCTATTGTATGAAAAATCGTGGAATATCCCTAGACCGCGTTGATGTGTATATTTCTACTGCACCTTTACGATAGGCGCAAAGTTAACAATGCTAATGTAATTCATTACTTTGACATATTTTAAGTAACATTCTGAATGTTCTATGAAATAAAGATATTTTTGACTTTGAACTTTCTACCTCTCACTAAAGAGTCCGACTAATTAGCCCTCAAGCCACCGACGTTCCTCCTTACATAAACTTTCTTCACAGAGAAAAGTTAAGTTTCTAGTTAAATCATAGATGGTTAAATTTAACCACGGTTCAGCCGTGCGGTTACCGTCGTTCACGATACACGAGTAAGGCGTGTCTCACAGTTTACTGATATATACAGGTAATTGTTTTTATTGGCTTGAAAGTAGACAACTGTGGCCGATGATGGATCAATTTGATTTAATTATAGTTTTTTGTAGTAATTTTTATATATTTAATTTTTAAAGATGTACTTCGGGACAGGAGCGGTGATAGCCCAGTTGGTAATGAGCCAGACTTGTAATCCAAAGGTCGCGGTTTCAAATCCTGGTGCGGGCCTGTACCACTAAATTCGTCTTTTCGGATTTATGTACGGATTTCTAATTATCACTTGCTCAACGGTGAAGGAAAACATCGTGATGAAACCCGCCCGTCCAAGAAAATTCATTTTCGAAAGACGAGCGGTCCACCAACCCTTATTGGGCCAGCGTGGTGGACTATGGCCTAATCCCCTTTGTGTTTCGAAGGGAGACTCGTGCCCCTTGGTGGGGACGTATATGGGCTGGTAGAGAACCTCGGGCCACCCATATAAAATATTACTTCCACGCTGGACTGGGAGTATAAGAAAAAATTAGAAAACCAGCTGCCTACTCTTCCCAGGCATACTGTAAAATTCAATAAGTGGGAAGCGAGGGTTTTGCTGTTGTGGGCGAAATGCTGACAACCTCTCACCACGTTTGTACATCATATTTTATATAATAACCCTCTGAATTTGTGTCAGACGTGGCATCAAATAGTTTAAAATTTTTTACAAGAATGAAACCTTAGATTCTGAATAGTGCCTTATATGGGGATGTTCGGACATTACAATTTATCTGACACTTTTGATAGTACTTCAGAGTAACATTTTACAAAATGCACGAGTACATAAAAATCAACCATACACGTTTAAGTTAAGTAACTCTTATTTTTAGTTACCCTTTTTACCTGGTATCCGCCCAGGTGTCACTGGGCAATATCCACCAGCACGACAGGTATTCATTATTATTATTATTTCTTTTCTTTTCTTCTCCCTTTAAAGGGGGTAAACCTAACATGCGGACCGTAGTCAAGCGTGCTAGGATGTAGAAAGGATACCTATACGGGGTCTTGTGAAACTGTAGATGATGTTAAAAATTTTCGAGTAATGCGGCAAGTGTTTAGGATAGTGGCTTTCTGCAGGGTATACAGGGTGTTACGGAATTAATGGATCAACGTTAAGGGGATGATAGCTGACATAATGCACAACAACTAATTTGCCTAGTTTTCCAAAATCCCCCCGGGTCTAAAAAAATCATTTTTTTTAAGTTTTTTTTTTGACTTTTTTCTACTTTGAGTCAGTCTTTTTGATGTTGTGTCTACAAATGATAAAATTTTCAAGATCTAATTTCTGTATATTAAAGCTGGATAGTTTACCAATGTTATTTAATACATTATGTGTACCTAAAAACTTTCAGGAATTTTTGAAAAAATAAAGATTCCCAAGTTTCTGTTTTCTGTTCGGAAGAACCAAAACTTTGCAAAATTCTCCTGTAAAAAAAATGTATGACACTACACCAGACCATTATTTTAAAAAGTTGTACACTTAATCTGCTTTCTAACGAGGTATAAAACTTTTGCCAGGGCATTAATTTCACAAATTTGTTGCTATTTTCAAAAAAAACGGCGCTAATTCATCAAACATGAAATTCTAACTAAGATGTTCTTTTACTTACAAAAAATAAGTATGAATTAGTTTGAGGTCATGATCTATTGTGTTGTGACTTGCAATAAACGATTGAATTATTTTCAAAATAATGGTCTAGTGTAGTGTCATACATTTTTTTTACAGGAGAATTTTGCAAAGTTTTGGTTCTTCCGAACAGAAAACAGAAACTTGGGAATCTTTATTTATTCTAAAATTCCTGAAAGTTTCTAGGTACACATAATGTATTAAATAACATTGGTAAACTATCCAGCTTTCAGATTTTGAAATCAGATCAGATTTTGAAAATGTTATTTATCATTTGTAGACACAACATCAAAAAGACTGACTCAAAGTAGAAAAAAGTAAAAAAAAAACTTTAAAAAAAATGATTTTTTTAGACCCGGGGGGATTTTGGAAAACTAGGCAAATTATTTGTTGGAAATTATCTCAGCTATCATCCCCTTAACGTTGATCCATTAATTCCGTAACACCCTGTATATTACATTAAGTGGTATTTTAAGCAAAAAACTGTTGGCAAGTGTCTTAGGGATTATGCCAGTTGTTGATAGGACAATTGGAATGATATTATTATAAGATGGGTTAACTCTTGACCTCAATCTTGACCATAAAAGTCAAAGATGAGGTCGACGATGGAGTGAGTTAACTCAGAAAATGCCGATAAAGGCACTGGTACTCCCACGCACCGACGGAACACAGCAGGCTGTTTGGCATCGGACTTCGGTAGGAGGGCGGTCGCGAACCAGACGGCCCTTTACAGAGCCTACCACACCGCATGAGACCATAGGACGACACCTCAGATTCAGAAAAAAAATGAAGTGTCGTTGCCTGGGATGGATTACTATGAGGCAGGTCTCATTCAAAGCATAGTGAGGCACTACTCAGAACCTAAGCTTTCATCCTTGTGAAAATAATAAGTTATGTTTTATCGCTCTGGGATCTTGGACTATTATAACATCCTTCTTTTTTGTTGAAAATTAAAAAGCTTTTATAAGTGGCTTGCGAAGTCAAACTTGGTTTTCGGCAGCAATAATACACATTCAAAAAGTCAAAAGTCAAAAGTGTTTATTTCATTGAACATATCTTCTTATCTTCTTATATATATAAAAGAAAGTCGTGTTTGTTACAACACTTATAACTCGAGAACGGCTGGACCGATTTCCGTGGTTTTTGATTTGTTGTATTTCTCTCCGTCCCGAAAAGCAGAATAACTATTAAAAACATGGGAAAATTGACGGGGAAATTCCCACGGGAACGAAGTCCCGGGCGAAAAGCTAGTAAAATAATACTTGAACACGTCAATATTATGAATTACATTAGCACTTTTGACTTTGCGCCTTTTCGCAAAGGTGCAGTCTTCCTCAGGAGAAGAATAGGCAAGAAACTCCGAGGGTCGCTCTTTTTAAGTCAATCATATAAATTTTCTTACTTTTAATTTGAATTGACTTAATATCTGAATAACTCTGGAGCTGAGCAATTTATTCCCATGGTTGCTTGTCTAACAGATAATCCGAAATTCTAATAGCCCTTTTTACAAAGTTTTTGTTTAATTATCGTCTTAAATTTTTCTAAAGGTAGGTTTTGAATACACTTGGGAATCTTATTGTAAAAATTAATGATAGGGTAATGACTATTTAATTATTATCATTGAAATTGAAGCTTTTTTATCTCACAAATAGCCTGGTACAATTAGTTTTTCAATATCTTTAAAAATAAGAAAGATATGAACGTTCAAAACTCTCTATTAGAGCGGGCAATACAAAACGGTGTCGTCACAGTTGAGTACCACCATATAAATTCCACACCAAATTTTGTTTAGCAAGAAAATTATAGAAAAATATGTTTGATTGGCTATACATTTTTTATTTATTGACCAATTTCAAAAAATATTTCGTATTCTGTATGTATGTATGTATGTAAATCCTTTATTGTACAATAAATATTCTTACAGGAGCAAAATATGGTACTTAAAGTTAGAATACATTTAAGGTACAAAGGCGGACTTATCCCACTAGGGGATCTCTTCCAGTCAACCTAACGAACATTGAGAAGAAATTATATTATGTTAATTAATATATTGTCTTACTTTACATAATAAAATAGTATTAAATCTTCTTCTTCTTATCGTGTAGGTATAGTCAAGTGTGTATCGAACTTGGCTAACCCTGGTGTCAGAGTTTTCAAACCGCACAATGGCCTCTGACTTGGTTTTAACGACTGTAGTCAATCGACAACAGCCTGGACCAACAGCTTAACGCGCCCTCGGAAGCACGGAACCGCTCGTGATGAATTGCCACTTTGGTCACCCATCAGGTTTCCTGCCTCTGTGAGCGTTGCTTAACCTCACTGATCTGTTGAGATCAGCAAGCGCCACTGGGCTATGAGCGCTTCTGGGCTACGATATTATTAAATATCAGTCATCTACCCAGTTGTAAGCATTTTGATTGCCAGACCTACGACAACACTCATTCACAATACCTCCATTGCTCAACTCCCGCGCATGCATTTACGTAAACTCTATGCACTGCAATAATACCAACGGAAGTCGAATTTCTATGTACACACAACTGCACGTCAAGTTGTACAATCGCACGGTAGACATGGCGTCTATTACTAGTAAGATAGGAGAATTTTTTTAGACTAATGTGTTGTCGTGTGTACTAGGCTACAAAATGTACGAGTTAAGCAAGATGTTGTGACAGGTTTGCCCGTTGTATTAATTCTGAAAGTTTGTTAAATTGTTTGTGTAAACGCCAATTACAATAATGATTTTAATAGTTTTGTTAAAAACTACCCAAGGTTAACCTATCTAAGGGTAGAATATGTTGTGCTTCCCATTTTTAACCGACTTCCAAAAAGGAGGAGGTTCTATGTTCGACTGTATGTATTTTAAGATCCCTTTTCGTCGTTTTTAAAATACTATGAAACCAAATATGATTTGAAAATGCTTTGTACTGTGGATTGATTGAAATCAATCAATATAAAACAACTTGCGTGTTCTTTGTAAAAACGCGAAAGAAGTCGCTAATAAAAACCTAGTTTAAGAATTTTAACAATCTAGCAGTCGTCTTTGTCATTTTAATAGTGAGAGAAAGAGACAATCAACACTTAAGTATAGATCGAGACTTGTGTCTTCTGTAATACGGGCCATAGTGTAGGATGGTGTGGGCCTTTGTGTGTGTGAATTTATTGATACACAACTTTTTTTTAAAATTCAAAATGGGTTCGCTCTTGACCACAATCTAGCTCAGGGCAAAGATGTGGTCGAGGATGTAGCGAGCTCACCCAGAAGAAGCCTATTCACTCGTACTTTAAAGATATTTGGGTTGTATGAACTCGGAAATACAGACGCCGGCAGAAAAATTCCACTCCTTGGCAATATAAAAGATGAAGAATAGCGCTCAGTACGTATCCGAGGTATCTCGACAAGATAAGGGTGGTACCCCGCAGTGCGTCTGGACGTCCGATGGAAAAAAGGGGCAGGCGGAATGAGCTCATGTAGCCTCTGAGCACACTCCCCGAAGTACATCTTATAAAAAACACATAGGCAAGCCACTTTGCGTCTATGAGCTAGGCTTAGAAGCTTATCCTTAACCAGCTTTTTATCACCAATGAGCCTCCTGGCTCTGCGATCCACCGAGTCCAGAGCGGCTAGTTGGTATTTGGCCGAACCATCCCAAAGGTGGCTACAATACTCCATACACGATCGGACCTGCGCCTTATAAAGGGTAAGAAATTGAACATTTAAAATAGGTCTACTAAACTATATCGCTACGTACTGCAAGATAAACAGAAACACTAATTTACTCATTTCCTTTGAGCATTCAACAATACATTAGAGTTCTGTAGGCGAGGAGTAGGATGGGTCGAGGTTCCGTACCTTTCCCAATGAGTCAGGTTAGTGTATGGGTGGTGATTGATTGGCCAAATTGTATGGAAATTAATGACAGGTGTTGATGAGACTCGTTTCGAAATGTTAGTATTGCAATTAGGGTCATAAATAAACTATCTATGAACTTTTCAGAAAACGATAATATTTATTTATTAGATAATAAAGAGGAAACAGTTGTATGTTTGTAAAGAATAAACTCAAAAACTACTAATTTAAAAAATTGTTTCAACAGTCGGATGCTATACAGGGTGTAACAGAAAGGTGTAGTCATATTTCAGAATGGTGACCAGCCAATAAAACTGAACAACTTTCCCCAAAAAACCTATTTAAAATCTCAAAAAAAATTTCGCCTCTCCATACAACTTGTGCGATCAGCTGATAGGTTTAGTATGAAAGGCCGTTTTTTTTTTTGAAATTTTAATTAGGTTATTTTTTTAATTGGGGGTTTTTTGGCCGTGTGGTGATCGGTTGAGAATAACACCACCCCATCTCTTTCCGTGGGTGTCGTAAGAGGCGACTAAGGAAACACAAATGAGACCTGCCTCCTATTAATCCATCCCAGGCAACGACACTTCATTTTTTTCTGAATCTGAGGTGTCGTCCTATGGTCTCATGTGGTGTGGTAGGCTCTGTAAAGGGCCGTCTGGTTCGCGACGACCCTCCTACCGAAGTCCAACGCCAAACAGCTTGCTGTGTTTCGTTGGTGCGTGGGAGTACCAGTGCCTTTATAGGCATTTTCTAGGTTAACTCGCTCCATCGTCGACCTCATCTTTGACCTTATGGTCAAGATTGAGGTCAAGAGTTAACCCATCTTATAATAAAAAAGGTGTTTTGGGGAAAGTTATTCAGTTTTATTGGCTGGTCACCATCCTGAAATATGACTTCACCTTTCTGTTACACCCTGTATTATCCCTTAGTAACAGGCAACTTCTTTTTTCGAATTCCCTAGGGAACGGTACCGGGCGGAAAGCTAGTCTACACTAATTAGTATTATAGAGAGGAAAGAATTGTATAAAAACCAACTAACCAATAATTTTTTTAGCACGAAGGTATGTACACAATTTTCTCTACGTACATAATTGTGACATCATAATATGTCGAAAAAATAAAAATAGGTACATACATAAAAGCGCGCTTATGTTATTCTTTTTATTGTTTTTTTATGTAAAACTAGCATGTCGCCCGGGACTTCGTTCCCGTGGGAATTCGGGAAAATTATGTAGCCTATGTCCATCGGGGATAATGTAGGATTCTAATGGTAAAAGAATTTTTCAAATCGGTCCAGTAGTTTCGGAGCCTATTCAATGCAAACAAACAAACAATCAAATCTTTCCTCTTTATAATATTTATAGATAATTTTAATTGATTTGATTAAGTATTCAAAACAAAATAACACAAAAGCACAATTAAAATGACTAAGTACCTGACTACTGCAAATTTCCCAATTCACGTAGGTTTACAACAATTATTTAAACAGAAACAATGAGAATGCGAGAGATGCAACTTACGCCCACACATACAGTCATACAAATTGTATGTTCTTATCTGTGTATGAAAGTGATTGCATCTTGCATAATGACATCCAAGGACATAGCAGATTATCTGATGAGTCATGGTAATTTTTGTGTTAAAGAGGGATTATGGGAAAATGTAGGAGTAACACTCAAGGGTCCCTCTTCCCTTTTGAAATAGGGAACACTAGTATTCCGCTCGGGACTTTGTTCCCGTGGGAATTCGGGAAAATTATGTAGCCCTATATTGCTCAGGGATAATGTAGCATCCTAACGGTGAAAGAATTTTTGAAATCTGTCCAGTAGTTTTTAAGTTTATTCCTAACATACAAAAATACAAATCATTCCTCTTTATAATATTAGTAGAATTAAAGTTTTCTTGAGAACTTTAAATATCAAGTTCATAATAATTAAATCGTAGATAGGTTTCGTATCCTTGTCATAAACTTATTCATATCTTTATTGCATGTCACGATACACTAAAATTACAATAAATGTGGGCTACGTGTTACACCCTGTGAAGGCGCTGCAATTTTTGGTCGTTTTATAACCCTAAACTCACCAATAACTTTAAACAAACACAAATTATTTAGAATGTAGTTCTCCATTCGTGACACAGATGGCGCTGAACTACACGCACGACGTAATGTGCTTAGTAAAGGAATGAGAAATTTCGCCGCTTGACTTGTAATGACGATAGCTCCCTTTTTCTTTATTAAAATTTACTACCAAGATACAGGTTTCACCTAGTTTGGACAGGCAGGATTTTATATTATTGTAACCATTTTTCTCAGATCAATTAAAAACTTTTATTATTTATTGGTTAAGGCAAGATCTAATCCTGGGTCGTGGGTTCATGTCCTTATTATCGGTCTAAATGCATCTATAGTTCAAAGTTATCTATACTAATATTATAAAGAAGAAAGATTTGATTGTTTGTTTGTTTGGATTGAATAGGCTCCGAAACTACTTGACCGATTTCAAAAATTCTTTCACCATTAGAATGCTAAATTCTTTCACCAAGGCTACATAATTTTCCCGAATTCCCACGGGAACGAAGTCCCGGGCGGAATGCTAGTTTATTAATAAAATTTTACAGGTCACATTGTAAAATATAAACAAACCTAGACACTTTTCCAAATAAAATTCAATTAGCCACAAGGTCACTACAATTGATAGGTCGGTTAACTCGCCGTGTCAATAGTGATTGCAATCGTAATTATCCAATTACAGCTAATATAACATGTAATTCCCACGTGGGAAGACACCAAATCGGCGTTAGGTGATTTTGTAATCAACTGAGATATAAATTGGGTACCTACCAGTAAAAATAATTTAATTGCGCACTGCTAGGGAATGGAATTCCCTGCCTGCGTCTGTATTTCCGAGTTCATATAACCCGAATATCTTTAAAGTTCGAGTGAATAGGCTTCTTCTGGGTGAGCTTGCTACATCCCTGACCGCATCTTGGCCCTTGAGCTAGATTGTGGTCAAGAGCGAACCCATTAATAATAAAAAATAATAAATAAATTATTTTTTAACCGACTTCAAAAAAAGGTTCTCTTAATGAAGTGAAATTCACGGTTGGCGACCACCTTTACTTGTCAAACCCTCTAATCCCTTTAATGCCCCTTACAGTTTGCTTGGGAAGAGCTTGCAGCTGATAACATTTTAATGTCATACAAAAGACATCAACGCGCACAAACGGAAATAATAAAAATATTTAATTGTTAACATTTTTTACAACTTCACTGCGCTCATAGCCCAGTGCCGCTATCTGGTCTTAACCAAAGTGAGGTTAAGCAACGTACTCAGAGGCATGGAACCTGATGGGTGACCAAAGTAGCAATTTATCGCGAGCGTTTAGTACTTCGGAGGGCACGTTAAGTTGTTGGCCTCGGCTGTTGTCGATTGACTACAGTCGTTAAAACCAAGTCAGAGGTTTGAAAACTCTGACACCAGGGTAAGCCAAGTTCGCCACACACTTGACTATACCTACACGATAAGAAGAAGAACGTAAGAAACCGTGTGTCACGTCTGGTTCATGGCAGGCTATCGCACCGCACCGTAGTACGCTTTCTAACCATATTACCTTAATTAACTAACGCAGACAAAAAACGTAGACTTAATGCTAAAGAGTTTAGTTCCCTTACGCATTTGTAGTGGATAACAAACAACGCACGTATCGGGGTAGACAGGGCGTCGACCCTACGATAGTTAGCAAAGTAATCTTTTGTAGTAACTCTCAGTTGCAGAAACTTTAATTTAAAAAAAAAATATTTAATTGTAATGCTGTCCTCGTTTACTTCAACAATACGGAAAGTGGCAGTATGACATTTAAAGTAGCATTAGTTTTAATTTACGATTCTGCAACGGGGTGTTTTTTATTTTATTATAAGATTGGTTAACTCTTGACTATAAAGGTCAAAGATGAGGTCGACGATGGAGCGAGTTAACCCAGAAAATGCCTATAAAGGCACTGGTACTCCCCCGTACCGACGGAACGCAGCAAGCTGTTTGGCGTCGGACTTCGGTAGGAGGGTGGTCGCGAACCAGACGGCCCTACAGAGCCTATACCACACCGCATGTGACCATAGGACGACACCTCAGATTCAGATAAAATAAGTGTCGTTGCCTGGGATGGATTACTAGGAGGCAGGTCTCATTTGTGTTTCTTTAGTCGCCCCTTGCGACACCTACGGAAAGAGATGGGGTGGTGTTATTCTCAACCGATCACCACACGGAAGAAAACTCTCAGTTGCAGAAACTTTAATTAAAAGAAAATCTTCTTTAAAAGTAATGCTGTCCTTGTTTACTTCAACAATACGAAAAGTGGCAGTATGATACTTAAAGTAGCATTAATTTTAATTTACGTTTCTACAACTGGGTGTTATATGGCAGTAACAGATGGAACGGGATCATTCTCTGCTTGCGTCTGTATTTCCAAGCTCATATAACCCGAATCTCTATGGCTCGTACGACAGAAGGAGACTCAAGTTGATCTGTACCTTGAGTCGCGTTCTGTAATACGGACCTTAGACTACATCTCTCTTCTCTCTTACCAGCCCATATACGTCCCCATCGAGGGGCACGGGCCTCCCTCCGAAACACGAAGGGGATTTAGGCCATAGTCCACCACGCTGGCCCAATGCGGGTTGGTGGACCACTCGTCTTTCAAAAATGAATTTTCTTGGACGGGCGGGTTTCATCACGATGTTTTCCTTCACCGTTGAGCAAGTGATAATTAGAAATCCGTACATAAATCCGAAAAGAAGAATTTAGTGGTACAGGCCCGCACCAGGATTTGAACCCACGACCTTCGGATTACAAGTCTTCCTCATTACCTACTGGGCTATCACCGCTTATATACGCTTAGACTACATATGAAATCCTTATTCTTAGTGAGTTTGCTACATTCTTGACATCATCGCCTTTGGGCTTCATTGTGATCAAGTTTTATTCGACTTCAAAGAAAGATCTACGTTCGACTATTTGTATCTTTTTTTATGTATGTTCAACGAGTTCTCCACCATTGGTGGACCGATTTTCAATATTATTTTTTTGGTCAAAAGAATATACTCCTGGAGGTTTACCATGATCGCTTAGCGCGATCCAATTTAGGACCTAAACAAGTCTGCAACGCTTATTCGTACAATGATGGCTTCAATTTTGGCGCTGTTGCGATTCAAAGGAAGACCAGCGACAATTTATGTAGACATTTAAAATGGACCAAAGACAACCGTGCAGTTCAAAAGCAGCGCCATGATGGTACCATTTTAAAAAACATTCCAATTGCGAAGCAGTTCAAAGTTGGATCCTAAACAGAAATGCTTTTAAACGATCGTGGTCCCATTGTCACCAAGTCAGGATCTGATGGAGTCCCAGGGGAATCGAGGGCAACCGTCTAATTTAATAGGCATTTACAATGTTTCTCTTGTTCCCCCCCCCCACCCCCAACATATTCCGAAAGGTTTTATAGTCGTGAGTGTAAAATACGTTCAAAACCACATGTTTCACCGTTCAGCCCCGTTTATTGCGAAGGTTATATTTAACCAGTTAACTCACTGTTACCAGTTAAAGTTAACTGTCACACTGTTGCAGTTTAAAGTGTTACACTTTGCTATTGTTGCTAGTTTTAACTTTCTTTGTTTCACAGTCGGGGATTGCATTTCAGCAATATGGTCGCCTAATTGTGTTTTGCCTTTTTATATTGTTTAATTAGCTTTCCGTCCAGGACTTCGTTCCCATGGGAATTTGGAAAAATTATGTAGTCTTTGTAGGATGTCAGCTACCTACATACCATATAATTTCACCGTGTGGTGATCGGTTTAGAATAACACCACCCCATCTCTTTCCGTGGGTGTCGTAAGAGGCGACCTGCCTCCTAGTAATCCATCCCAGGCAACTATACTTCTTTTTTTTTTCTAAATCTGAGGTGTCGTCTTATGGTCTCATGCGGTATGGTAGGCTCTGTAAAGGGCCGTCTGGTTCGCGACCACCCTCCTACCGAAGTCCGACGCCAAACAGCTTGCTGTGTTCCGTCGGTGCATGGGAGTACCAGTGCCTTTATAGGCATTTTCTGTGTTAACTCGCTCCATCGTCGACCTCATCTTAGACCTTATGGTCAAAGATTGAGGTCGAGAGTTAACCCTTCTTATAATAAAATAAAATTACAAATTGTTCCAGCTATTTGAACGTGAAACTGCCGTACTCAGAGACGTCAATTAAAGTACTATAAAACTCTGATGTTGTCTCTTTCACTCTTGTTAATATAAACAAGGATAGCATGACATTAAAAAAATCAACCACACCTACACCTTATAAGAGTTTTCACCTTAATATGATTCTCGCTAATATAAAGTCACTAATTATACATTAGGTACTCGTTGCCTCTTCTAACCTCTACTTTGACCCTTAGCTATCATAGTTGTTTGTCAAAAAACAAAGGAACATCGCTAAATACGAAATAATTGAACTAAAGTCATATGATTACCGACAAAGGCAAGGTTTTTTAAGTAAACAATAAAAAAGACTGTTGTAAAAAATTGACTCACGGGGAGTGAATCTAATGTACAGTAAAGAATCTCATTCAATTGATGAGAGGTTCCGCAGGTTGGTTTTTCAATTTTATGATAAACCAACCTGCGGAACCTCTCATCAATGACGGCCGGTTCGGTCAATTGGTAGTGACGTTGCCTCTTGATCGGCGGGTCCTGGGTTCGATCCCCAGTCGGGGCAAATGTTTGTGTAAAAAGCAGATGTTTGTTCTCGGGTCATGGGTGTTTGTGTTTGTCTTTATGTGTGTTCCAAGGGATCCACGTGTGTCCCAAGGGATTTATAATAATAATAATAATAATAATTATTATTATTATTATTATTATTATTATTATTATATAGGGTAACTTGAAATTTACTTTTTTTACTTTTATTTACAAGAAACCTTGATGGGCGAGACCTTATTCACCAAGGTTTCTTGTACCATGTATGTTGCTTAACCACACTGATCGTTTTCTAACAGTAAGCACCACAAGGTAATATTATTTTAATAAGTAAATAAAAACGCTTAAAATTTGTTAACTAGACTATACGAAGTGAATCTCCTTGTAAATTTAAAAAAAATGTTTTACTTTTATACTAAGGCAATCAGCTGATCCTTCAGATTTTATGAAGTTTGAAGGAGCGATTTTTTAAAAATGTTTAGACCTACATTTCCTGGGGAAAGTGGTTCAGTTTAATGGGTTGAATCATATACTTAATTTTAACTAATTTAAAAATATGATAGAAAGAGAGACAAAGAGAAAAGATCACCCTGCCTTTTTCAATCAGGGCCTTCCGTTCTACTCTCTCATGGTGCTACTCAACCTCTTCCGACACACTCCGCAGTCTTCATGCATTTTCTTTGATATGCAATTCAGTTTTAATTTGTTTGTAATTGCTGACGAATTTCATGTTCAAAATAAAATTTAAATAAAAACTATTTCAACTTCGGATAAAGAATTGTTTCTTTACTTTCCATCTGAACCCTAATCACTTGTAAAAACTAACAATGTCATTATTTTAGTCAGTCGTGACAGTGAAGGTCACTGGGCGGAGCGTGAACTGCCTAGTTCGGAAGTTTGTTAGTTGTCTGGATTTGTAGTTTTACCATTACATTCTGATAAGCTTGTTCTAATAAAGTTTGATGATCTGTGATTAATCATTTGAGTCAACTCAGAAGGAAATTTGCCGTGTGGTGATCGGTTAAGAATAACACCACCCCATCTCTTTCCGTGGGTGTCGTAAGAGGCGACTAAGGAAACACAAATGAGACCTGCCTCCTAGTAATCCATCCCAGGCAACGACACTTCATTTTTTTTCTGAATCTGAGGTGTCGTCCTATGGTCTCATGCGGTGTGGTAGGCTCTGTAAAGGGCCGTCTGGTTCGCGACCACCCTCCTACCGAAGTCCGAAGCCAAACAGCTTGCTGTGTTCCGTCGGAGCGTGGGAGTACCAGTGCCTGTGTAGGCATTTTCTGGGTTAACTCGCTCCAGCGTCGACCTCATCTTTGATATTTATGGTCAAGATTGAGGTCAATAGTTAACCCATCTTATAATAATAATAAATAAATATTAAAGATGTTTTTGCTTTTCTATGAAACTTGCACCGAAATTAGTTTATTTTTATTCATGTTCATTGGGAAAAGTTGTTCAGTTTCGAATAATTCGAATAAATTCATATTCTTAAGTTTCGCTAACTAATATCTACATACTGGGGAGCTTTAAATTTCTTCTTCTTCTTCTTCTTACCAGCCCATATTCGTCCCCACCGAGGGGCACGGGCCTCCCTTCGAAACACGAAGGGGATTTAGGCCATAGTCCACCACGCTGGCCCAATGCGAGTTGGTGGACCGCTCGTCTTTCGAAAATGAATTTTCTTGGACGGGCGGGTTTCAATGAATCAGTCTTCGAAACTGAACTACTTTCCCCAAGGAACATATCTCAAAATATTTTTAAAAATATATTTTTTATGAAACTTGTGCGATCAATTCATTAACCTTTGAATGGGAAGTCGAAATTTTTTTCATTATACAAGCACTTTACATAACAAGAGAAAGTTGTTTAGTTTTACGGGAATAATTATTCCTTAAAGTTTCTTTAAATGACTTAAAGCCACTTCGTACTTATAGTCTAATAGCTTTCCGCCCGCGGCTCCGCCCGCGTGGACTACAGGTTATATCGCGCCTAACTGTGGGATAAAATGTAGCCTATGTCCTTTCCTAGGCTCTAATCTATCTCTGTACCAAATTTCATCAAAATCGGTTCAGTAGTTTAGGCGTGAAAGACGGACAGACAGACAGACAGATAGAGTTACATTCGCATTTATAATATTAATACAGTAAAATATAGTAATATAGTATATACAATAATATAGTATATAGTATGAATTGAAGGTTCTTTCCTGAAGTTTCGAGTTAAAATATATTTTTTATACATATAATGGTCACTTTTTACACAAAAAGGTCAACTATTTGTTATCTTCCGTCAACCAAAGAAAAAGAATGAAACCACTTTTTATTTCACCAAATACCGGCTATTATTCTTACGCAGTATCCATTAACAATCTCCGTTTTTTTTATAAATCCCATAACAATACGAAAATAAATGTAAAAAATTTACAGTAAACATCGAAAGTTGCTTCTAAGGGCATTTGACAAAAGATTCTTCATTTAATTTAAGAAGTATAAAAAACAAAATGGCGGCAAATTTGGCGCGAAACCACAATTTGTTATTGGAGAAGTTTTTTGTTGGAATAATTGTGTGATACTGTTTTTGTTTTGTATTTTTTTGTGAATCTCAATTATGGCTTTACTGAGATTGGAGGAAATCAATCTTGGTAACAAAGTACCTAAGGGTTGCCGAGTTGCCATAAAGTCGCTTTTTTCAGACCTAATAATTATAATTAACTAGCTGACCCGACAGACGTTGTCCTGTTTTCTTTTTTTTTTCAACTTTCTTAATTTTTTCTTTCAAAAGATCCTTCTCCTGATAATAACGAACAGAACAAAAAAAGAATTAGCGAAATCGGTCCAGCCGTTCAGGCGTGATGCCGTGACCAAGGGAAATAGGGATTCATTAATAAAAAAAACTCAAAGGCCCACACTAAGGTTTTTCCTTGTTTCGTGGGTCCCTCGGAACATACATAAAGGTAGACACCAACACCCATGACCCGAGAACAAACATCTGTTTTTTACACAAACATTTGCCCCGTCTGGTAAACAAATCCAGGGCTCGTCGACCAAGATGCATTTATTTAGTGAAAAAAAAGAACCACATAAATATTACAAAGGCGAAAGTTTGAGTGTGTTGTTTGTTACTTCTTTACGCCCAAACAGATGGACCAATGTTGATAAATTTTTGTATGGAGGTAGCATTTTTTTTATACATCCGTCGCGGGTCGCGGCTGATCTTAACCGACTACTACAGTTCGAGTACGATGGTGATAGCGCGCGTAATGCGCCGTGGTCCTATGTCAAAATGTCAACATTGACAACGCCAGAGGGCGAGCAAGCCTTTGCGCGGGGCCCTCACCCAATCAAAGTGAAGTTTCACCGTCAGCTGAGTGGCGCGCCGCGCGACTTTGTCGCTATCGTGCTCGAGCTGGTGGTGGGTTGAAAACTCTGACATCTGAATAAGTCAAGTTGATTGTATCGGTAAAGGGGAGATAGATAAAAAGATAGGGGAATTTAGTAGCTGGCAAAAAGAAAACAAAAACAAGACAAAAACCATGCCACGGATGTATGACAAAAGATGTGTACATCCATTACTTAGGTACAATGTAACATTAAGGTTACCTATATAGTACAGTCAACAGCACATCAGGTTACCACAAACTGTCAAATTTCCCCAACGGATTGTAAACTCTATTGCTTGGAGTTCAAATTGAAAATCGATTGAAGAAATTTGACAGTTTTGGATAGCATGATGTGCCGTTGTCCCTGTACCTAAGTAACTCTGGTCGTTTTTCTCATTTTGCTAGTGAGAGAAAGATACACTCAATACTCAAGTACAGATCAAGACTTGAGTCTCCTTCAGTAATACGGGCATAGGTCTCAGTTACAAGCCCATTACGTTACTAATTACCTAATTACAAACATAATATGAAAGAAGCCGCGTGTAACCAATAAAGCCTTCTGTCTCCTACTTATCATCACTTTCCATCTGTGGTTGCACTGTAGTTTACTCTTGTACAGACAGCAGCGCGTAAGGTTACCCTTTTTTTACTCATTTATTTGCTAAAACATAACATATCACATTTACAAAAGAATTCTTATAGATAGGTACACAATTTAGTAAATAACTAGCATCCTGCTCGGGACTTCGTTATACTAATATTATAAAGAGGAAAGATTTGTATTTTTGTATGTTCGTATTTTTGTATGTAACGACCTCCGAAGCTACTAAACCGATTTGAAAAATTCTTTCACCCTTAAGGTTGCCTCGTTATCCCTGAGTAACATGCTATATAATTTTCTCGAATTCCCACGGGAACGACCGAGCGGGATGCTAGTAATATTATAAAGAGGAAAGATTTGTATTTTTGTATGTAACGAATAAACTTAAAAACTGCTGAAACTATTTGAAAAATTCTTTCACCGTTAGAATCCTACACTATCCCCGATGAACATATTATAGGCCCGATATGTATATGTATGTATGTATGTGTGACGCCACTTGATACTCTGTTTATCCCGTCAGGGATTGTAGCGTGAATAGTTAACGGTGCCGGTGACACCGACAACTCCATTTTCAGAACCAAACCTAACCATATTCTTTCGAATCGGTTTGATTTGGTCAGAATCGATTGACTAGTTAAAAACACCTATAATTGGTTAGGGTCAACGCTTTATTAATTGAAACTGATATTTAAGATTAAGCTATGGTTGTTAGGTTTTTTAAACGCTATTAAAATCGGTCGTGGTCTTGACTGCGATCTAAATTCGTCAAAATAATTAGTGTTAATGCATGACATTTTTAAATACTTAAGTCAAATTGGTGAATCACCTTACTTAGTTCTTTTAATTCCCTATTCGCAAAGGTGCATGCATTCTTCCCCAGAGAAGAATAGGCAAAGAACTAAAGCTTGCTCTTTTAAATTCAATAATACAATTTTGCTCATTTTCAAATTACCCCCCGACAAAAAAGAGAGGCGTTATAAGTTTGACATGTGTAGTATCTACCTGCGTATCTGTGTGTCTGGTCTGTAAAAAAACGCATCGAAATCGGTCCATTCGTTTAGGAGCTACGATGCCACAAACAGATACCCAGATACACACGTTAAACTTATAACACCCCTCTTTTTTAATCTAGGGTTAAATAGAGTATTACATTGTCTAGATCTAGAAGTTTATGAGTTGTGTTATAAATAGAAGTACATTATTGATTCTTTCGAAAGGAGGCCCGCGCCCCTTGGTGGGGACGTACGAGTATATGGGCTGTTAAAAAAAAAGTAGTTGTAGAGTTATAGAACACTTAATTGTAGACGATATGCAACAAAATATTATCTAAAATCAGTGGAAGCAAGCGTCTAGCCGGTCTGAGCGGTAAATTTGTTAGTATACTACCAAAAATAGCATTTGTTAAGTCATTTCCGCGTAATAGTTAATTTGATATGCTTAATGGCGGATTTAAACACCTTTGGTTTTCCCCTAAACTTTAATACTTAATACTTTATTGCATACCAGCTTTCCGCCCGGGATTTCGTTCTTGTGGGAATTTGGGAAAATTATGTAGCCTATGTGTCAGGGTGTCAGCTACCTCCATACCACATTTTATTAAAATTAGTCCAGCCATAAAAGAGTAACAAACATACATACATACAAACTTTCGCGTTTATAATATTAGTAAGGATAAGTGTTTTTTTTTACTAGTCTGTCAGATCCCACTGCTGGGCAAAAGCCTCCCCTGCTTTACTGCTATAATTGTTAATACAAACAATAAACATTTAAAAAAATATAGTATCCCCGTCCTAGGGCGCTCTAATTGGGCAAGTCTTTAGGAAAACTTAAAAAGATTTCCAATAGGCACTGTTTACTATAATTCTGTTTAAATGTTGTGATTAAGTTACAATTTTTGGACGCATAGTTTTTACCTTTGAAAAAAATAAAAAACTTATTCCTACTTAAGAACAAACAAACACGCTGTCACCAAAATATAATGGAAATAAATAACCATTGTAATTACTTCAGGCGATGTTTTAAACTATTCATATTCTGTTTTTTTTAAACAATTATGAAATCACCCAGATTGGATGAAGTGTTAATTTTTTTCTCATTTTATATACTCGTTATTAGTTCATAATATGCTCTTTATTTATTTTCTTGTTAAAATAAAAAGCGAGTGATTAATTTACGTAATGGTTAACGCATTGACTAACTTGCCGCAACGAAAAGACGTTGGTAAAACTAGCTATATTAAAAAAAATTGTAGAAAGAGGTTTTTTAACCTTCAAACATTTGAACGTATTATCGTATTATAAATGTGAAAGTGTACGTAAATACTATAAACAATCCAAAACTTAAACAAAGAATATTGAATGACTTTAAATTAAGACGCACCAGCCCACTAAACTAAACAATTTGCCTCAAGGTACTAGGATGGCCAAATATCTACTAGCTGCTATAAATTCGGTAGACCGTACAGCTAAGAGGCTCATTGTTGACAAAAAACGAATAAAAAATAAACTCCAAAGCCTAGCTCATAGACAAATTGCTTGCCTATGTGTTTTCTACAAGATATATACTTCGGGGATATATACTCATTTAATTATAAGATGGGTTAACTTTTGACCTCAATCTTGACCATAAGGTAAAAGATGAGGTCGACGATGGAGCGAGTAAACCCAGAAAATGCCTAAAAAGGCACTGGTACTCCCACGCACCGACGGAACACAGCAAGCTGTTTCGCGTCGGACTTCGGTAGGAGGGTGGTCGCGAACCAGACGGCCCTTTACAGAGCCTACCACACCGCATGAGACCTTAGGACGACACCTCAGATTCAGAAAAAAAATGAAGTGTCGTTGCTTGGGATGGATTACTAGGAGGCAGGTCTCATTTGTGTTTCCTTAGTCGCCTCTTACGACACCCACGGAAAAAGATGGGGTGGACGTCGCTAGAAGAACCTATGCACCGTTCTTCTAGCGGACGTCCAGAAGAACGGTGCAGGCAGAATGAGCTCGTACATTATATCCTTCGCTATAAGGACAACATTGCTGTGGTGTTGTCCGGTAGGTGGTCTTCATTCCAGTAGCAATTTGGGAAAATTTGTTAATCCATGATGTCAGCTACCTCCATACCAAATTTTATCAAAATTAGTCTAGCCGTTTGAGCGTGACAGAATAACAAACATCCATACAAACTTTCGCGTTCATAATGTTAGTAGGAAGTAGGATTTGGATTTCAGATTCCCGAAAAATATTTAAAAATGTTTGTTTATGCAAAAATCACCTAATGTTGCTTTATATCATATTTATTTTTATTTTTGCAGCCCAGCCCATATATATACGTCCCCACCGAGGGGCACGGGCCTTCCTTGGAAACACGCAGGGGATCTAGGCCATAGTATACACCACGCTGGAGCGCGCGCGGGTTTTTTTATATCATGTAAATGAAAAAAATATATATACATATACTCACGGTGATAGCGCTGGAGTAGGCTCGACCTGCACAGCCTTCACTGCCGTCTGCGCTGACAGCACCTTGAAAGCCTCATCCTTCTCCCCTGCCAACCCCGCAAGAGCTCCAACCTTTATCACCGACGACAAATCCTCCCTAACTGTCCTCCCCGAACCACTACGCACCACAACTTTTTCACTAGTCTTAAATTCACTAGTCTTTCTTTCACTATTAGTCTTTTTATCACTAGTTTTTAATTCACTAGATTTTCTGTCACTAGTCTTATTTTCAAATTCACTTTTAGTCTTATCAAAAACACTTATCTGACTCGATTGTCTGCTCGATAGATCGAAATAACGATCCTGCGCATGAATTAATTGAGTTACTGTAAACGCGGGAGTATCTAATAAGGTGTCTTCGTCTGATGATTTTTGTAGATCAACTTGAGGGCCGAATAGATCGATCTTGCGGTTAAAAAATCGATCGTCCTCGATATCTTTCGATGGCGAGACGTCTGCGCCGCGTTCTATCGTGATATCTAATAGAGGGCTTGAAGTAAAGCGTAGAGAACGTTCAGTAGCGAACGCGTAAGGCGTATTCGCGAGCTCTTGTTCTATACTGTTGTACCTGCTACGGAACAGCGACCGCGTTTCCACGTCATCCCCACTATCATCGTACTTTCCTCCAAAAAGGTCGTACGAACCGAATCTGTTGTTTATTGTATCGAATTTGGGGTCGTGTATGTCGGTTTTGTCGGATTCAGTCTCCGGTTGGATGGAGCTGTGGGCCGGGCTGGTGTTTGATGGACTCATGTTGATGTGGAGGATTCCGTGTTCGTCGGAGTACTTCAGCTTCAGAGCCATGGCTTACTGCATCGTTGGGGCTGGAAAGGAAGATAGATTCAGATTACTGATAGTGTATGTATGCATGTACGTAGACTCTTTATAGTATTAGTATAGTACTTATCTACTTTTGTAAATAAATACAGTTAAAAATTTATCTCAAAAATGTAGTTTTAATATTAAGTATGTGTAAGTTTAAGATAAATAACAAAACATTGTTGTAGTGCCCCAACGGGCTTCGTGTAGTGCTTCATTGATGTAACATCTTAAAAAACTCACGGTATAATTAAGAATTTGAATTTGAAAACTCTTAGAGACTAATACAAAAGAAACAGAGACGTGCAAAGGCGGACTTATTCCTGAAGGGATCTGTTCCAGTCTACCTTAGAGATGGTAAGAGAGAAACAGATGTGGTGCTGGCTACAACGCAATAATGTTTGCAATAATGTAATGTAATGTTTGTTGAATTGAATGAAAGTCTATAATTTATTGCATGATGTGACACATTTATAGGTTGTAAATGTACACCTAACTATTTTTTATGTAAAGTTGTTTTATTTTTATTGATGTAACATCAACTCCTGGTTGGTCTGAAAAAAATTAAATAAAAATGTACATAAGAAAAAGTGTGTTTTTATTGTTTATATTGTCCTTCGCCTTTAACGGTATTGTTTCGCGTCAATGTGTGATTTTTAAACATTATTTAGTCTATACTAATATTATAAAGCTAAAGAGTTTGTTTGTTTGTTTGTTTGTTTGTTTGTTTGAACGCGCTAATCTCCGAAACTACTGGTTCGAATTGAATAATTATTTTTGTGTTGGATAGTCCAGTTATCGAGAAAGGCTATAGGCTATATAACATCACGCTACGACCAATAGGAGCAAAGATATAGTGGTAAATGTGTAAAAAACGGGAGAAATTATACCTAGACTGACGGACATATCAACGCACAGCCTAAACGGCTAAACGTAGGCACTTGAAATTTGGAAGGGACGTAGCTTAGGTACCGCAGAGGTGCACTAAGAAAGGAATTCCCGAAATTCCCACGGGAACGGGAATTAGCGGGAAAATCCTTTTGTATGAAAAATCTAAACCGCTTAAGTTAGACGCTTGAAATTTGGCATGCAGGTACCTTAGTAAACTTAAAGCTAAGTTGCAACAGGATATTGCAAAATTCCCACGGGAACGGGAGTTAGCGGGAAAAAACTTTTGTATGTAAAAATCTAAATCACGTAAGATAGATGTTTTCAATCCGTGTACTCTGTACAAAAAAAAATTAACACGCAAACGAAGTTGCGGGCATCAGCTATATTATCTATACTATACTATTACTATTTACTATTTTTATTTTTTATTTTTATTTTTATTTTTTATTTTTATTTTTATTTTTATTTTTATTTTTATTTTTATTTTTATTTTTATTTTTATTTTTATTTTTATTTTTATTTTTATTTTTATTTTTATTTTTATTTTTATTTTTATTTTTATATTTTATTTTTTATAAAGCTAAAGAGTTTGTTTGTTTGTTTGTTTGTTTGTTTGAACGCGCTAATCTCCGAAACTACTGGTTCGAATTGAATAATTATTTTTGTGTTGGATAGTCCAGTTATCGAGGAAGGCTATAGGCTATATAACATCACGCTATGACCAATAGGAGCAAAGATATAGTGGTAAATGTGTAAAAAACGGGAGAAATTATACCTAGACTGACGGATATCAACGCACAGCCTAAACGGCTAAACGAAGGCACTTGAAATTTGGAAGGGACGTAGCTTAGGTACCGCAAAGGTGCACTAAGAAAGGAATTCCCGAAATTCCTACGGGAACGGGAATTAGCGGGAAAATCCTTTTGTATGAAAAATCTAAACCGTTTAAGTTAGACGCTTGAAATTTGGCATGCAGGTACCTTAGTAAACTTAAAGCTAAGTTGCAACAGGATATTGCAAAATTCCCACGGGAACGGGAGTTAGCGGGAAAAATCTTTTGTATGTAAAAATCTAAATCACGTAAGATAGATGTTTTCAATCTGTGTACTCTGTACAAAAAAAAATTAACACGCAAACGAAGTTGCGGGCATCAGCTAGTAATTAATATATTACAAGATCTATCTAACAGGCGTACGTACCTTAAGCGATTGTAAGGCATTAACTAATCAAAATATTAGTTAATGTAACAGAGAGGACAATACTGTATTATGGTCTTCTTCTTATCGTGTAGATATAGTCAACTTGGCTAACCCTGGTGTCAGAGTTTACAAATCGCATAATGGCCTCTGACTTGGTTTTAACGACTATAGTCAATCGACAACAGCCGGGGTCGACCGACCGACACCTTAGCGTGCCGTCCGAAGCACGGAAACGCACGTGATAAATAGCCACTTTGGTCACCTATCACGCTGCTTAACCTCACTGATCGGTTCAGATCATCAAACGCTACTAGGCTACGAGCATTTCAATTGGTTGGCAAAATGGAAATTAATCAGTACTAAAGGAGACTCAAGGGTTGATCTATACGTAAGTATTGATTGTTTCTTACTCTCACTATCAAAATTACAAAGACGACTGCTACTTAAGTATAAATCAGAGTCTGAGCCGCGTTCCTGTAATACGGACCTAAGGCCCGCCACTTATGGTCACCCATCAGTTTCCCTGTCTCTATGTATACTGGTGACTGTACCCTTTCCGTCGAGTTGCTTATCAGTCAAAATGCTCTGAATTGAATGAAAAGACAACAGCCCTTAATTTGTATATTTTTGTGGGCGTACAACCTCATATGATATTCATAAGTAACGCAGCGAAAGATACAATCAAAGTGGGTTACTCTTCCGCTTGCCTTCTAACTTAGCAAAAAGTAACTTTATTACAATATATATTAAGTCCTAAATTCAATGAATCTCTATAAAGGTGTTTAGATTTTTTTGGCCATAGGAATTATATTTTTTTTTTTCGTTTTGGCTTTGACGGAATAAGAAAGAATATAGGTGTTTAATGTTTCGTTATACTTATGTCTTAGTTAAACATTATGTTTTATAAATTGAAGCAGGTAAGTCTTGAACGACGTCCTAAATGCACTAACCGATGCTCTTACAGTGAGGGAAAACGTCATGAGGAAACCTGCACATTTTGAAGAATGAATGCGTGACCTTGTTCCAATCCTGTCAGGTTTCCCTGTTAGCAGGGTCACGGATCAGCCAAGTCTTGGATCATCCTGGAAGGTAGGTACCTCGAATGAGAAACGGGGCTAAGCGCTAGAAAGAAGAAGAATATTGTTTAAATAAGCCTTAAACAATGACTTGGAATAACTTATTAAAACGCTCATAGCCCAGTGGCGCTTGCTGATCTGAATCGATAAGCGAGGTTAAGCAAAATACACAGTAGGCAGAGTACCTGATGGGTGACCAAAGTGGTAATCTATTTCGAGCGTTTCCGTCCTTCGGAGAGCTCGTTCAGCCGGCGGTATTGACTACAGTCGCAAAAACAAATCAGAGGCTTTTTGGCGGATTGTAAACTCTGACACAAGGGTTAGTCACGTTCGCTAAACATCCTCGTATATGTATTGACGACTGAGATCTTTAACAAATGCGAATAACATAGCTTAGAACGAGAAATGTAAATTGCGCTAATGATTTAATATCGTTTTTAGCAGAGCACTAAACTTACATTAGCTCTTAAACATCAATCAGGCGCTTTCCCTTTCAAAAGCCTTCATTACAGTTTTCTACTAATTTCCTGTCTTTAATGTTTTACGGTTATAATGATCGATATAAAATTTGCTTGATTGTTGCTTGAAAAGACAATCACTTTATTGTCTCTTGCACTTTCAAGCCAGACGGCCGGTTTGGTCGAGTGGTAGTGACGCTGCCTCTTGATCGTCGGGTCCTGGGTTCGATCCCCAGTCGGGGCAAACATTTGTGTAAAAAGCAGATGTTTGTTCTCGGGTCATGGGTGTTTGTGTTTGTCTTTATGTGTGTTCCAAGGGACCCACGACACAAGGGAAAACCTTAGTGTGGGCCTTTGAGTGTGTAGCGTGTGTATGTGTGTGTGTGTGTGTAGAAATAATAATTAGAACAAATAATTTTTAGGGAAAGAAAAATATTCGGCGCGAACAACAGGTTTCGCCCTTGTCATAATCTACTTTGCAACAAGTAATATGAGTCTGTAGTTCTCCGTACGAGACACAGATGGCGCTAACTTATAAGCACGACGTATGTGCTTAGTAAGGGAATGAGAAGTTTCGCCGCTTGACTTGAAGGCACGATAGCTCAGTTGGTTAGAGCACCAGGAGATCTGATCCTGGGGTCGTGGGTTCAGGTCCCATTCGCGCCGAATATTTTTCTTTCCCTATAATTATTTGTGAATATTCCTCACGCGGGTAAGCGTTTTTAAAATACTAAAATATTATCATGTAAATAAAAGTTTTTCATTGTATTGTACCCTTCGTATTTCGAAAGGAGGCCCGCGCCCCTCGGTGGGCACATATTTCATTAAAAATATACCCACTAAAATTCATGTATGTAAAGATAACAAATTATAAGTCTGTAATTGGCAAATGTTTAGATAAATTAATTAGTATTATAAGTTTTGATAATGCTGTAGACTTAAGAATAAAAATAAAATAAAAATAATAAAATGAAAGGCCGATTTTTTTTTTCAAATTTCAATTAGGTTCTTTCGGGAAAGTTGTTCAGTTTTATTGGCTGGTCACCATCCTGAAATATGGCTTCACCTTTCTGTTACATCCTGTATAATTAATCATTTACTAAATCTACTTAATTAGTCATCTATTATAATATTTTGTCCTCAGTTTTCCTCCAAGTCTTTTCAGAATGAATAAATTACCATTAGCCTATTTCATAGAATAATTACAATTAAAATACATGAAAAACATCGTTTTGTATGCTATACTAATGTGGTAGGAAATAAGGGTTAGGTGCCACTTGTCGCGGGAAATAACTTCCTAAATTAAATTTGAATCAACACAGTTTATATAAGTAATATTTATGTATGTATTTTTGCACCCACACTTACACAGTGTAATATCGTCTTCTCCACACCCAAAGGTTGCCGATAAGATATTGCTTCTTAGCAATGGAGCCGTCTTTTGTACCTATGGCGTACAGCCACAATAATGTGTAAAGACAGCATAGGCATTTAAAATGTCACAATGCAAACGAGCATGTCTCGTTCCTTCTCCTTCGCTCTTTCTGTCTCACTCGTTCTACGCTCATTCTACATTTTTCCATTCACACGCTTCCTTCTTCTTCTCGCGGCCCTCACGCGCTCCACGCGCCTCTTCAGATAGGCTTAGAAATAAGTGACTATCTGTATTCCTAAATAATTAATTGGTGAACATTGTCTTTGTGTAGAGCAATAAACAATTGTGAACAGTTATTACGGAGTTGTGATTTTATCCCAAGTAGGTACCAGTGCTTCACACACTACCCCTCTCACCAAATACCCTAACTTTATTACTGTCCATAATGTAACTTTTACTCTGGTGTGCAATAAAGTATATTTGTATTGTATTGTATTAGGTATATTGAGTGATTTCAAATAAGTTAGCAAAAATTATTGATCAATAATCCCACCAAAATGAACCATTTTTCTCATGAGAAAAAATGACCTCTCTGTATTTATAGAAAACACTATGCCCCTATGAAAACTCAATACTTTCTTAAGAAATTAATAGGGTTTCTAAGGAAAACCGGTGCAGTTTCTTGGCGAGAATCACACCATGACGGATTTAGTTTCGCTAACTAATGTAAAGTCACAGCAAAATTCTCGAGTATTTTTAAGTGAAATTTTGACCCTAAGATCCATGGCCCTAAGACCCTAAGACCAATGTTTGGGGTTCAAACCAAACCCCCCCCCAAAAACAGAATTCTGGCTACGCCCCTGCTAAGAGCATAACCTATCGAGTAAGCTGCCATATTTTTTGTATTAACAATTCAAAGTACATATTAAAATATGTGATTTTAATCTGTGATTTAAATCAAGACCCGCTCGCAACGCGACTACAACCTTACCCCAACATGTTACACAAAAGAATTCCAAAACTTTATTACAAACTTGTTAAATACTTTATGAAATTTCTCGACAATTTCTAAAGTATGTTTAAAACAGAGAAAGTTTTTGCTCATACGTTTACCTAATTATTATGTTCACTAAATTACTTTTTAAGTATGTATTTATACGGTGGAATATAATGTGACCTACTTAAAAATAGTTTTAGGAAAAGAAAAACGTTCAGCGCGAATAGGACTTGAACCTACGTCCCCCAGGGCCCCGATTCTGTAACTTGAGTTGTGTCTCGATGGAAGCCATTTTCTCTGTTCAGGAGGTTTACCATGATCGCTTAGCGCGATCCAATTTAGGACCTAAACAAGTCTGCAACGCTTATTCGTACCATGATGGCTTATAAGCGATTCAATTTTGGCGCTGTTGCGATTCAAAGGCAGACCAGCGACAATATATGTAGACATTTAAAATGGACCATAGACAACCGAACAGTTCAAAAGCAGCGCCATCATGGTACCATTTTAAAAAACTTCAAAGTTGGATCCTAAACAGAAATGCTTTTAAACGATCGTGGTAGGTACCCTGGTGGCAAAATTGAGAACTGTTTAACTTTCATATACTTGCTAACAACCACCCCGACCAGCAGCGCCACCGCCAACCGAACGTAAAGTTGCAAACTAACTAGCAACTGAAAACTGGCGTTGCTACTATCTAGCAACTGAAACAGCAACTGGCGGTGGCATCGCCAGTCCAAGCAGACATCATTAGATGTATGACATTTGGATAGTTCTCAATTTCGCCACCTGAACGGATAAAATAGCAAACATTCCATCGAAACAACTGGAGTTACAAAATCGGGGCCAAGAAGTTTTCAAGAATGTGCCGCATGGCCAAAAGAGAACATTGCCAAAACCTTATCATACAACTTTGTATGAAAAGTTTAAGGCGACTACAGCACCCATAAAGGCAGCACATGTAGGAATAGTGCCATCTCCGTCTCTCAACAGGCCTGGGCCGGCAGTGCGAACAGTGTCGATACACGAAGTTTACGGACTATGAAAGCGCGCGTGCGTAAAAACATGTTCGAAAGATAGAAAAATGAGATTTATGGAAAGGTAACAGCTTAAATCGAAAAAGGCGTCACGAACATTTTGATAGCAAATTCAAGTTCCTGTATGCATTTTAGTATCGTTTTTACAGCTTAAAAGATACACAATATTGGGTATTTAGAGGTGACTTTGTGAGCTTTTTCTATCGAACCAAAAGTGCTAAATCATGTTTTCAGCAAACTACTTATCTAGTTTATGTCCTGAATATTACCGTAGTATCTTTTTTTCTTCGATTCAATGCAGTGCGTCATGCTTATCTACGCATCATAAAATCGTAATTTAGGTGCTGTAGTCGCCTTAAAGAGTTATTTTCTTCTTTTTTTTTTACAGTTTTTGTAAAAAAAAATACGACCATTCAAAAAATGTATTTGCATAAAGTACTTACTGTGCAGTTATGCACGTAAAACGTATATTTTTAAAACTCCTAAGTTACCTATGGCGATTGTATGAAAAACTGTTGTTCCGCTAAATGTGCCGGTGTGTTTATTTGCTGATAACCACCCGACCAGCAGCGCCACCACCAACCAAACGTAAAGTTTCAAACTAGCAACTGAAAATGTAGGTATAGCGGTGACGCCACCAGTCCAAGCAGCCGTCACTAGATGTATGTGGATAGTTCTCAGTTTAGCCACCTGAACGGATAAAATAGCGAAAATTCCATAAGTTACAGAATCGGGGCCATGGATTAGATCTTCTGGTAACCTCAGTGGGATAAGATGGTACATTTGGATGCTTATAACTCTTACTTAAACGGCTAAACCAATTTTGAACAAATACAAGGTGTTTCAAAAAAAACAAAAAAAACAAAATAATTCAAAATTAATTAAAATTAAGCTTATTGCACAGCTCTATTAGAAATTGACAAGTATGTCATATTAATTATATGAAACTTTCATTTTGTAAATGTCAAACCGTGCAACTGATTACTAGAGTTGCGACTATTTCACTTTTAAAATTAAAGGAATTTCTTTTTTTTTTGGGTTTTTTTTGAAACACCTTGTGGAGCTCGAACCATCTCGATTACGCCAGGTTTTAAACAAAAAAAAAACGCATCGCATTCGGTCCAATCGCTAATGACATAGATACACAGACACACATCTGCCCAGATACACACGTCAAGCTTATAACACTCCTCTTTTATTGTCGAGTTACTTAAATTATGAGAGGTCCTTGACATAGAAACCAAGATCGCGATAACAATGTGTTACTACGAAAAAAAGAGGGTTGTTATCAGCTTGACGTGTGTATCTGTATGTCTGTGAATCTGCGTGTCTGTCTGTGGCATCGTAGCTCCTAACCTAAACATTCGATGCGGGTTTTTTGTTAAAAAGCTGACGTAAGCGAGATGGGATCAATCAGGCCCTCTGCTACCCTCCTAATTCCAACAGCGCGATAGAAAAAGAGATAGAGAAATAGAAAAAATCGTTATTTTATAGGACATTCAGGATGCCACTTAAAATAAGTCAAGATTACATTTAACACATACGAACATACATTAAAGGATTTAAATACATACATATGCATTCGTTCTTTTGACTCTACCGACTCTACGCCTATTCGCAAAGGTGCAGTCTTCGCCAGAGAAGAATAGGCAAGAAACTTTGAGGGTGCTCTTTTTAATCGCATTACAAATTTTCTTATTAACTTATTTTAACTAAATCTTAAATAACTCTAGAGCTGAGCAGTTCATTCCCATGGCTGCTTGTCTGTTAAATAAATAATCAGAAATTCTGTAATAGCCCTTTTTGCAAAGTTTTTGTTTAATTACTGTCTTGAATTTGTCTAAAGGTAAATTTTGAATATGGTGGTTTCCCACAATTCCACGCATTTAAATGAGAAGTCCTTGACATAGAAGCCAAGATCGCGATAACGATGTGTTACTACGACCACGACTGTACAAGGTCGAGGAAATGTGGCCGACTGTCCTTGGCGAAACAAATTAGGGGATAAGTTAATTCTTAGTCTTAATATCTTTACTTCATAAATGTGAAATGGTGTTTGTTTGTTTGTTCTTCTTTCACGTTTCTACCGTGTGGTGATCGGTTGAGAATAACACCACCCATCTATTTCCATGGGTGTCGTAAGAGGCGACTAAGGAAACCTGCCTCCTATTGTGGATTAATAGGAGGCAGGTCTCATTTGTGTTTCAAAAGATCGAATAAGTATAAAAAACCTTTAATCCTTTAACCATTAATGTAACATCCTTAATGAACAATTATGCCGTGTGGCGATCGGTTGAATAACATCACCCCATCTCTTTCCGTGGGTGTCGTAAGAGGCGACTAAGGAAAAACATATGAGACCTGCCGCCTATTAATCCATCCCAGGCAACGACACCTCAATTTGTTCTAAATTTGAGGTGTCATCCTATTGTCACATGCGGTGTGGTAGGCTCTGTAAAGGGCCGTCTGGTTCGTGACCATCCTCCTACCGAAGTCCGACGTCAAATAGCTTGAGGTGTTCCGTCAGTGCGTAGGAGTACCGGTGCCCTAATAGGCATTTTCTGTGTTAACTCACTCCATTGTCGACCTCATCTATGACTTAAGTCAAGATTGAGGTCAAGAGTTAACCCATCTTATAATAAAAAATAATATTTTTATTTTTTATTATAAGATGGGTTAACTCTTAAAAAATATATTAAAAATAATAATATTATATTTTAAGTAACATCCTGCAGCTCTAGCACGATAACGACAAACTCGCGCTCGGCTCACGGTGAAACTTCACTTTGATTGCGCGAGGGTCCCGCGCAAAGGCTTGCTCGCCCTATGGCGTTGTCAATGTTTAATTTTGACATAGGACCGCGGTGTTGTTGCGACGCTGTCACTATCGTACTCGGCCTGCTGAATGTTTTATGAAATCAAGCTATTATGAATATAAATCATCATATCAGCCTATTGCAGTCCACTGCTGAACATAGGCCTCCCCCAAGGTGCGCCACTTTGCACGATCCTCCGCTGTTTTCATCCAGCCACTACCCGCTATCTTCTTTAGGTCATCTGACCATCTGGCTGGGGGGCGTCCTACACTACGTTTCCAAGACGTTTATTTATGAATATAAATAAATAGTCTCAATTTCCCATTTCTTAAAATAGCACCATATCTCAGTCACATCTGTGTCAGGGTCTAAGGACACTGTAAGGTGCGTGATTTTACCCGTTTTTATTACTAACTTGCCACGGATTTAGATTTAGAATTGAATTAGCCCACATTTACCCTAGATGTACACGCGGCAGCATGTCAAGCTTGACTTCACCCTTATCTCGTTCGTGATAGCGGCTTTCTTTGCTCAAATGGGTAACCTGACGTACTGCTGTCTGTACCAATAAGTGTAGGGTGGTTTTCTAATTATTTTTAATGCGGAAATGGGTTTGTTTATTTGTTTTTTTATTTATTATAAATAAGATGAGTTAACTCTTGACCTCAATCTTGACCACAAGGTCAAAGATGAGGTCGACGATGGAGCGAGTTAACCCAGAAAATGCCTATAAAGGCTCTGGTACTCCCACGCACCGACGGAACACAGCAAGCTGTTTGGCGTCGGACTTCGGTAGGACCGAACCAGACGGCCCTTTACAGAGCTTACCACACCGCATGAGACCATAGGACGACACCTCAGATTCAGAAAAAAATGAAGTGTCGCTGCCTGGGATGGATTACTAGGAGGCAGGTCTCATTTGTGTTTCCTTAGTCGCCTCTTACGACACCCACGGAAAGAGAAGGGGTGGTGTTATTCTCAACCGATCACCACACGGTTTACTGTAGGCAAGTCAAGTTTTTATATATTACAGAAGAAGGCTCGAGTCTTGATCTATACTTAAGTATTGATTGTCTCTTTCTCTTACTATAAATATAACAAAAGCTTGCTGAAAATATTTTAAATACGACCTTTACTTGTCAAGTTTTGCAAATCTTACCTTTTCACTTTGCATAATAATTATATAAATTATTCATAAGAAGTTATTCATCAGTTTTTGACTTTTATTAGGTATTTTAAAATATAGAAAAAGAAATTGTCTGTAGGAATTCTAGCTGGAAAATCAAAATAAATGAGTTTTTACTAGTGACGGGGTAGGTCACTAGTAAAAACTCATTTATTTTGATTTTCCAGCTTCACACGGTCGCAAAATCCTTATTACTTATATTATAAACGCGTAAGTTTGTATGTATGGATGTTTGTTACTCTTTCACGTCAATTGGCTAGACCAATTTTGATAAAATTTGGTATGGAGGCAGCTGACACCCTGGATTAACACATAGGCTACATAATTTTCTCTAATTCCCACGGGAACGAAGTCCCGGGCTTATTTACAAACCTAGTTTGTAAATAATCAGGAAGTCCGTGACACATAACCTTCCAAAGGTTCAATCACAGCAAAAACAAATTGTTCATATTTCTGCGAAGACTCTATAGCTCGTGGCTTGACTGACGTTTATATGCCGGATTGAATACTGCAGTAATTATGTCTGACTTGCGGCTGCAGGGAAATGCTATTTATCTTTGAATTGAAAGCCTTTGATTGAGGCTACTGGATATATTGAATTACTAGCTTTCCGTCTGGGACTTCGTTCCCGTGGGAATTTGGGAAAGTAATATAGCCTATGTGTTAGTCCAGGTTGTCAGCTACCTCCATACCAAATTTTATCAAAATTGGTCCAGCCGTTTGAGCGTGAAAGAGTAACAAATATCCATACATTCATATATCCATCCATACATACACATACCAACTCTCGCGTTTACAATATTATTAAGGATTCTTCGATATATCTCCTTTGATTATGCTTTCTCACATTTCGTCCTTGTTTTAAATAAATAAATAAACAAATAAACGCTACACACTCAAAGGCCCACACTAAGGTTTTCCCTTGTGGCGTGGGTCCCTTGGAACACACAAAGACAAACACAAACACCCATGACCCGAGAACAAACATCTGCTTTTTACACAAATGTTTGCCCCGACTGGGGATCGAGCCCAGGACCCGCCGATCAAGAAGCAGCGTCATTACCTCTCGACCAAACCGGCCGTTAGGAAACGTTGTTTTCTTGGTCTGATTTTCGCATCCTAGTTTGAAATTGAGCCCAGTTGGTAATGAGCCAGACTTATAACCGGAAGTTTTCGGGTTCAAATCCTGGTGCGGGCCTGTACCGCTAAATTCGTGTCTTTGGATCAGCAAATCGCACAAAATGTATGGCGATTTTTTTTTCCATTTTTCGTCCTATGTTCCTTAGGGAAAGTTCTTCAGTTTTGTGGGCTGCAACATGCTTAATTTTCGCTAACTAATAAATTTAATTTAAAGTAGCGACGATAGTCCAGCAGTTGGTAATGAGCCAGACTTGTAAATGTTGCGGGCCTGTACCAATAAATTCGTCTTATCGGATTTATGTACGGATTTCTTATTATCACTTGCTCAATGGTGAAGGAAAACATCATGATGAAACCCGTCCGTCCAAGAAAATTGATTTTTGAAAGACGAGTGGTCCACCTACCCGCATTGGGCCAGCTTGGTGCACTATGGCCTAAATCCCCTTCTTGTTTCAAAGGGAGGCCCATGCCCCTCAGTGGGGACGTAATGGTCTGGTAAAATAAAAAATAAAAAATTAAGTCGCCCAATTAGAGCTAATGACGCGTCGTGTATGATATTATGCATAACCTTATTAAATGTAACACAATTTTTCGATGAAAGATACTCAGTATAATAACATGAGGATAGCACAAACTCATCGGCCTGTCATTAATCACTGCAAATTGTATTACTTACGCAAAATTAAATGTTATAATAAAATACTACGGTGCGGAGGTGCGAAAATTAATGGAGATAGTTTTTAGGGTTCCGTACCCAAAGGGTTAACCCGTCGCGTGCTTGTTTACGCCGCGTGCGATAAAAATCTCGGACACCATGTGTTCAAAAACCACGCGAATGTTTAAACTAAGACTCCGCTGTCCGTCCGTCCGTCTTTCTGTCCGTCTGTCACCAGGCTGTATCTCATGAACCGTGAATTGATAGACAGTTGATTTTTTTACAGATTATGTATTTCTGTTGCCTCTACAGGGCTTTAGGTAAATCTCTTTCAACCTCTCGGGTGGTTGATCAGTCTATGAAACTAATCAACTTCCTTTAAAGCCCTGTATAACAAAAAACACTAAAAAACAGAATAAAATAAATATTTAAGGGCGTTTCCATACAGCAAACGTAATTGTATAGATAATGACACGGAACTCTTCGTGCGCGAGTCCGACTCGCACTTGACCATTTTTTTTACATATTGTAGTATTTTTTAAAAATATGTTGGAAACATATTTGGTGACTGAAAACCAGCGTTGGGGCCTCGGCTTCAACACATGCTGAGCTGTGTCCTGTTTGACATCGTACTACACCACAATCCACTATATAAATATGTGGGAGTGTTGTCCCAGCGTTGGACAATGGTAGGGTCGAGTAGGAGAGAAATAATACGCTTGAGTGTCGTAAGAAGACTGTTGGAAGACTGTCGGAAGACTGTCTTTATTCGCTGCTGCGGCCGTATTTATATTGTGGCCGCTACAGAAAACGACAACCCTAAAAATACGTTGTTTTGTCGTTTTCTGTTTGTTTTCTTGTCCTGTGTTTTATACTATACATATATTAATTGTTGTGTTGGTAGTGTGAATTTTTTATATCAAATAAATGTTTTCGAATCTTGACAAAAAAAAGTGAAAATGCAAAATTATGATGTTTTTATAACAGATATAACAGATATAATAAGTTTTATTTCTATGCAATAATTTCGAATTTCAGGACTGTGATATGTAGTCTTCATCGGGATGAGACCACGTTTCACAGACGGTGCTGGCTGGTCGGAGTGCTGTCAAGTATTGATTTAAAAATTTAAAATTGAATTTAAAATATTCGCGAACAGTGAAAAAAAAGAGAATGATAGCAATCCGGGCCAGGGGCCTTTCACGGAGAAACCTCGAAGTTTATACATCGTGCGCGTAAGCGAAAAATTGTGTATTTAAGTTCTAAGACGTATTGATTATGTCGCGGCAAAAGAAATACACTTGATAGAATAGAATAGAATAGAAAAAATCTTTATTTTATAGGACATTCAGGATGCCACTTAAAACAAGTCAAGATTACATGAAATACATACAAACAAACATTAAACGATTTAAATACATACACACGCATTCGTACTTTTGATTGTTAATACCGAGTCTACGCGGTTGTTATTCAAGCCGTACCTTTTGCAGTACCTATTGTACTTATTTTTTAGTTTATTCGCGGAGCCCCCACAGAGGCCTTGTGGAGCCCTAGCAGTGCCGGATTCATATTTTTTATGACTATAGGCCATTTTATTTCCGCCGCCCCATGTAGGCATTAGCTGTATGAGCCTTTCTAAAATAATATTTTTTTATTTGTTGTACATAAGGAAGGCACTAAAGACAAATAAACGAATGAATTCACTCGATTTTAGAGGATAAAAGTCAAACAAGTTCACTGGTTTTCTCGTGTGCATTCTCTGAAATCTGCCACCCCTAGGACGCTGCCGCCCCTAGGCCGTGGCCTATACGGCCTATTGACAAATCTAGGACTAAGCCCTAGGATTCCGCGGAGCACACTTTGAGAATAGCTGCTTTAGGGGGTTGATTCTCCCCCTGAAACTGAAGAACTATTTCCAAGAAACTAATAAGAAAAATATCATTAAAAAAATACGGTATAAAAAACTCTGGTGTCGCCATCAGGGTTGGTCAAATCCACCATTACTTGATTATACCTACTCGTAAGCAATAGGTGCAGTGCTACCGACTGTAAGTAACTACTACTCTACTACAGTAACTCTAAATCTTGGCTTCGGAAGCGACAAGGCCACCTACCTACAACCACGTGTAATATGGTAGAAACAGCACGAGCTCAATGATATTATAACAACAAGAAGTGGTCTCGGCAGGCAATTCATTTTACCAGCCGATATACGTCACCACCGAGGGGTACGGGCGTCCCTTCGAAATACGAACGGGATTTAGGCCATAGTCCACCACGCTGGCCTGATGCGGATTTGTTAGTGGACCACTCGTCTTTCGAAAATGAATTTTCTTGGACGGGCGGGTTTCATCACGATGTTTTCCTTCACCGCTAAGCAAGTGGTAATTAGAAATCCGTACATAAATCTGAAAAAACGAATTATTTTAACTCGTTTAATTTAGTTTTAACTAAGTATTTTAAAAATCACAGAATTTGCTGTTTCTAAATTTTGATAAAGTGTTCAGGTTTCTTTAACTTACTTTCGTTTGTTATTGAGGACTAGCTGTCTGTCCGCGACTTCGTTTCCGTGGGAATTTTCCCGGTGGGTTTTTTTTTTTTTTTAATGTAAACCTGGTTGTGATATTTAGGAACACCACAAAAAAAGAATCACCCAAATCGTGAAAAGTAACAAACGAACAGTCGAACACCAGTTCATTCTTAAATGTATTTGAAGTAATTTGGTATATTATATGGAATTCTAATACGCTGTATTAAATTCAGGTACGTTTTGATTATCCATCCTGATTTGTATGAGTACTTCTTATTGTTATTTTTTTATGTTTCATAATTATGGCCTTTGCACAGCAGTGGGACACAATAGCGTCAACATAAAAAAATTAAAAAGAAAACTTCAAAACAAGAGTGTTGAACAATAGATAGAAAGCTCAAGATTTCGTTCCCAAGGGAATACATAAAAATTTTGCCCTATTCCTTGTCTACAGATAATTCTGCGCAAAATTAAACGTTCTAAAGAATTGAACGAGCGTTACAACAATTTATTTGTAGTTTCTGCCTACTCCAATGGGAAAAACGAGTGATTTTATGTGTGTATCCGTGTAATGTAATGATGCTAGAAATCCGATCTGCGTTCTTATCGACTTTATGCATCCATGACTCAATCAAATGCCGACGTTACTTATCTACGTTTATTTTTATAACATCAGTGGCTGTAATAGCCAAGGGTAGGGGCTAAGCTTTTTAATCGCTCACTTCACCAGTTATTTACTAATTAGGAGTTTAGGACCGCCCACTTCTTTCTTGATTATTTTTTTAGGCTGTTTACTTTAAATTAACGTAAATATTATTTAGTTTATCATTAATATCGGCAGGTTTGGTCGAGTCTTTGTGGCGCTGCCTCTTGATCGATGGGTTCTGGATTCGATTCCCGGTCGGAACAAACGTTTGTGTAAAAGCAGATGTTTGTTCTCTGGTCATGGGTTTTCGTGACTGACTTTGCGTATATTCCGAGGGACCTAGGGAAAACCTTCGTGTGGGCCTTTGAGTGTGTAGCGGTTACAAAAAAATAGGGTAATTTGAATACAAAACTGAGGCAATCTCATCTCGTATTTATTCATTGTAACTGGGGGAAAGGTCCAAAACTTCATATTTTGTTATCATAGTTAAATAATAATGAAAATAATAAACGCTACACACTCAAAGGCCCACAGTAAGGGTTTCCCTTGTATCGTGGGTCCCTCGGAACACACATAAAGACAAACACAAACACCCATGACCCGAGAACAAACATCTGCTTTTCACACAAATGTTTGCCCCGACTGGGGATCGAACCCAGGACCCGCCGATCAAGAGGCAGCGTCACTACCACTCGACCAAACCGGCCGTCAGTTTTTTCATAATTATTCTGTACTAGCTTTCCGCCCGGGACTTCGTTCCCGTGGCACTTTTTTAGTTTTTTCTTTCATAAGAACCTTCTCCTGACAATAAGGAACACAACAAAAAAAGAATCATCCAAATCGGTCCAGCCGTTCACGCGTGATGCCGTGACAACGAAAATCGGGTTCCATTTTTAGGGTTCCGTAGTAATCTACGAACCCTTATAGTTTCGCCATGTCCGTCTGTCCTTCTGTCCGCGGGTTTCCTAAGAAATCCTTGGTACTACAGAGCTGAAACTTGGCATGATTATACATATGAATCACGCCAACAGAACTGTAGAGTAAAATCTTAGAAAAAAAATTTTTTTCGGGTGTCTCCCATAGACGTGAAAGGGCGATGAATTTTTTTTTTCTCGCCAATATTTTTGAGTGGGGTGTCATAGGATAGCATATTAAAAGATAGAAGGGGTTTACTGAGAACGTTTTTCGATTCAGCACTCCGTTTGCGAAATATAATTTTTTAAAGTGAAAATTTTTATGAAACACAAGTGTCCCCCCCCCTCTACCTGCTAAACGGTTGTTTCTAAAAATGTGGAAAAATTCACGTTGGTAGAATATATAACGAAATTAAAAGGAAAACTATCACACATAACTTGGTCCTTCAAGTTTGCGAGTAATAGTCGACCAAGTGCCAGACACTGTTGGGATTAATAAGAATATATTTACTAATATAAGATCCTTGGTACTACAGAGCTGAACTTTGGCATGGTCATAGATATTGATTGCGCCGACAGATCTAAAATATAAAATTTTGGAAAAAACATTTTTTCGGGTGTTTCCCATACACGTGAAAGGGCGATGGTTTTTTTTTTCCCGCCGATACCATCGAATTGAATGTCATAGGATAGATTTTTAAAATATAGAAGGGGTTTACTAAGAACGTTTTTCGATTCAGCACTCCGTTGAAGAAAAAAATATTTTTAAAGTAAAATGTTTTGTTAAAAACAGGTTTCCGGGGGGGACACTACCAGCTAAACGGTTGTTTCTGAAAATGTGAAAAAATTCACGGTTATAGAATATACAACGAAATTAAAAGAAAAACTATCACACATAAGTTGGCCCTTCAAGTTTGCGAGTAATAGTCGACCAAACGTTTTTGGGATTAATAAGAATATGTTTACAAGGTTCCACGCTAAAAGTGAGGGGAGGTCGAAAGCCAAACTGTAACATATTGGCATTTTAGGTATCGTTAAATAGTTTTTTGGGGGTGTTAATTACGAAAATGACATCAAAATTATTTTAACAGCAGGTTGATATTATTTCTAACAGTAATATTGCCGTAAAAAAAACTAAAAAAAATTCGCGCTCGCTTCGCTCGCGAATTTTATACTTATATTTGGTTGTATTTAGACCGAAACAAAAATTATTTCAGACATTGCAAACTCTTTAATAATACGTTTGTTTTTAGGGTTCCGTAGTAATCTACGAACCCTTATAGTTTCACCATGTCCGTCTGTCCGCAGGTTTCCTAAGAAACCCTTGGTAGCACAAAGCTGAAATTTGGCAAGGTCATACATATAAATTACGCCGACAGAACTGTAGATTTTTTTTTCGGGTGTCTCCCATAGATTTGAAAGGGTGATGAATTTTTTTTTCTCGCCTATATCATAAAATGGGTGTCATAGGACAGCTTTTTAAAAGACAGAAGGAGTTTTCTAACAACGTTTTTCGATTCAGAACTCCGTTTGCGAAACATAAATTTTTAAAGTAAAAATTTTTGTCAAACACAAGTGTCTACCTCTCTACCAGCTAAACGGTTGTTTCTAAAAATGTCAAACAATTCACGGTGGTAGTATATACAACGAAATTAAAAGAAAAACTATCACACATAAGATGGCCCTTCAAGTTTGCGAGTAATAGTCGACCAAGTGCCAAACTTAGTTGGGATTAATAAGAATATATTTACTAATATTAGATCCATAATAGTACAGAGCTAAAATTTGGCATGGTCATACATGCCTATTGATTGTGGTTACAAATCTAAAAAATAAAATGGAGGAAAAAAACTTTTTCGTGTGTTTCCCATTAACGTGAATGGGCGATGGTTTTTTTTTCTAGCCGATATCATCGAGTGCGTTATCGTAGGATAGATTTTTAAAAGATAGAAGGGGTTTACTACAAACGTTTTTCGATTCAGCAATCTGTTTAGGAAACATTAATTTTTATAACGAAAAAAAATGTGGAATAATTCACGAGGGTAGCATTTACCACGAAGTGTACCCTAATCCAAAATGGTTGACATACAAGGTTCCACGCTAAAAGTGAGGCGAGCCGAAAGCCAAGCTGTAACATATTGACATTTCAGGTGTCGTTTAATAGGTTTTTGTGGGTGCTAATTACGAAAACGACATTAAAAATATGCACCTGCTTAGCTTGATATTATTATATTATTCCTTACAATAAAATTGTCGCAAAAAAAAAAAAATTTCGCGCTCGCTTCGCTCGCGCATTAAACACTTCCATTCTGTTATATTTAGGCCAAACTTTTTAATAGGTACATTTGTTTATAATACTAAGTATAGTATTTGGGGATTTTAACATCAACTATGACAATATGCTTGTAGAATTAAGAAGCCAGCTGCATATTTGAACATTTGAACCATGCTGCTACGGAACCCTACAATGCGCGTGGCCCGACACGCTCTTGGCCGGTTTTATATATATAGATTACAAAATTTTGTTCATTCTTTTGTGACCACAGGCAAAGTTACAAGGTGTGGGGTAACTTCCTAAGAAATTCTGTCTTTTTAAGTAAAACTTCATGGGGAAGGCTGGAGATTAGTGGAGATAAAAGAGACTGTAGACGCACTATAGGGCTTTAGGTATCTCTCTTTCAACCTCTCGGGTGGTTAATCAGTCCATGAATCTGAACAACTTCCCCAAGGAACATAGGTCAAAATACGAAAAAAAATTTGAATTCCCATACAAACTTCATCAGCATATAGCGCATTTTGTATGGGAGATCAAAAATCTTTTTTCGTATTTTGACCTATGTTCCTTGGGGAAGTTGTTCAATTTCATGGACTGATTAACCACCCGAGAGGTTGAAAGAGATTTACCTAAAGCCCTGTATAACGCTCAACACTCTACATTCTATAATATTGTTTAAGACTGCATTAAATGTAATAAAAAGGTAGTTTATGAATGGATTACGCATTTACGCATTCAAGGGCATTGACCAAACCTTTATTTGCACACTTTTCTTTTCAAACAGCGGTATTTCTACTTTTTAGGGCAACTATAGTGACCCTGATTGCAACAGCCACATAAAGGGAAGATACGAACCTTAAAAAAAATTCAAATCCAAATCGCGGGTAGGCGCACAAAACACACACTCACACACACAAACAGTCAACGTCACAAAAGATCACAGCAAAAATTACAGTTTCAAAGTTTCACATTTTTGCTATTTCAAATCCATGGAAAGGTAATCCGATGTTGTCATTTCAATTTTATTTTGAAAACGTAAAATATAACGGAAAAATCGTCCACCATGTTTGTTTTTTTGGCGCGAAAATACGTCACAGTTGTCATTTTTAAAAATAATGTCACACGACGTTTAGTGCAAGCATCACGCAAGGCTACGTTTGGTTGTACTAAAAAAAATAATTTCTTCTAGAAAAAAAGTCGTTTTAATCACGTGAAGGTTATTTTTCAGCTTGTCGGCCATGATACGAGAAATTAGCACAACAAATCACTTTTTGAATAAAGAACACTCTTTCAAAAAACAGTATTCTCAATCACTTTTTTAAAACTATAACGTCCGCGTTGACATTTAGAAACGGCCAGTATTTTTGCGAAAATTAAAAATGTAGCAAATTGTTTATTTTGTTTAGGGATTTAGTTTCTAAGGCGACATGACTTGAAAGGCTGTGTGTTACAACTGACCATTGTACGAAGAAAGTGGGAGGTGGGGGGTGCGAAACCGTAGCGTGGTGGTGAGCAAGGTGGTAGTTAATCACGGGAGGGTGGAATAATTTTGCTTTTTAATTATGGCGGAGTGCGTTGCCGATTGTGTATTGGGGTGTTATTGGGGTTATGATGCCATGTTCTGACAGTTTAGCGGATGTCTCGAAGTAAGAGTTCTTGTTTATTTCGTATGTGACCCAAAAAGTGATCATGACTCTAGCAAATGCGGGTACATTTTAACTTTCATCTGTTTTTAGAAGAGCATGGAGTTGAAGAAGAGCATAGTTCGTATTCTTCTTTATTGTGACAGTAAACAAGTATAGTTACTTAAATGGCGCCCAGTTTGGGGCATAAATTAATGATGGGTATAAAATTATGGGTGGATTTGTTATCTTTAAATGAACAAGTGCTGCTTTGTCACCATTTCAAAGGTTTTTCTTTTTAATTAAACAAAAGGGTTAGTTACATAATTTCTGGCTTTCTGTCAGACAAGTAACTTAAGTAACTGCTCGGCTCTAGAGTTATAAGAGATTTTAGTTAAAATTATCAAGAAAAGAATATCTGTAATAAGTTTTTTATAAAGGGCACCCCTCGGAGTCTCTTGCCTATTCTTCTCAGGGGAAGATTGCACCTTTACGAATAGGCGTAGAATAGAACTAATATAATTTGCTGCTTCGATTTATTGTAAATGAAATCCTAAATGTTCTATTAAGGTATTTTAACTTTGACTTTGAAAAATTATTGCTTCTATTCGTCCACAATACTACAGAAGGTACAGTGAAATTAAAGCAAAATATTGGCGCCCAGCGTGGGGCTACGTTTTTTTATGCAACTTACAATCTTTTTAAAATGCTTTACAGAATTTTTTTAAAGTTTTTAAAATTGACTGCTTCTAGTGGCGCCCAAAAAAGGGCCTTTAAAAAAATATGTATTGTCTATACCTGCTCTGTAATGCTCTCTGATACGTTTAGTCTCCACCTAACAAAATAGTTTAGTTCAAAAAATTGGCGCCCGAAAGGGGCCAAATTCTTTTCCCCGAAAAATGCGCTAGTATCTTTTTGTGGCAATCTAATGATTAGAGAAAAACGCGGTAATAAACGCTGACCTACATAGTGCGGTGTCGCGGGGGTAGTTACAAATGCGCGGCAAATCGTTCTAGCAGTTGGGTCCAATTGAATAACATATGGTGTTATGGCGACTACAGCACCTAAATAACAATTTTATGATGCGTAGATAAGCATGACGCACTGCATTAAAACAAAGAAAAACAATACTACGGTAATATTCAGGACATAAACTAAATAAGTAGTTTGCTGAAAACATGATTCAGCACTTTTGGTTCGATAGAAAAAGCTCACAAAGTCACCTCTAAATACCCAATATTTTGTATCTTTTAAGCTGTAAAAACGATAGTAAAATGCACACAGGAACTTGAATTTGCTATCAAAATGTTCGTGATTGAACACTCTCGATAAGTAGTTAAGGCATTTTTCGATTTAAGCTGTCACCTTTCCATAAATCTCATTTTTCTAACTTTCGAACATGTTTTTACACACGCACACTGTTCGCACTGCCGGCCCAGGCCTGTTGAGAGACGGAGATGGCACTATTCCTATGTGTGCTGCCTTTATCGGGTGCTGTAGTCGCCTTATATAAATAAGGGAAACTAAAGTGATTTTCGCTAGAAACTGAATAACTTTTTCCAAGAGACCGATTTGAAATTCTGAAAAAAAATTTATTTATGTAAGTCAATGACATAAATCTTGACGGCCGGTTTGGTCGAGTGGTAGTGACGCTGCCTCTTGATCGGCGGGTCCTGGGTTCGATCCCCAGTCGGGGCATACATTTGTGTAAAAAGCAAATGTTTGTTCTCGGGTCATGAGTGTTTGTGTTTGTCTTTATTGTGTTTTCCAAGGGACCCACGACACAAGGGAAAACCTTAGTGTGGGCCTTTGAGTGTGTAGCATTTATTATTATTATTTAAGGTGGCGAATTATAGAAATACTTATCTAAACTTCATACATTTGATGACATGTTACCTTTATTGGGGCGTCATTCATGGGCGTACCCAGCTTCTGGCCTAGGGGGCGGCAAGTCAGATTTTTTTAGGTCAGATCGTCCGCGGCTGTTTTGTCATACACACTACGCAAAGACTACATGAAACATTAGGTATATTATGTAGTGTGTAGGGCAAATAGCCGCAAATGATCCTGCTTTATAGGTAGTTAAATAAATAAAAGTAAACTTGACTATGCATTTTTATATTTCCAGGAGGGGGGGCAGCTGCCCTGCCCCCCCTGGGTACGCCATGGCGCCATTGCTAACTGAATGTTAAGTTGCTTGGTAGTTAGCAACATACATACAGTTGGCAGTGGCGTTGCTGGTCGGGGGGGCTGTCATCAGTGTATGAGGTTTCAATGTCAGAATATTTAACCCTCGGAGTTTCTTGCCTATTCTTCTCCTGAGGAAGACTGCACCTTTGCGAATAGGCGCAAATTCAAAAGTGCTTATGTAATTTACTATATACAGGGCTTTAGGTATCTCTTTTTTAACCCTCCTGGGTGATTAATCAGTCCATAAAACTGACCATCTTTCCCAAGGAACATAGATGATGAAGTTTGTATGGGAACTCAACATTTTTTTTTCTTATTTTGACCTATGTTCCTTGGGGATGTTTTTCAGTTTTATGGACTGATTAACCACCCGAGAGGTTGAAAGAGAGATACCTAAAGCCCTGTATATATATACATATATTCTTTTTTTATTAACACTTAATTTTGCATCCACAGACTTGATGTCCGTGCCCTTGTATTGGCATGACGTGTTCAAGTAACATTTTGTATGTTCAATGAAATTAACACATTTGGATTTCAATGGTTCTGAATTTCGTCACCTGAACAGATAAAATGGTCACCTTTATATTCATATTTATTTAGTATTAGTCATACACTGTCAATAAAAGTAAGTACCTATAAATTACAATTAAAGTAATATGTGATACTAATAAAATTATGAATAAAAATAAAAACAATCATAATTGAGTAATTATCATAATTAATTACATTAAATATAACATCAAATTATTCAATAAAAATATTTGTCAATATAAAATATATATAATATTAAATAATTGTATTTTATGATAAATGTCAAAAACAAGTAATTATTGGACAAAAATTAATTTGTAATTCACTCGTCAAGGAACTCCTTCACGCTATAGTATGCCTTACGGGCTAGGAACAATTTTAGTTTCCTAATGAAGGAGTTCTGAGTTGAAGCTTCCTTTATGTCACAGGGGATTTTATTGTAAATCTGCGGACCCATTGCTTTAAGGAGTTACTAGTTTTTTGCAATCTCCGGCTCATGGGAGCCAGCCTGACTCCAAGTCTAGCTGAGTACCTGCAAGTAGCAGGAAACTCGTCGGGGTGCCTCCTCACATACTTAGCGACCTCCAGGATGTATAGCGAGAGCACGGTCAGCACTCGCAGGTCGACTTTGTCATTTAACAGTTATTGAGACACCATTTTGTTATTATTATATTGATTAGTGGAGAATACATTCAGCTGATGCTCGCTCAAAGTTGCATGGAGAGGCGATTTTTTTTCCTTATTTCGACCTATGTTACGTTCTTTGGGAAAAAGATTCAGTTTAGTGGGCTGGTTTACAGCATTTAGCTTACTAATTCAATATCTATACATATTATAAAGAGGAAAGATTTGTTTGTTTGTTTGCATCGAATAGGCTCCGAAACTACTGGCCCGATTTGAAAAATTCTTTCACCATTAGAATCCTACATTATCCGGGATAGACATAGGGTACATGATTTTCCCGAATTCCCACGGGAACGAAGTCCCGAGCGGAATGCTAGTAGGATTATAATTTGAAGCAATTATATTTTATCTGAAAGGGGAGCTATTATGTACAGGAGGTTTACTATGATCGCTTAGCGCGATCCAATTTAGGACCTAAACAAGTCTGCAACGCTTATTCGTACCATGATGGCTTATAAGCGATACAATTTTGGCGCTGTTGCGATTCAAAGGCAGACCAGCGACAATTTATGTAGACATTTAAAATGGACCATAGACAACCGAGCAGTTCAAAAGCAGCGCCATCATGGTACCATCTTAAAAACATTCCAATTGCGAAGAAGTTGAAAGTTGGATCCTAAACAGAAATGCTTTTAGATCGTGGTAGGTACCCAGATTACAGATGAAGTCAATTACGATCGAACGATATAAAGGGGTTTGAACCTCTTTGTATGGGAGCCTGGCATAGTGGTGACCATGGTTTTTCGAGACTGTTTGAAAACGCGACGCATCATGAAACCAGTCAATCGATAGAGAATCTATAAACCAACAAAAAATATTCAGGACATATACTTAATTCTAAAGCGTACAGGTTTCGAGATATTTCATGTTAAAGATCCCGTATAATGATAGATAGATAGATAGAAAATGCTTTATTTCGGCGTACAACACAGACATCACAATATAGAAAAACAGAAGAAACACAGAAGACATTAACAGACAGAAAGACCAAAACAAATTAAAGGCAAATTAAAGAAATAACAAAAAAACATTTACAAACATAAAACAAAGTGCTGCACTGTGCTGCCTGTGTCGCACAGACGAAGTCGGCGCTGGCTCAGCATAATGCTACAGTTTTATCTGTAGCGCTGATATTCTACCAGGACCCAAGTGCAGCAACAGTCGCCGCCGCCGCGACACATACGCCGTATGCAACCCTTATTGTAATTGTTGCAGTGCCTCCAGTCTTTTTCTTATCGTGTAGGTGTAGTCAAGTGTGTGGCGAACTTGGCTAATTCTCGTGTCAGAGTTTTCAAACCGCACAATGGCCTCTGACTTGGTTTTAACGACCGTAGACAATCGACAACAACCGCGACCGACAGCTTGACGAGCCCTCCAAAGCACGGAAACGCTCGTGATAAATTGCCACTTTGGTCACCCATCGGGTTTCCTGTTTCCTTATTACGTTGCTTAACCTTACTGATCGGTTGAGATTAGCGAGCGCTACTGGGCTACAAGTGCTTCAGGACTATCGCTGATCCTTAGAATGTTTACATACATCTCCACTAACCTCCAGTAAAAATTACTTTGTACAAAAGCAATGTTTGACGAATTTTATATTAATCGTAATCGAGTTCACCATATGAAATAGACTTTTATGGCTTTGTTAGTAAAAACCCCGAGTCATGACGGTCACGTTTCGTTGTATGAGATGGGGCATCTGTACTAATAGTATTATAATAGGTCTTTACCTATGAATCGCCGTTTTTCATACAATATTTTTGGAAAACTGAATTTTCCATACAAACGTTTTGGGATTTTTCTCGGGAATGCGAAATCCAAATTTAGCAAAATTTTGTGGGAAGGTTTGGACAACATTAAGTTAATTTTCATCATACTTACTTTATTGAAAGTTGTAACTGTAACAACGGTACAGCAAAAATAAGCAATGAAACGGGCAACGGATGAAACGAGCTATATTTGAGCTTCTTTTTCCGAAAATAAATCTAAAGTAAATATGTATTAATTTACATATTTACTTTAGATTTATCAATATCTCCGTTATATGGCCAAGGTTTTAAATAAAAAACAATTTTAGTAATAGCTGTTCAATCAAATAAATTATGAATAAAATAAAGCTTAAGAAAAAATCTGCAGTTTCATAGGTAAAGACCTATTATTATCTATGGTAAAAAGGTTTTGTCAAATGCGAATTTTCCAAGCAGATGTTTGTTCTCGGGTCATGGGTGTTTGTGTTTGTCTTTATGTATGTTCCGAGGGACCTACAACACAGAGGAAAACCTTAGTATGGGCCTTTGAGTGTATAACGTTTATTATTATCCTTACAAACGTTTACGTTTACAAAAAGAAAATGAAAGAAGAAATTCTTAGTAGAAAGATGTACTTAAACTGTTTGGAAAACGGTGTGATGCGTGGGATATTAAAATAACTAAGTATGCCAAGAGACCTTTGCCCTGTAGTGGGACACCTCCGGTTCATAATTAATAAATATTAAAAGAAGTAAACGTCAATTAATATAGATTGGTTTATTTATTGCAAGGTAGAGGTTGCGATCTATGATAGCAATCTCCGGTGAAAGCCTTTTGCTCATTAATGAGTCATTACACGCCTAGCAGCTCCAGCAGCTTGCCGTGTGGTGATCGGTTGAGAATAACACCACCCCATCTCTTTCTGTGGGTGTCGTAAGAGGCGACTAAGGAAACACAAATGAGACCTGCCTCCTAGTATAGTAATCCATCTTAGGCAACGACACCTTAGTTTGTCAAAACAAAGATTTAGTTAAAATTAGTAAATACGAAAAATTTTAGTGAGTTTAAAAAGAGCGACCCTCGGTCGGAGTTTCCTGCCTATTCTTCTCCTGAGGAAGACTGCACCTTTGCGAATAGGCGTAGAGTCAATAGAGTCAAAATTTCGAATAGGTATTAAAATTCTTTCCGTGGGTGTCGTAAGAGGCGACTAAGGAAACACAAATGAGACCTGCCTCCTAGTAATCCATCCCAGGTAACAACGCTTCATTTTTTTCTGAATCTGAGGTGTCGTCCTATGGTATCATGAGGTGTGGTAGGCTCTGTAAAGGGCCGTCTGGTTCGCGACCACCCTCCTATCGAAGTCCGACGCCAAACAGCTTGCTGTGTTCCGTCAGTAATAGGCTTTTTCTGGGTTAACTCGCTCGTCTCGCTCATCTTTGACCTTAGTCGAGATTGGGGTCAAGAGTTAACCCCTTAATAAAAAAAAGCACGATGTGCTCGCGCGCGGAATGCGCCGCGGTCCTATGTCAAAATGTCAATATTGACAACGCCAGAGGGCGAGCAAGTCTGCGCGGGGGCCCTCGCGCAATCAGAAGTTTCACCGTCAGCCGAGTGGCGTGCCGCGAGAGTTTGTCGCGCATCATGCTCGAGATGCTATTGCTATCAGCTGATCGTTGTATCGAGACGCGAACAATTTTTCTTTCTATTTCACTATACATATATTCCTTGGGAAAATTTGTTCAGTTTCGTGAGCTGATTCACAATTAATTTAAAGTCACTCTTATATAATATTATGCATATTATGCATAATATAATATACAATACATATTATATTGTATATATATATTTATGTGTATATTATGACATATAATTATACTATTGTTTGTATATTGCAGAAATAGGTTCATATGTTAATTTATTATTTTTTTGTTTTTTTTTATTAATTAATTAATTGGTAGTAATGCAAACATTATTGCGTTGTAACCCGCACCACATCCGTTTCTCTCTTGCCATCTCTAAGGTAGACTGGAAGAGATCCCTTCAGGGAAAAGTCCGCCTTTGCACATCTATGTATCTTTTGTATTAGTCTATAAGAGTTTGCAATAAAGAGTTTACATACATACATACTCTTAACTCGATGTACAGACAGCAGCACGCCATCAGCTCTTCGAACGTCGCCTCTATTGCGAGCGAGATAAGTGCGACGACAAGGTCAATATGTATAACCTGATGTGCGGCCGTGTGTACACCAGTCCCTGAACTGGTGTTGCCATGTAGCCGACACTTCGCTTCGGATAGGAGTGGCTCTTGAAACACTCTACCAATTACATTAAAATTTTCTGCAATATTTGGGGTCCTTTACATCCCAAGATCTGATTTAAGACTTCCGATATTATTCACCATGTTCATGTTCCGTTCGAGTATAGAGATTCTATTTATTTCTTAAGTAGCGTACAAGACGACTTTAAATCCTTATTAATATTATAAATGCGAAAGTAACTCTGTCTGTCTGTCCATCTTTCACGCCTAAACTACTGAGGCGATTTTGATGAAATTTGGTACAGAGATAGATTAGAGCCTGGGAAAGGACATAGGCTACATTTTATCCCACGGTTGGGCACGACATACCCTGTAGTCCACGCGGGCGGAACCGCAGGCGGAAAGCTAGTTAGTTGATAAAACTTTAGGGGCTGATTCTCCCAATTAAACTAAATAACTTTCCCCATGGAAACTGTATTGAGGATGTGAATCAGCCCACGAAACTGTGTTCAAAGTTGTTACTTTCCCCAATAAACATAGGTCGTAATATAAAAAAAACCTATCCATACAACTTTGCTTTCAGCTGATTTGCCTTTGTACGGAAAGTCTTTCTTTTCTTAGAATTCATAGAGGTTTCTCGGGGACAGTGGTTCAACCACATCATCTTATGGGGATAATCGACCTCTAAAAATATATATTAAGTATTCGACATCTATCTCGTACGAGTTAACTTGGGACCGGGGGCCTGATTTTTGAAACAATAGAATTCCAATTGGCATACGAATTGACTACTTAGATTTGTATGAGATTCTCATGCGAATCTTGTCAATTCGTATGCGAATTGGAATTCTATCGTTTCAAAAATATGTCTCCTGGCCGACGATACGTCACCTTCAATGCACGGTGTGCAAATGATAAAATATCGAAAAATATATAATATACCTAGCATCTTTGATACGGATACATTGTCTCGACTCTCTTTCGATATTTTATCATTCTGCACACGGTACATGGTGCTTTTCAGGTTTGCAATTTCCTATGGTCTGTTTTCCACCCCACCTTTGTGTCAATGCTTTCTCGTAGTCGTAGGTTGTAAAGCGGTCCACAAACTGCATTTTTGTGGGTGTAACGGCTGCCGCCTGAAGTCGTGCCGCACCCTACTGCAGGTGTATTGCATTGGCTATTGCACTCGTAAACATACATCTTATTGTAGACAGGGGAACTAACCGTGAATCGCGAAGCCCATTTTTTTTCGACATCGATATTAATTTCATTCATCTTCTTTTCATTCATCTATACACGATGTATAGGTATGGCGTGGTGTGGCGAACTTGGCTAACCCTGGTTACCCCGGTGTCAGACTTTTCAAACCGCACATGGCCTTTGACTTGATTTTGACGACTGTAGTCAATCGACAACAACCGGCACAAACACAAACGAAACGCCGGTGATAAATTGCCACTTTGATCACTCATCAGGTTCCCTACCTCTGTGTACGTTGCTTAACCTCACTGATCGGTTGAGATCAGCGAGCGCTTATTGTAGATACAAGGGGGCTACTAACCATGAATCGACTTCCATGAGTCGACTTCGATATTAATTTCATTCATAATAAATTCCTTTGCATAATATGATTTAACTAAAGGTGGAAACCAAAAACAGCATTTACAGACAACAGCATGTCAGGTTACCCAATTGTACTACGAAAGCCGACGCTATCACGAGAGATAAGGGCGACGTCAAGGTCAACATATATAGCCTGACGTGCTGCCGCGTGTACTAGCTTTCCACCTGGGACTTCGTTCCCGTAAGAATTTTAGAAAAAGATGTAGCCTATGTGTTGCACACCGTTGACGAAGCAGATCGCGCAAAGGGTGCGACAATCTCGATGCCTTCAATGACAGTTGGGGTGTTTGCGGCGCAAAATAGAACATTATGGCAGAATAAAGAGAAGGCATTTGCCCAGCAGTGGGACAGAATATGGACTACATAAAAAAATGTGCTATTGACGTAGCAATTTATTTCATTTTGATTCAGGTATGTTAATAATAAAGTAACACTCTCACATGCCCAGACTAAGCTTTGCTTTTTTATATTTTGGGTCCCTTGGGACACAAGCAAACATGCAAAATATACAAATACAGGAATAAACATCTGTTTTTACGAGACTGGGAGTCAAACCTGTCTAACACGCACTTCTGAAGTTAACCAGCTCATACTAGGTATATTATAGAACAACTAGCTTTCCGCCCGGGACTTTATTTCCGTGGGAATTTGAGATAGTTATGTAGCCTACTTGATAATCCAGGAAGTCAGCTACCTCCACACCAAATCTTATTAAAATTGGTCCAGCCGTTTGAGCGTGAAAGAGTAACAAACATCCAAATTTACATACAAACTGTCAAATTTTTTCAATGGATTTTCAATTTTATCTCCAAGCATTAGAGTTTACTATCCATTGGGGAAATTTGACAGTTTGTGGTGATCTGATGTGCCGTTGACTGTACTTATGTACATTATGTACTACGTCTTGTATTGTATGTCTTTGTGTGTAAATAAAGTGTCTTGTATGATTGATGGTTCGTTTTCTTTTTGCCTAGGAATTAAAATTAAAAACAAGAGAATTAGCGAATCATTTTATTCCGTATTAATAAACGAATACAGTTACTGTGTACATAACATATTACATTAACAATATTCACAATTTTAATTTACATAATCATTTATCATAAATCTAAATTAGGCACAATATTTTATGTAATAAGACAATTTATTATATTATATGGATTTGAACAAATTACAGGTGAATTTGGAATAATTTGTGACTGTGAAAATAGGAAGGTATGTACAACTTTCGTGATAGTCGTTAAGGTTCACAATTAGTGTAATGAGCTATTGCAAATAGCTCTTATTGACTACCCCGAAAGTTGTACCTTTTACTAAACACAGTCACTATTGTATTAATTGCTCATTTATTAATTACATTATACAATATTTACAAAGATTTATAACTATCTTAATTTGTGTAATACTACTAAAGTAGTGAAGTGACTTCAACTAGAACAACTTTACATGAAACTGAACAACTTTTTCCAAAAATAAAAGCGCATAGGTAATTTAAAAAATCAAACTTTCCATACAATTCAACTACCTAAGTTGTATCGTTGTTAAGGTTCCGTACCCGAAGGGTAAAAAAACGGGACCCTATTACTAAGACTCCGCTGTCCATCCGTCGGTCTGTCTGTCCATCTGTCACCAGGCTGTATCTCATGAACCGTGATAGTTAGACAGTTGAAATTTTCACAGATGATGTATTTCTGTTGCCGCAGTAACGACAAATACTAAAAAAAGAACATAATAAATGTTTTTTTTATTATTTTTTATTATAAGATGGGTTGACTCTTGACCTCAATCTCGCAACGATGGAGCGAGTTAACCCAGAAAATGCCTATAACGGCACTGGTACTCCCACGCACCGACGGAACACAGCAAGCTGTTTGGCGTCGGACTTCGGTAGGAGGGTGGTCGCGAACCAGACGGCCCTTTAGAGAGCCTACCACACCGCATGAGACCATAGGACGACACCTCAGATTCAGAAAAAATGAAGTGTCGTTGCCTGGGATGGATTACTAGGAGGCAGGGTCTCATTTGTGTTTCCTTAGTCGCCTCTTACGACACCCACGGAAAGAGATGGGGTGGTGTTATTCTCAACCGATCACCACACGATAAATGTTTAAGGGGGCTCCCATACAACGTGATTTTTTTTGTCGTTTGTATAGATAATGGTACGGAAACCTTCGTGCGCGAATCCCACTCGCACTTGGCCGGTTTGTTTTTCATATGTCAACGTATTTGCTTAGAAAAGGTTGTTCAGTTGAATATTCTCGCCAGCTAATTCAGTCACTTAATTTAATGTGAATTATAATTTATAAATAACCAATAGTTCAATTATTGCACGTGAATTTATGCGGTTATTGTGTGTGTTTGTTTGTACATACAAATTAACTAATTTATTTTTTAAATACGTAAACTTTATACAGGTTTTTGAAGGTTTGTCAAGCTTTAAAGTAGGTAAGTAATTTTTATATTAATGTTCCTTTAAAATGTTATTAATATGCTAAAGCAATCACTCTAAAGCCCGTATTACGGATAGAGATTCAAGTCTTCATCTATACTTAAGTATTGATTGTCTCTTTTCTCTCACTATCAAAATGATAAAGTACTCAATTATAGATCGGAGTTTGAGTCGCGTTCTGTAATACGGATTCTGTAATCAATTATAGATCGAAGTTTGAGTCGCGTTCTGTAATACGGATTCTGTAATCAATTATAGATCGGAGTTTGAGTCGCGTTCTGTAATACGGATTCTGTAATCAATTATAGATCGGAGTTTGAGTCGCGTTCTGTATTACGGACCTAAAACCTTGTATAAAGTGTACATAACTATACAAGATGTTTCAAACAACGCAAATAAAAGAAATTCCAAAATTTCATTTTAAAAGTTAAATAGTCGCAACTCTAGTAATCAGTTGCACGGTTTGACATCTTTCAAAATGAAAGTTTCATATAATTAATATGACATACTTATCATATTTGTAATAGAGCTGCACAATAAGCTAAATTTTAATTAATTTTGAATTATCTTTTTTTTGGGTTTTTTTGAAACATCTTGTATGTAAAACCATTTAGGAAGACAGAGCGGTTCATTGCTCCCCGGTAATATAATATTAATCTTTTGAAAACGATACGTCGTCGCGTTTATGTATGACACCCATTGTGCGTCTCGTGGTAGCGGGGGGACAGGATTCCCAAAAATTTTTAAATAAATATATTTTGACAAAAATATGATGATGACTATGTTCACTATGTTCAAAAGCTGTGAATGCTCTATGAAATGTTCCCAATTTGTTAAAATAAATAAATCTTGTCGAGATACCTCGGATACGTACTGAGCGCTTTTCCTCATCTTTTGTATTGTGCACTGCCAAGGAGTGGAATTCTCTGCCGGCGTCTGTATTTCCGAGCTCATACAACCCGAATATCTTTAAAATACGAGTGAATGGGCTTCTTCTGGGTGAGCTCGCTACATCCTCGACCGCATCTTTGCCCTGAGCTAGATTGTGGTCAAGAGCGAACCCATTCTTAATAAATAAAAAAAAGACTGGTTAGTCTTGTAACCAAGGGGGTGTGGGTTCAAACCCTTTTCGGGCCTGTGAAACTAAATTCTTCTTTTCGGATTGATGTCAGGATTTCTCATTAATTATCACTTGCTAAGCGGTGAAGAAAAACGTCGCGATGAAACCCGCACATCTGAGTAAATTAAATTTTCGTGTGTCGCGCGGTCCATCAACCCGCATTGGGCCAGTGTGGTGGACTATGGCCTTTAGTTTTGAAGAGAGACCCGTGCCCCGCGTTAGAGACGTGTTGGGCTCATGACATGTTTAAGGCGCCTACAATAAGATTATGTTTCTTCTCTTTTCATAAGAAAACAAATAATAATCGTTAGGCTCAAAAAACCGCTTTGTCGTCCCACGTGTAATAAAAAAATGGAACCCCATAATACACTAGATTAATTTACACTAAAAAGGCACCAAAATAATACTTATATTACAATCAAGTAACTAATACGCAACACGCATATTTAAAATTTCCTAAGGAAACAACTAAATGCAGAATTTAATTAAGGTCAGACAGAAATTTTAATTAAAAAGCTGTTTCAAATAATCGTATTTATCACAATCATTACTTGAAATTGGTTTTGGGTCTCGCTATTAATAAAAGTTTATGCGATTTTTAGGTCCGTATTACAGAAAGAGACTCAAGTCTTGATATATACTTAAGTATTGATTGTCTCTTTCTCACACTATCAAAATGACAAAGACGACTGCTACTTAAGTATAGCGATCAGAGTCTAAGTCGCGTTTTGTGATACGGACGGACCTTAGTCATTTTCAGCCTTTTATAATGATCTAAATTGTGTTTAGCACATATTGCACAGCGTTAGTTATTTTTAAGAAAACATTCAAATGTGTTATTATAGTCTAACAAAGCTAACTTTGCAACAGAAATAATTAAGTGGCAACCCCATAAAAAGTTCACTATGGTATATCTATCACAGAGATTAGGGGCTACCACCTAAGCGAAGCTGATGCAGATTAAACGAATAGAATGTTGTCGATTGCTTCTTTATAAGGAGACCTTGATTAACGACATGAACCAAACACAGCAATGTTCATCATTCCATTCGTTCGTCATTCGTTCAATCAACATCGCTTAGGTGGTAGCCCCCCAGTTCACATATTTGGGACCATTTCACCAAATTCTTTATGGTAACACTCACAAGGTGTAATCCTGACACTGATTAACTACCCTTTTGTCAACATTTATATCGGCAATTTTTGATGCCTCTAACATCTTATTGACACCCTTCCCTCTCATATTCCCCTCTCGGTGAACATATCATTTCTGTTATCTCTACCTGATAATATGTTTAATATCCTCTTTAACTTTATCTCTGACAATAATATAAAATTGTAGCTGCGATTAATACTAATTTCTCCTGATTTTGATTTGATTTGCGTCTTGTGTTTTAACCTAATTTCTCTCCTCTTAGCTGTATTTTTTGAAACACATCCGTCACTTTCCCCCATCGTGCATTTTTTATACTACGTGAAGTTGGCGAAATTGTAACCACGCAGATTGCCATATTACAAAATTATATTCTATTCTATGCCTCTGGCATAATTCTTTTACCTCAATTTCTTCTCAAAATTACTTTTATTACGTAGAAACAATCTGCAGATCATTAGTTTTCAGACAAAGCAGATAACGACGTCCGTTATTTTCATTTATTTGATGATTTGGAGACAATCCCAGCACTAAATTTCTCCTGCTTATAGATCCAACAATTAACTTTTTTAAATTTACGATTCTTAGACCATAGCAAAGTTAGCTTTGTCAAACTATTTTATTTTACTAAGCTAACGTTCTTAGTTGACGCATGATCTAAATAGAGTATAATTCAGGTATTTTACCTTATTAATTGCTGAAGAACAGAATAGAATAGAAAAGAAATAATTTATTGAAGAACTTTCTTACTAATATGAGAAAGGGAGCGTTTAAATATTACGTAACGAATTTTGGGGGATGGTCTTGTAAAACGTTACGGCACGTTAGGGATCGTTCAACAATTACGTGATCATTTTTAGTCGTTTTTTTAACCCACCCCCCCTATGTGATCACAGCGTAATCTTTTGTTTGTAACCCCCTCTCCTTGATTACGTAATCTTCGTCCGTCCTTAAAATGTTTGCTGTTGATTAGCACTGACACGTATGTCATGGGTCTTAAATGACCTAGGGAAGATAATCCAGATGTATATACTGTTGAATGATCCCTTACATGGGGGGAGGGGGGTCCAAAAATCTCCAAATATTGCGTTATGTAATACTCAAGTATTCAAATGCTCCCTAATTTAATGTCGACTTTACCCAAATGAAATAAAGGACATCATTCACGGCCCATACAAAAAATACCAAAATTTTTAAAGTGGCGGCCAAAAAAGGTGAAGATATTATTTCGAAATAACATATTATTCTAAACATTTTTAGTATGATAGCTAAGCTGTACGACCGTTACTAGATTTGTTCTTGACACTTATAAATCTGGATTTAAAATGTTCCGGCCATAGAAAATAGTGTTTCAATAGATTGAGACACAAATCATTTTTCGTATTAAATTCTAGATTTAAAAATGCATTTAAGCTTGAAAATATAGATTTTTAAATTCGTAAAGGTCGTACAGCTTAGCTGTCATAATATTTTTTTAAGAAAAATGTGTCTTTTTTAATGTGTCCGACGCCAAACAGCTTGCTGTGTTCCGTCGGTGCGTGGGAGTACCAGTGCCTTTATAGGCATTTTCTGGGTTAACTCGCTCCATCGTCGACCTCATCTTTGACCTTATGGTCAAGATTGAGATTAAGAGTTAACCCATCTTATAATAATAATAAAAAACATTACTTTTTTGGCCGCCACTTTTAAATTTTGGTAAGTTTTGAATGATGTCCTTTTATAATGTGTAAAAAAAATCTTTTGATTAAAGCAATAGCAGCTTTATCTCAGGTGGTTAAAGTCGATATTTAAAGATCTTCGGTTTTGGTACTAAAACTCTTCTGCAATTTATAAATAAAATTAGATCTTCATAAATACTTTCCACGTTTCTATTAGGAACACAGGCTAAATTGAACAACATCCCCAAAACACAAACGTGGTGAAGATCTCGCTACACACTCAAAGGCCCACACTAAGGTTTTCCCTAGTGTCTCTTGGAACATACACAAATGCCCATGACCCGAGAACAAACATCTGCTTTTTACGCAAATATTTGCCCCGACTGGGAATCGAACCCAGGACCAGTCGATCAAGACGGCGTACCTTCACTAGACTCTAGCGTATCTCTTCTGGACTCTAGCGTAATAACTCAGCTGGACTCTAGCGTATATCCTCTGGACTCTTTGGATATTTATTGGCAACGTCTCTCATTTGAGGCGTTTATTGGATAAAAATAGAGTTCAGTCGACTAAACTAAACAACTCTTCTCCAAGGAACTCAGAGCTAAAGATCTTCCTTAATCAAAATGTTTTTTTAGGATTGCTTAGGGGTTTCTAAGGAAAAGTTGTTCAGATTAATAAACTTTTTGAATTTGAATAGATTCATATGCAGATTCTACGTGGCCGAGCCAGCGAAGTCGGGCGGTTTTTATTTCTCCGATGGTATTTGGCGAGATAATATTTGGCTCGGACACTAGCTCTTCTATTTCTGAGGATCGCGCTGCCAAAAGAGCATATCTTGGACAACCTTCCGGGCGCCGCCCGGTGGGTCGTCCAAGATATCGCTGGAAAGATGAAGTCGCCAAAGACCTAAAAGAACTGAAAGTGCCCGACTGGTCAATATTGGCACAAGATAGAGTGGAATGGCGCGCTTTGATGTCGGAGGCCAAGATCCACTTTGGGTCGCTGAGCCAGCGAAGTAAGTAGTCATATGCAGATTCAGCTTAAAGATTAAACTCTGACACCAGGGTTAGCCAAGTTCGTCACACACTTGACTATACCTACACGATAAGGAGAAGAAGTCTAATAGTTCCTTAGTTAAAGTCCATTTACATCTTAATAGAAACAGTATCTATATCAAAGTCCAGATTTCTATTAAGAAAACAGGTTAAAGATCACATATCTCTTAGAACATGTTTCAGGATCGCGCCCTCAGTGTCTCTGTGTTGCGTCACCCCTGTTTCTAGCGTACCTCTGGACTCTAGCGTACCTCTATTGGACTCAAGCGTAAATCTGACGGGCTCAAGCGTGTCTCTTCTGGTCTCTGACTCTATGGATACTGTTGATGCAGTATCTATGTGGTCTATGTTTTGGAATAGAAGGTTGTTGGAGCTTGTTGATGGGTTTCGCGTGTGGCCGAGTTCTATTGATGGAGATGGGCCTGTAAGTAAATTAATTCATCAAAATCGGTTCATCCGTTTTGGGGCTATGATACTACAGAAATATACAGAGTGTTACTTAAATGTTTTAACTTGTAACTCTCTCCATAAATCTCAATATTTAAATAAATTTATTTTTACTTAAAAGTGTATATAACTTTACAAAAACGATGGTGTACGTTTCTTAAAGTTTATTTAATATAATAAAATAAAAATTATACAAAAAATTAACTTTTAAAGAAAAAAATTCAAACAACTTCATAACACCGAAAAATAAAGACAAAATCTTTTAATGTCCTACGTAGTCCCTACTGATCTGCTTGAAGTCGGTACCAAGCCAAATTAGTTCGATAGGCCGCCTTTTTTCCTTTAAAAGTTTATTTATTTTTCCATTTTTTGTGTAAATAATAGAAAGTACATTCTGAACATTGTAAATTTCTATGGGATTCCATCATCTTTTTCGAACAAAAAAGAATATTGAAAATCGGTCCACAAATGGCGGAGAAATCGGTGAATACACAAAAAAATATATATATAGTCGAACATAGAACCTCCACCTTTTTTGAAGTCGGTTAAGTAGTTGTCGAATTTGTGGCCACATTGTAGTTAATCAGATATAACATTTTAAAAAAAAGTTATGTGAAAAAAAAAAGTTATATGAAAAAAAAAACTTCTTAGAAGACAGTTATGTCTGGTACGCCCACCCTATACATACCTATAGTAGAACTCTTCCTGGAAGCTGAATTAGGGGTGGTACTTCTACTGCCACCCTGTCCCAAACTCATCATATTCGGCAACGGGGCGCGCGGCTTGGACTCATTCTGTAAGAACTTGACGAACTCAGCTGCCAAGCTCTCTTGGTTGGAGTTTACCCGAACGAGGCCTAGCTTCTCGCACTCCTGCTGATTGAAGTCTAGAACTGTTGAGAGGATGCGGAGGACTTGTGTTCTGGAAAAGGGATTTAAGAGTTATTTATTATACGTGTTTCAAAAAAACCTAAAAAAAATAATTATTAAAAATTAATGAAAATTTAGCTTATTGCGCAGCTCTATTACAAATATGACAAGTATGTCACATTAATTATATGAAACTTTAATTTAGAAAGACGTCAAACCGTGCAACTGATTACTAGTTGCACGTGCACTTTTAAAATTAAAATTAGGAATTTCTTTTTTTTTGGGTTTTTTTGAAACACCTTGTATTTATTTAACCCCCCCCCCCCTCCTACTTTGTCAGCAAAAGTAAGCAAAGCTCTTACCCCCTCCCATGCTTACGTAAACATTGGTATATGCATTTTTCTTTTAACATAACGGAACCATAGATTGGCAGAAGAAATTTAGGCAAGTGAATAAATAGTGCGCGGTTATTCCCCTACTCGGGCCTAAGCAAATACCTAAACGTATCCATTTTTGTGGGAATCCCCGACAATGCGCTTCATTTTCAAGCGTAGACAATGTTAGATAGATAGATAGATATAACTTTATTTGACTGCTTCCAGAGAGACAATACAAACAAGTAGAACAACATAATACTTATCTAAAGCAGTCGAAATGGCGCTGACTCAACATGTGCTGTAGTACTAACCTAAAGCGCTGATTTTCAGTCAGTACCACAGTGAGTTGTTGCGTCGGGCGCGATGTTTGGGTTGCAATTTGTGTAAAAATATAAATAACTACTGTTGACGTAATCACCATCTAGACCCCCCACCCCCCATTTTATCAAAAATAAGCAAAGCAAAGACCCTCTTACCCCACTATAGTGCTTACGTAATACTCGAATGGCCCCTCACTGATCTGTTGAGATCAACCAGCACCACTGGGCTACGAGCTACACTGATACTCACTTATTGGTACTATTGTGAGCTGCTGTCATTACGTAGTTAATAATGAGGTTCTTGACTAGGTTCTTATCGACTTTGTCTTGCTGGTTTGAGGTCGCTTTGTAATATCGCTCCTCTGCGGCCGCCACTGATATTTGGAGGGTACGCACTGTGGAATGCCAAAGGAATCATATTATTTATTGGTAAATAACTTTTAGTATGATTCGTTCGTTCATTAATTAAGATTAAGAGCTATGCTATTTTAGATGGAAGTAGTCTTTTCTTTAAGTTTTTGATATGATTTAAAATAGTCCTTTTTGTAAAAAAAAAAGTAAAACAAGTAGGTATGGTTTTAATTTTATAACTATAAAATTAATTAAAGATCACTTGTTGACTGTTGATTGTAAATAAGATTCACTAGATTTTGATTTACGAATGAATAAATGTACCATAGATGTTCGAGTGGCCACATTTTTGGAATAATTAGAACTGACTTTGGGTACCATAAGTTTCAAGAAAACTAAATTATAATTCTTGCTGTATCACACTATCTCGTAAGAAGGTGCAATGCTTCTATATTCTTATTGTAATTCGGCGAATCTCGTATTCCGAATAAGTAAGTTGATTTTCAAAAGACAAGAACGATAGAGACTCTGTTTGCCGAGACACATTAAGAAAATAAAAGCACTATATTTCTATCAGAGGGATAGAAACGGCATGTTTTTAAGTACAAAAGTATATAAACACAATTGATCAGAAAAATACATTCTCATATCATACCAATAAACTAAATATAATAAAATTTACTGTAAACACAAGATACTTCTAACTAAAGTCTACTCTTACCATGCTTCTACGGGACAGGCGTCGAACGATGCATTAGCTCGCACGAACTCAAAGTATTATTCAGCCACTGGGTCGGGAATTAAGCACACTCTAAACTAATACGACACTACTTCTGTACTTTTTGAGTCTATGCTGTAAGTTTGATGTGGTTAAAATACTTTGGGATTAAGGAAGTCATAAATAGCATGGGATATTTGGTAGGAAATCGTGGTTTTATATTGAACAGGATTGGAATTATTTTTAGGATGTTGCTTGTTATGATATCATCTATGTATACAATTGCAATCTATAAATTCACTGTTACAATACCTTCGCAGCCGTTGAATAATGCTGCAACGATTTTGTTAACCAAACTATGGTATTACAATTGTTACTCTTCCATTTAGAATCTTGAAGGCCGTTTTTCTGTTTTTTTTGGATTAGCAGGATTTGTACGGAACCTTGGTTTTTGGAAATAGGGCAGGTAGGATTGTTGCCAAGTTAACACTTGGGTAGCATTTGTCAATCAAAAATACTGTGAAATAGTGGTATCTACAACATGTAAAAGCTAGAATGCACTTACTTCACCATTATTTAAACCACCAGTACCTGAAGTAATACTCAGAGACAATGCGGCATTTCAGGAGTCTTCTAGTTTCTACTTGTCTACTGGGTTTAAATTAGGTTTTCTTGCAAAGAAAATGTATGAAACAATATAAAAACCAATACCGAAGACTAATATTATTAGTTTAATGTTTTAACTAATATTTTTGGTCATTCATGAGCTTCCATAAATTTTCTTTGTAAGAAAACAAAAGTGGGACATCAATCATGTGAGCTGCGAGACAATCTGCATGTGCAATACAATACTGTACAATTTTAAAACTCTGTCAAACATACACAAAAAATAATTTCATGCAGTTTTGATTTTGTCAAACAGATTTAGAACTAATTAAAAACTGTTTCTTGTACTTAACTAATTTATTGTAATAAGGTAATCATTATTTTGTAAGATATATTTTTGTAATGGCTTTTTAAGACTTTAAAGCCCGTATTACAGAATGCGACTCAGACTCTGATCTATACTTGAGTAGTAGTCGTCTTTGTTATCTTGATATTGAGAGAAAGAGACAATCAATACATAAATAAAGATCAACACTTGAGTCTCCTTCTGTAATAAGTCTCAGTCTAGAAAGTTGACGAAATCAAACCCCGGCACATAACTATAAAAAAGAACAGTCACAAAAAACAAGCAAATAAAAAGTGGTAACACAGGGACGACACGACGTGAAGCCAAACTCCTCGATCAAACCCCATATGGTAATCTGAGTACGACGCGGATGCTACTGTTTGACAGCTGACGTTAACACTGACAGCTGTCAAGTTGACAGTTGGCAGGCCGCGGCGTGACAAAGCCTCACAGTTACCAAATGAGATTAGACCGAAGTTGGCGAAGCTGCTGTCTTGATAATCGACTTCAAAATTGTTAAGCTACTGATACCTTCGCAGTGTTTGTAAGCAGTTTTATAACAATCTATATATATGATGTAGTGAACTTCTTGGAGTTCCTACACTTTTGTATAATATTTATCTTTTTTAATTTTGATGGATTATTCAATCAATTTACAGACCAAGACAAAAGAGTAATTAAATGATATGAACGAAATACAATGAAATTGGAAACAAATCAAATATAACTGAATTTATAATATTTTACGATAGAGATATCAACAAGTGTTAAGACAAAACACAAAGAATAATCAATTAAAATTTTAAAAGACAATGATGTGTACAAAAGTGTAGGAACTCCAAGAAGTTCACTACATCCTGTATGTATAAAATAAAGTCGGGTTTGTTCGAACACTTATAACTCGAGAACGGCTCGACCGATTTTCATGCTTTTTGATTTGTAGTATTTGCCTCCGTCCCGAATAGCAAAGTAACTTTTAAAAACATTGGAAAATTGATGATAAAATTCCCACTGGAACGAAGTCTCGGACGAAAAGCTAGTGTTAAATAAAACTTTTTGGACCGTGTTCGATAAGCAAAGGTACTTAAGGACACAGCGAAGCTTCATTAACGATCAACCTCCATTTTCAATAAGTATTCTACGCATTTAGTCATTAAAGAACGTACGTAAATTGATTTTATGAGGTTGCTCGCGATTCAAAATCACGAATTTGTACTAAAGTGTGTATTTAGTACAAAAACATGAAAATACACTTAAACTAAGCTCACAAACAGTAAAAAATAAAACAGCCGAGACACACGGTTAAAGCAGACTATGTACTGTTGGGTGGTAAAACTGGTAAACTATATAAAAATATATAACTGGTTGATAATTTACGGAATTTCAAAAATCATAAGAAACCTTCTTTACGATAAGAAATATGAACATCGACTACACATAAGATACCCGTAAAATATTGCCAATGTCATCATTTACTAGTCAAGGTCTTCGAATGACATACATGTACTTAGTAACAATTACTACACAGCAGATGCAGATTACATGTAGTACAAAATTATGCGCTGCACGCGATGACTTTTACTATAAAGATGTTTCTGCTATTTAATCTTCTGGCTTGCACTTCAAAATAGTTATAAGTAAATGGAATTGACATATAAGTTTTCGTATTCATTGTTTATGCAGACTTAGCTTTTACTGATTTTAATAATTTACTCAAATTCAAAAGTCTTTGAGACCAGTTCTAAAGCCACTTTATCCCTCAGAACAATGCTTCCGAAAGCAATAGAAACCATCCCAACAGTATTTAAAATCAACAAAGATGTCGTCTACATAAGCGTGAACATCTAACATCAAACTCACGTGTGTTTAGCAGCTATTCCCGAGACGCAACGGGCCTGTCTTTATACCAGTCGGAAGTCTGGGTTTAGCAGTAAGCATCCCAGAATTACCAGCTGATATTTAGACAGGCTCCGTTTCACGACGCTTCAGGGTAGTTAAAGCCTAGAAGTCTATTCTAGGGAGAATTAATGCTCTACTGACGTAACATGCTGTTATGTTCTCATCGGCAGTCTATAAGATCCTTTTTGGATCATTTTAATCGCCAGTTTATAGTCATGACTATAAATTAGAATCAATCCACTCAATCACTCTGCTTGAATAAACAATCCGTCATTACGCAAAATTTACAATCAACAAAGTGAAACGTTTCCATTTATAAGTGTATTGATCACCCGCCTGTTTCTAACGGGTAATTTGTAGATTCAGTTTAATTGTTAATTGAACATGAATAAGATGTAATAGAAACAGCATGCTAAGTCAATCTGACGAAATTTCGTGCGTTGTTGTTATAAATAATTTATGATTCCAATATACTAAGAATTTTAGAGTATGCTGTGCTACAAATATAGTTTTTTTAACAAAATAAAAGAACTACGCATAGGTATATGCACGAAATTTGGTTCTAATCAAACTATTAAATGTTACAACAATAGTTTATCAATTCAATAATGCAATCTAGTTAGATCATTCTACAATCTACAAAATTACTTAAAAGGTATTAAAACTATACATTCGAAACAAGATGCATATTAAAACAGAATATTACAAGGTATTTCTCAAACATATCAAAACAGGTTTGAAATATCATCACTAACTCATAAACTAAAAATACGAAATCTATGCTCTAATGTCTCAAATTCACAAAAACTTCAAATAACAACTCACATATAAAAAAAATGCAAGCTCTTACCTTGCTCCTTCAGATCATTAATTTGTGCAGTTTTTGTTTCAACCTGGTCTCCAAGTCTAGCTGCAGCTTGTAATCCTGTTAGTGCTTCTTCTAGTTTAGCGTTAAGCCTGGCGAGTTCTTCTTTCAAGCCAGCATTTTCACGTTTGACTTCTTCTGTTTTGTTTCTGATCTTCTCTGTGGCTGTATGGATGTCGCGTTCCTTGTCTGTAATTTCATCGATAATATTTATAGTATTGGTAAGTTATTAGTCCATTTATTACAATGCAAGCCAGTTATTGATTTGATTGACTGTGCTACGGGTGTCTAATGTTATTTTAAGCCTGGTAAAACAAAAGTTTCAGACATAAAGCCGTCATTTATTCATTACACAACAACAAAATACTTAGCACAGTTAAATAAGAAAATAACTGTAATATAATTTCTCTAGTTTTGTGATGCGACCATAGATTTTGATTTCTTCACAGGTGTGTCATACCAGCGGAGCTTGCGGATATACTGACACATTGGATTTGTTAAGCCAAACGTCAGGCTTAACAATTAGGACAATATTGTGCATTGCTTATTTTATAGTTATGGCTCTGCCATAGGTTTAAGTTTCACTAGCCTTCGTAGAATCAGGCCTGCACTTTGGGCAATGCAGCCTTTATTTTGTAAGCTTCTTCTTCCTAGCGCTTAGTTCCCTTCTCATTCGGTGTCTACTTAACATGACCGAGGATTTGGCAGGTCAAGTCATTACAGTGGACCGACCGCTAGCTGACCTCCGTGACCCTGTTAACTGGGAAATTTGACCGGATCGGATCATTTTTCTACGTTCAGTCTTCTAAATGCGCAGGTTTTTTAAATATGTTTTCCCTTACAGTAAGAGCAGTGTAATGTGCAAAAAATGTACATAACTCAGAAAACGAGCCATGGGTATGATGGCATTTAGAATCAAATTCGGTGCCTCTTCCTTACGAGTCCGACACGCAAGCCACTGGTCCACCGCAGCTTATTTACCGATCTAAAGTTTGTTTATTATTGTTTTTATGTTTCTCCTAGTGTATCTTGTTTTACTGTATGATCTTGCCTGTTATATGTGTTGTGATGTCCGATATAATAAATTTGTCTTTCTTCTTTATTTTGTAAGCTTAAGATGGACAGTCTTTCAACTGTCCAGTGTAACCTGAGTATTATACAAATAGTTCAGCAGACAACATATCCTTACCCAATTGGAACTGCTCTAGAACAACTTGCAGGTTAGTCAAGGCTGCTTCACTGCGATTCCTGGCGTCCTCAGCTTCACTTAGTCTGATCTGGACTTCTTCCCTTTGTTTTTCCAGCAGTTTGATCTGATTCCTCAGGGTTTCCACTTCTTGGTTTGCGCGTATGCTGGAATTTCATGAAGGGTTTATTAGTGAACAGAATCGTTTGAAAGTCTTTCAACCAACTGACTAAAATAAGCATGCAATACAAAACCGAGTCTTTATGAAGTGACTATGACCATATAACCAAACAAAAATTATGGATAGCTTAAAACCACGTAATATTTTTTATAGCTGGTTCCATTGCACTGCTTGCTTGCATGTGCATGTTTTGTTCGGGAGGGGGCGTTCACCCATTGAATGCTAAACTAACCATTATTTGCGGACAATCAGGTGTTACTTGGATTTCTGCTAAGTGACGCCTGAAGGTATACGTTAGCTGTAACTATAAAATTTAAGTTCTGTATCAAACCTTATAAAATCTAAACAACTTAGCCAATTTTGTTAAAAATTTGCTAAGAACCATCTCGATCACGACAGCTTTCAAACAAAAAAACCGAATCAAAACCTGTCCATTCGTTTAGGAGCTACGACACCACATATAGAAACAGAAGATACACACGTCAAACTAATCTCCCCTCCTTTTATGTAAAACTATTTTGGTTTTGGAAAATCATCATGATTAGCCTGCACTTTTCTGAATTCATTCGGCGTGGTTAAATCAGAAAATGAACATACCTATTACTAGTATAAACAGTGCTCGTCTGTTTGGCGCGTTCTTCAACTTGATGCAATCTTGTCTGGCATTCTGTGAGCTTGTGTTCTGATGCCATTAGTTCTTGCGTGTAGTTCTCCTCTAACTCCACTAGATGGCGACGTAACCGCTCTAATTCCCGAGTCGAGTTCTCTTCTTTCTCTGACAACTGTAATTTTTATAGTATTTACTATAGCACAGAGAATTAGTAAAGAATTGTCTGTTTAAGTAGAAGCGACGTGGCGCAGCGGTGCGGCGATCAAACCAAAGAAAAATGAATCCTAATGACTACGGAGCTAAGGTTTTTTTGCCCTGAATAGAATAACGAAGAGACATCCGCCACCTAAAGACAGAGTGACGGACGAAAAAAGCCTTTGCTCCATGGCTACTAAGATTCATTTTACGTTGCTTTGCCTGTCTCGTCGCTTGTGTATAAACAGTGCCTTAGATTTTATACATACAAGTAATCCTATCCTTTTATACTGAGTGAATAGGCATCCTCCAAGTTAGCTCACTATATCCTCGGTTACACTCACTATATCCTTTGCTGATGCGCTAGACTGTTGTCAGGACTTACCACGAATACGACTAGTCAGTAGCTGGATTAGTATTCTAATATTACTCTTGCTGCATGATAATAAGGTGCAAAATGATTTGAACATATTGTAGCATAACAACGAACATCTCTACTATGAAGATAATTATAAAGATGTCTATGAAGAAGAAACGAAAAACGTCCCGATTATTTTTTAACTTTTTGGTGAAGCGATCCAGCGTGGTAATGCTGCCAGTATTAATCCTTTGCACCAGGATCGACTGAGCGGTTTAGTAGTTTGATATTTCAGTTTTTATTAGTATTGACTGTGTTATTATTTATTATGGCATTTAATGTAATATGTGTTCTACTTTTTGTTTGTCTATTCTTATCACGGGAAATTAAGGTAATGATATTTTGAAAACAGAACTAAATAAAGATTGGCATATGTTATCAAATATGGCGTAATGTGGTTGCCGAACTACCAACATGAGGTTCTGTCCACCCAGAAAAGGGATTATAAGTGTGAGTGTATAGATGGAAAATTAAGAAATACACTAAAGAAAATTTTAAAAATGGTAATACACACCTGTACATTTTCTGCTGTCAATTTCTTAACCATTTCTGATTGAACTCCTAAGCTTTTTTCTAGATTTTCACATTTTTCAGTTAAGTTTGCAATAGTGACATTGGCTTGCTTCCATTCCGATGTGATTCTAGAATAATCATTATTAGTTTCATTTAAATCTTTCACACACTTTTCTTTTTCAGCACGAGCGGCTTGTAATTCTTCACACTTTGAACAAGAATCTATTTGAGCTTGTGACATCATCTCTTTTTCTTTTTCTTCAATCATTTTTGTGAAATTATTGGTTTGCTCAAGTATTGCACTATTCAGCCTCTGAATCTCATTATGATACTGTATACTTTCGTTGTGCTTCAGATTTACCAAGTTTATTAATTCTGCTTTTTCTTTATTCAACACTTCGATAGTTTTATTATATTTCTGTATTGCTTCCTGTTGATCAGGCATCGTTCTTTTAAAGTCGGTTAATTCTTCTTGCATAGATTTAAGGCTTTGTTTAAGAACAATGATCTCGTGTTCAAGCTCTTCTTTTTCATGTTCTAAAGCAGCACATTTATCATCATTTTGCTCAGTGTGGCTCAAAGTTTTTAGCTTGTCGTTGATTTCTGCTATTGATTGATTTAGCTCTTTTATCACTTTGTCTTTTTCATCTATCGTTGCTTTATATTCGTTACAAGTTTTTTCGATAGTTTCTGAACGATGTTTACATACTGCAACCACTTTATTAGAAGATTCAAGTTCTTCGGTTAATTTTAAGACTTGTTTGTGTAACAAATCTTTTTCAACCGACAATTTATTCAATTCTTCAATGGTACTAGCGGACTTTTTAGAAATATCTGTGACTTTATCTTTGGTTTCCGTAAAATTAGAAGAAAGGTGTTTAAGTTCTTCATCCTTTTCTTTTATAGTGTTATTGAGATCAGTGATAGTTTTATTTAATCTGGTGAAAGAAGAATTTGTTTCGTTTAAATTAGACTGTAGTTTGTCTATAATTGTGTCTTTTTCACTTAATTCTGAATACAGTTTTTCAAAGTCATGTTCCATGAGCCTTATTTTTTCATCTGTGCTTGTCAGCTCTAATTCGAGTTGCGTTCTAGTTTCTTCCAGTCTTTGATTTTCCTCTTGGAGTCTCAGAGTTGGTTCAATACTTATTTCCTGTTGAATTAACTTGGCTTTCAAATCTCTTATGACGTCTTGTAATTCATCGGTATTTGGGCACATTGATGTATTATGTTTTAAAGCTTCATTCTCTTTTTCAAGTAGTTCATTAGCTCTATGCAAACTGGAGATCTCACTGTTTAGTTTATTGGTAGTTTCAATAAGGGAATGGTTCTGTTTTTCTATGAATTGTAATTTATCTGCAATTTGAGACTTTTCTTGATTGATCTTTTCAATTTCACCTGCTGATACATTTTTTGTAGCTCTCTCTTTTTCAAGAATAGACAATCTTTCTTGTAACTTGATTTTTTCCTCTTCAATATCATTTTTATTTTTAAGAATTACATCTAATTTCTTTTCAACTTCGCTTAGTTTAGTTTCTAATGTAGTTTTAAGGTTGTATAGTTGTTGGTGGTCAGAAAGAGTTTCTCGAAGAGTCTGCTTTATATCATCAAGCTCTCTCGTAAGTAGCACTTTATCATTGTCGAGAATAGATATATCTATAGCAAGCTGTTCGTTTCTAGCATTAGATACCATCAAACGACTTTTTAGATCGTCTATCTCATCGACTGCCTTTTTCAGGTCATGAGACGATACTGATTTGGTGTTATTTTCCAGTTCTTCTACGGCTTTTGTTTGATTTTTCAGTGCTTCTAACTCTCCTAGCATTGTTGTATATTTATTTCGCATGTCCGTGAGGCTATCTTGAAGCATTTTCTTTTCAGATGTCACTTCAGATAGTTCTTTTTCTATTTTTTTTATTTCAGATTCAAAAGTTTTGTTTTTCTTTGTGCAAGTGTCTAACTCTGTCTCTAATTTTACTATGTTATCTTCATGTGTTTCTATGATTGGTTGTAATTTGGAAGAATTTTTCAAAGTTGCTATTTCTTTTATTAGGAAGTCATTATTTTTCCTCATATCATTCAATTCTGTCTCAAAATGCTGCATATCTGTAGTCAAAAATTCATTTTCCGCAGACAAATCATCAATTTGATTTTGCAGATGATTTATGTTATGGTTTTTTTCTGACAGCTTATGTTCCAAGGTATCGATATCTTTTTTGAATAAATGTATGGCTTTAAATACGCTCTCTAATTTAAACAGAACTATATTTTCATGAGAAGATGGAATTTCTCCAATATAATCGACAGGAATTTCAAAATTAACATATTTGTTATACATCTGCATGATTTTATCAGCTTTTACAAATGAACTTTCATTATGTTCATGCGTGCCTTCCTTTAAAGACAATTTATGTTCCAAATCATGTATTTGTCTTTTTAAATTCTCAATTACACTCTTAGCATTATCATCTATGTTGGTTTCCTCTAAACACATTTTGTTTGGAAGTTTCTGTGCTTTTAAATCGTTTAATTCTTTCATTAGCTCATCAAACGCTTCTCTTGGAACCGAATTTGACATTTCTGTATGTTTTGTTGCCACTTCAATTTCATGTTCGTATTTTGTTACGATTTCTTGTAGTTTAAAAATTTCTTCGTGTAAATCTTGATTTTCTTCCTGAAATTTCTCCACGTTTTCTTTTAAAATTGAATGAACTTTTTCTAAATTTAAATACTTGTGATGTATTATTTCCAAGTCTGACTTATCTTCTGTCAACTTTTCAATTTGCTTATCTCTTTCCTTGATCGTATTCAATAACATTTTTCTTTCATTGTCGAACTCGTCATTTTGACTTTTGAGCTGCTCGTGTTCTTCCTTTAAGACTTCGAAACTTTTTTGTAGTTCTTTTTTCAGCGTAAGTAGTTTTTCCATAGCTAGTTGATGTTGGTGGTCCAGATCTTCAAGATTTCTTGTGAGATTTTTGTTTTCTTCTCTGAGTCTAATGAGTTCTTTTGGGTCATGTTCAGGTGTGGTGTTCTCTTGTTTCAAGGCGGAAATTTGAGACTTAAGATCTCGAATGACCGTTTCGTATTTGTGGGTGTCCTGCTGCTGAGGAGGATCCCAATACCAGTTGGAATCTTCTTCTCGAAGTCCATTTTTCTTGTTGAGCCTCTGAAAAGAAGAGAAAGAACTTGTAAGAAATAGTTATACAAAATGTATGGACAAAATCACAATACCTTAATGATACTAAATTTCATCCAACTTCCAACAAAAATCAGTTGTTCATCGAATAAAGAACAAAAGGAAAACTTCTACAGGTGTGGTCATAAGTCATAAATACAAAGGCCGGTTAAGGTAACTTTAACGGAAGTTTAAAATCCGACGACCTACATGACTAAAGTAAGAAAAACGGTAACGTGTGTGTACTCATTCATTACTCATATCTTGGACAAGTACGGACAACGCAAACTTGACACTTAAGTCACTAAAACAGTACAATATACTTTATTGCACAATTTGAAAAAAAAAACAATGTATAAGCTTACAAATAAAATTTACAAAAAGGTAGAAAGAATATAGGCGAGCTTATGCAGATTTCATAAAACAAAAAGGTACACTTATGATGATCTGCCATAATTTTGAAGATCAGTAAGTGTTGGATGGTCCAGCGAGATAGAAAGGAAAGAAGCCATTACTATTTGCCATTACCCTTTTCTATTTAGCATATTCCGCAGAGAGATACAGAATATGCTAAATAGAAAAGGGTTGGATAAAGGTAAGAAATGTTGAGTTTTCGCATTATGAAAGTTTAGAGAGGCGTATCAAATGCTTATTTTTTCAAGCGATAAACTAAAACAATCAATTAACTAACACGGGAAAAGATATCCAGTACCTAAAACTTCCTTGTCGACATCTTCTAGAACTCAGAGACCCATGTAAGAAATGTACATAAACGATACAATCTCTACTCCAAGTTTCTCCTACGTACATTAACATGAGTAGTCCCTTGGTGTAGAACTGTACCTGTCGTACAGTCCTCAGTTCAAGTTTCCACGGCAATTCTTAGGAGGACGCGTATGTCGACGATATGCTCAGTGGACGGTTGTACCAGCCGTCTGTTCAAACACAAACGATAAGTTATCTGCTTGGTTTTTATGGTCGTTAACTGAGTCACCGCGACGTGTGTAGTGCAGTGTGAGTTCACTCGATACTAATACGTCGAATGGAATATTAAAGTTTTAATTTCTGTCTTCTTGCAAAGCAGCATGTCTATGGGAATGACATTAATACACTTCAAGAAAGTTAATGCTTCAATGTTCGTAGTGATGCTCGCTGATCTCAACCGATCAGTGAGGTTAAGCAACATACGCAGAGGCAGGGAACCTGATGGGTAACCAAAGTGACAATTATAACAGGCGTTTCCGTGCTTCGGAGGACACGTTAAGCTGTCGGTCCCCGCTGTTGTTGATTGACTACAGACGTTAAAACCAAGTCAGAGACCATTGCGCGGTTTGAAAACTCTGACACTAGAGTAAGCCAAGTTCGCCACACACTTGACTATACCTACACCATAAGAAGAAGAAGAATGCTTCAAAGAGATGCTCGCTATTTCTTCCAAGAGTGAATTTGGGCTACGCAATCTTTACTATAACACTGGATTTGGCAAGTCAGGTCATTACAGTGAAGCGATTACACTTTGATCTCCGTGCCCTGCTGACAGAATAGGTAACCTGACCGGATTGGATCAAAATTAGGGTACCACATTCAAGATGAACGGGTTTCTTCGCAGTATTTTTCTTACATGTTCTATCATGGCATTGCTTTGTTACTATTGCAGAATCCTTCTTGATTTTACCAATAACATTTTGAGAAACGACACAACAGACATTTTTACAGCAGTAAGATTTCAATTTTCTTTCTTTTTTAGATCTTGTAGTCTTCCAAATTCGGAAAATATTATGAAATCCAGTTACTTTTAGTCCTATAAAACAATTAAAAGAACAAGGGTCTAGAGCAGTATACACTTTAATAACACCAAAACCAAAAACGTTACACTAACTCGAACAGGCGTAGTCCTTATCACTTGACTTTCATGCACCACTTAGCAAATGGGAAACAAATACACTAGCACAAAGAAAAACGTCGGTAGACTTGCATCCGGTTGGTCCGAATACATTTACTCAGATACATACATACATACGCTCATGCCTGTAATCCTGTAATGCCATCTACGAGCACTCAACCCTGTATAGAGACGTAATACATGCCAATTTGAAAGAAAACAATTTTGACTAGGTGCGAAGTAATCCGAAGAGATTCCGAACACGATCGCTAGGGCGTGCGTTATATATCAGTGACTAGCCACTGACGAGTTGACAGGTTCTGATCGCCTGGTACTATGTCTCTGTATAGGGTTGAGTGCTCGTAGAATGCCATATACACGTGATATCTCCCTAGGGTCCTAGTGATATTTAGTTGTTTTTTAACCCTTCCATCCCAAATTCCTAAGTAAAAGCTGCTCAAAGTGTTGATCCAAGTCATACATGTATCTGTAACATACGCTCATGCCTATAATCCCTATCGGGGTAGGCACAGCGTCAGTCATTCAGAACCACTTGATGCCGCGTTCGACATAAATTCTGAGGGTTATTACCTACATGAAACTGATGTATAAACGCTACACGCTACACACTCAAAGGCCCACACTAAGGTTTTCCCTTGTGTCGTGGGTCCCTTGGAACACACATAAAGACAAACACAAACACCCATGACCCGAGAACAAACATCTGCTTTTTACACAAATGTTTGCCCCGACTGGGGATCGAACCCAGGACCCGCCGATCAAGAGGCAGCGTCACTACCACTCGACCAAACCGGCCGTCAAGTCAGATACTTAGGAATGAATGCCTTATAATTTATAATAGTACAGAGAGCAGCAAGTCAGGTTACTCATTACGAAAGCTCGCGCTATTACGAGCGAGACAAGGGCGACGTCAAAGTCAATTTTTTTTTTGTAAAAGAGTGGGTTTGCTCTTGAACACAAACTAGCCCAAGGGGCAAAGATATGTTCGAGGATGTAGCAAGCTCACCCAGAAGAGGGACCATCCATAAATTACGTCACACGTTAAAGGGTGGGGAGGGGGTCGACAAAGGGTGACATTGTGTGACAAGGGGGTGGGAGGGGTCATAAGTTTCGTGACGTCACATTTCAAAATGTGTTATGAGTATCAAAACGTGTTAACTATTAACGACAAACTTAACTTTCTCAGTCCCTAGCACACTTTTTACGTTTTTACTTTAGTTGAGACAATGAGTTTTGAGTTCGAAAGAAAAATAACAACTCTATTAAGTAGTGATTTTATTAGAAAATGACAAAAAACGTAAAATATGCAAAATATGTTACGTCCCGCTAGGGAGGGGGGAGTCTTAAAAATGTGACCAGCTGTGACAAGGACAAAAAATAATGAAATTCGTGTGACGTAATTTATGGATGGCTCCAGATGCCTATTCACTAGAACTTTAAAGAGACTCGGCCAGAGCCTGATGTGCTGCCGTGTGTAAATATCTCCCCGTGGCACCAATTTAACTTTAACTCACTCACCATCATTCCCCGCTAGTCCTAAGTCGCTCCGAATTTGCCTACGTCATACGCATCACGATAAAATGCGTGGCACACGGTCAGAAAGCTATAAAAGCTAAGATCAATTGGATTTTGCACTTCGAATGAAAGGGATACTTATGTATGACTAGCATCCCGCCCAGGACTTTGTTCCCGTGGGAATTCGGGAAAATTATGTGTCTGAGTGTAGCTTGAATTTAGAATTGCGGAGGGCCAGGGCTTGCGTATACATATTTTTAAATAATTATTTTTATATGTTATAGTCAAACATAAAACACAAAACACTTTATTTAGTCACGAGCGGCGTTGCCGATCTAACACAGTGGCAGCTTAAATCGTCTGTCAAGATGCAGAGGCCTAAGATGATGATGATGATAAGTCAAACCAGGAAGCTAAATAAAAAGTCAAAGGTCGATATGCAATTTCTTCCCGGGGTGAATGGTTTATGCTAGGTTAGGTTAGCCTGAGGCCTAAGGAATATGACTAGTCAAACCTAGAATAGGAAAAATAGAATAGAAAAAATCTTTATTGTATAGGACATTCAGGATGCCACTTAAAACAAGTCAAGATTACATGAAATACATACAAACAAACATTAAAGGATTTAAATACATACATACGTATTCGTTCTATTGACCCTACTGACTCTACGTCTATTCGCAAAGGTGCAGTCTTCCCCAGAGAAGAACAGGCAAGAAACTCTGAGGGTGCTCTTTTTAATCGCATTACTTTTCTTATTTTCTAATTTTAACTAATTCTGAAATAACTCTAGAGCTGAGCAGTTCATTCCCATGGCTGCTTGTCAGTTAGGTAATCAGAAATTTTGTAATAGCCCTTTTTGCAAAGTTTTTGTTTAATTACTGTCTTAAATTTTTCCAAAGGTAAATTTTGAATACACATGGGAATCTTATTATAGAAACGTATACATTGACCCATAAAAGAGTTCGTGCCCTTGTGGAGACGACTGTCTAGTACATCCAGTTCATGCTTGGTCCTAGTATTTATATTGTGCCTATCGCTATTTTTCTTAAACTATAGGAGCGCTGGAGCTTCGAGGTTTTACTATAACATGCATACTTTGAATTCATACCATAGTAGGTTGGTTTTGATAATAACACAAGTGATTCAATGAATTTCTTTATCGACGTTATCTATGCTGATATCTAGAAAATTGCATGACTCAGTACAATCTAATTCTGAAACGATTAGGCTATGAGAGGGTTGAATCATATAAAAAGATGATTTTTTTAAAATATTTTACAGAGGCCATCACAACAGCACAGAGTGCACGCGTGTGGTTACATAAGTTGCGGTCGTTCGTACTAATATTGCAGAAAAGCAGTGTTAGGAGTGCCCGAATCCGACGAGCTTATGATTTTAAAATAAATTAATTCGATTTGAGGAAATATTTGTAGTTCTGTATGTTTGTAACGAATAAACTCAAAAACTACTGGATCGATTTCAAGAATATTTCACCATTAGAAAATGTGCTGAATATACAAAATAAATACCGTTTATTTTGTATCTTCAGGACAAATTTTGGTAGGAGATAACAGTTTTGCACTAAAAACAATAATTTTCCACGTTAAAAAGACGTGTAAGTCACCGACTTCAATCCCAACAACAGTTCGCACAAAGTAGATAACTAGTATTTTTTGCAGACTACAATGCCTATTAGCAGATAACCACAAACGAAAATGTCACTCATTTATTTAGATGATGCTCTGGTTTGTAGTATTTTTTGTTTTTGTTGATTTTTTTAAACGTGCTGAATCAATTTCGATAAAATTTACATGGGACCACCTCTGGAGTATACTCGTTCGCACAAAAAAAGAATTTTGAAAATCGGTCCATAATTGGCGGAGGAATCGGTTAACATACATTAAAAAAAATACATACAGCCGAACATAGAATCTCCTCCTTTTTTGAAGTCGGTTAAAAATAAGAGGATATGGACTGGTAGCGAACGGAAAGACATGATTAAAATTCCTGGCCAATTTACTGCAACGGCGATACTATAGTAGACGAAAGCAATAGAAAGCTAATATTTCTAGAAAATATACAAAAACAGGCACACAGTACATTCTGCTTACTAAGCTAAGACCTAGGCAGGTTAAGTCGCATCGTATTACCTAGGCCAGGGGTTCTCAATCTTTTTCAGTCCGCGGCGCACTTAGAATTTGGTCTCGGCGCCCTAACTTAGCAAGACAATCGAAATAAGTGACTGTGTCTAGGTAGTAAAGGGGACCACTTTGAGGGTAGTCAATAAGAGCGATTAAGATAGCTTATTACATTACATTTTTACCCTTAACGACACCCTCAAAGTGGTCCCTTTTACCAGACACAGTCACATAAACAAGGTGTTTCAAAAAAAACCAAAAAAATAATAATTCAAAATTAATTTAAATTAAGCTTATTGCACAGCTCTATTACAAATTGACAAGTATGTCATATTAATTATATGAAACTTTCATTTCGTAAATGTCAAACCGTACAACTGATTACTAGAGTTGCGACTGTTTCACTTTTAAAATTAAATTTTGGAATGTCTGTTTTTTGGGTTTTTTCGAAACACCTTGTATAGATACAGTTGAAATAAATAGGTAGGTACAATGATACGTGTAGATAGCACCAAAAATTCAAACATCTAAAATAGGTAGGTATGAAGTTGAGTGTTCTATTCAATAAATAAAAACAGCTACCTAGTCAATGTGATAGGTTGAGTTTTGTGATCTTCACACGTTTTTCAAAGCGTTTGAGTTTTTTTTGTACCCGCCAATCCTTAAGTTAAGGTTTCGGATCGGAGTATGGTACAGAGGATCGTCTCGCGGCGCCTTTCTGTACTTACTGTCTACGGCGCACCAGGGCGCCGCCGCGGCGCACAGTTTGGGAACCCCTGACCTAGGCTGTACCTAAGCCTAGCTTCGTTTTACGAACCATTGTGTTCACACGTTCGGCCGCTGCGTTCCGTTTTATGTGTGTGCGTTACGTTCCGTTTTATGTATCCGAATGCGTCAATTCTTGCTTTCTTACGTTTATTAAGTTGTAAAAAGGTTTCATGCGGTAATATTATAAATAAATCACGGTTTTATTAGTAAAAATTATGGCTAAGTAATAAAAAAAAGGTGAATTTATTAGCCTTCAACAAGAGGCTTCGCATTTTTTATAGGGTGACGATTGTTTAACCCTAAAATACTGAAAATTGTCGATTGTGTAACTTAATCTTTATTTTTTTAATTTGAATAAAGATATTTGATTTGATCCTTAATATTCCTTACTTCCTTACTAATATTATAAACGCGATAGCAGTGATAGCCCAGTTGGTAATGAGCCAGACTTGTGATAGGAAGGTCGCGGGTTCAAATCCTGGTGCGGACCTGTACCACTAAATTCGTCTTTTCGGATTTATGTACGGATTTCTAATTATCACTTGCTCAACAGTGAAGGAAAACATCGTGATGAAACCCGCCGTCCAAGAAAATTCATTTTCGAAAGACGAGCGGTCCACCAACCCGCATTGGGCCAAGCGCCCCTTGGAAGGGAGGCCCGTGCCCCTCGGTGGGGACGTATATGGGCTGATGACGATTATAAACGCGAAAGTTTGTAAGTATGAATGTATGATGTATGGATGTTTGTTCCTCTTTCACGCTCAAACGGCTGGACCAATTTTGATAAAGTCGGTATAAAGGTAGCTGACACCCTGGATTAGTACATAGGCTCATAGGGAACGAAGTCCCGGGTGGAAAGCCAGTTAAGTAATATTTTCTAAACACGTATATTTTAATTTTGATTAAAATAAATAAATAAATCTTTATTGTAACTTAAAACATTGATAAGGAGACAAGAAGCCCTGCAGCCTGTGCTAGCTTTGGGTAAAGCTGTGTTACAGACTGCAGTAACTTCCTCAGTGAAAAACAATTGCAAACAATAAAAACTAATTACAAACAAAGTTAAGGTAAGAAGACTGAAACTGTAGTAGACAGATAAAAATATTGTAACACGTCTCTTGTCTTACTCAGACAAATACTCAGACATTGGCAAAATGACGATTGTACCCGCAATTTTTCAAAGAATTAAAAAAAAATTAACTTAACTGTTGTGAGGTCGCTTCTTTACGTCGAAGCATTGAAGCTACATCTTAACGTAGTAGACAATTTTTTTCTCGATTCCCACGTCATCAGAAATCGACGTTCACAGTGACGTTTGGCGTCTTACGTAACTCGTAACTCGCAAGCCAAGACTGACAATTTGACAATTACCTACTGTGAGCTTCGCGGGAACGCGGTCAAGGCAACACGCTTGTCGCATCAGAGGTTAGGTACGGAAAAAAGGTTGGTTTGATGTAAGGGGCCATCCATAAATTACGTCACACGAATTTCATGATTATTTAACCACCTTGTCACAGCTGGTCACATTTGTGAGACTCCCCCCTCTGATGTGACGTCACATATTTTTCAATTTTACATCTAGTAATTATTAAATCAAAACAGTATTTCCGAAATTAGTTTTATTTCCATCTAAATTACAGATAGATTTGCAAGTGTTTTTGAGTTTTTCCTTAATAGTTTAAAGTTAGTGTTTAATGAAATTCCTACGGGAATGAAGTACCGGGCATCCTTTTGTCTATATTTATGAGGAAAGATTTGATTGTTTGTTTGTTTGTTTGCAGTGAATAGGCTCCGAAACAACTGGACCGATTTGAAAAATTCTTTTACCATTATAATCCCACATTATCCGGGATGGACATAGGGTACATGATTTTCCCGAATTCCCCGGGAACGAAGTCCCGAGCGGAATGTTAGTTATGAATAAAATTGTAAGAGAAAAAACAGCAATTTCATTGGGGACCAAATACAATAGATAAGCATTAAGGAGATAATATAGGTTTGCAAAAGCTTCTGGGAGGTTTAAAGAGGTGGAATTGTCAGTGTAGAGGTAAAACTCTTGCGCAGTTATAGGGAATCGGGTGAAATGGTCCCAAATAACATAAAACTATGCCTGAGTCTGATTTTGTATATAATTATATTATCCTCGTATAACTTAGACGGCAATGTAATAGATTTTAGTGGAAACTTTATTGGTTTCTGTGATAATGATAATTAAGCTGTTCTATATCCGGTAAATTGATTAAATGCTGTATGTTTCCCAATTTGTTAAAATAAAAATAAATAACCCTCACAATTAGTGTCAAACGTGGCATCTGGTGGTTCTAGAACCACTGTCGCTCTGCCTACCCCGTTAGGGATTATAAGCGTGAGAGTATGTATGTAGAAAATAAATAAGTGGACTGATCACCCGCCTGTGCCAAGCGGGCGTCCCTTCTGTAGATATACGGGGCTTTAGGTATCTCTCTTTCAACCTCTCGGGTGATGGTTAATCAGTCCATGAAACTGAACAACTTGCCCAAGGAACATAGGTCAAAATACGAAAAAAAAATTTGAGTTCCCATTCAAACTTCATCAACATATAGCGCATTTTGTATGGGAGATCAATTTCTATATGCTGATGAAGTTTGTATGGGAACTCAAAACTTTTTTTCGTATTTTGACCCATG